>OX101752.1:37606944-38206944 GCA_944452675.1 Tachina lurida | reverse complement strand
CGGTATCACATTGACAACGGCATGGTGTCACATTGACAACGGTAGGGTGTCAACTTGACAACGCCACGGTGTCATTTCAGCAACAATATGGTGTCAATTTGACAATGATATGTTGTTAATTCGACAGCAATTCAGTGTCAATTTGACCACATTTGTGCACGATTTGACAACGATTGTGATGTGAGGCCCCTTCCTGGCCCTCTTGGCGCTAGTTTTTAAAATCTATGAAGCCTGTGTGTTCTTTTCGATAGAGCGTAACAACAAACAAAGTTTCTTTTCTATTCACGGAGGGACCAAAAGTGCGGCCAGATAGACTGGAGTCGAACAGCACGTTTACGGTAATAGGGATATGGTTTCCAATTGATTGCTAAGACAGTGCATTGGAGGGGGCCAATGTTAATACTGTGTCCGTTGGGAGGCTCTATTTTACATTTTGCTGAAAACTTTGCAGAACTTGTTACTTCTAGTCATAAGAAACTTTGCCTCTTTACAATATTACTCATTAATAAAAGAGCTTCCAAGTACGCCAATAAAATCAAGATCTTGTGATTTGAAAGTAGCTCAAATCTACATCATTAAAAATCTAAAATATATAAAATGCAAAAATAAGTTGCAACAGATAGAAAATGCGCAACAACTGCATTAGCAGAAATTAACAACTTTCTTGTTGTGTATATAGCTTTCTGTATTTAAAACGTTATTCAGTTTATGTTTTCTTATGTTCAAGATGCTGCTATTAATACAATAACTTTAAGCGGCTCAATGGTCTAGGGGTATGATTCTCGCTTTGGGTGCGAGAGGTCCCGGGTTCAAATCCCGGTTGAGCCCATAAATATTTTTTTTAATTTTTAAATTTTAAATTTACACATTCCTTCGAACTTTGTCGAATTTTGAATAACGTGGATTTCAGCTGGTGTCTGTCTGTACATCTGTCTTTGGATTATATTTACTAAATCACCTTGAAGTTTTTGAAGTCTTAACAATTCCTAAAACTTTAAAAATTATTATTCTGACATCACCTGCTTAGGGTTGAAAAGTTGCTGAGGATACAAAGTAAGTTTAATTTCAATTGGGTTCAATAACAAGCCCCTTTGAGTTATCTGAGTGTGAGGCGACGCAATAGAGACATGACTAGAAAAAAAACAGAAGCCTGCATTTTAATTATCTTTAATCCTCGACCAAAAAAGAGAAACGTTGTAAGTTTGTGTTTGTATGTATTTGTTAGTTTCGGCTGAGCCTATTTTGATTTAGTTATCACAAGCTCTTTCCTTCAAGCAAGGCAAAGCAATGATTTTCTGCCATTTTCGGGACAAACATTTTTGTAATTTCCTATGATTTGAGACACTACAACACTAAAGTCAAGAGCTGAAATCTGGCAATACCATAATAAAGTTTGACATTTTTTTTAACATAAACGTACCCACAACGTTTTGATGTTCAAGTGCTATTTGTTTTGTCTACAGTGAGTGGAAATTTCAAGAGAAGGTTATTTCTTTGGATTATTTTTCACAACTTTTGATGTGGTTTATCTCTAAGAATGAGTCGATGAGCTCAGTTCTTTATATGGCGATAAAGCACCATCAAAAAGCACAGTATATCGCTGGTGAAGTGAGCTCAATCGTTTTCGTAGTTCCGTCGCCGACTAGTTCCGTGAAGATGGTCCAAAATCGGTTGTTGTGCCACAAAACATCTATGCAGTGCGTGAACTGATAATTTAAGCTTGTCATGTGACATATTTTGAGATAGAGGTATCCTTGAACACTAGATCCACTTCAATACACTATATTTTGCATGAGCGCTTAGTTGGAATAAACAATTAAAATGCAATGAATCAAACCAATTCACATATTCCATTTGCAATAAAGTTTCGTATATAGGGCAGACATCTACATCAACTGACACCACACACGGTGGACCAAAAACAAAGAAGAACGCTGATGAGGAAGGTTTAGTGGCCTTCGAAAACGGCTGGCTGTTCCGTTCAACTATGTGTTGTTGTCAGAATATTTACAACTAACTTGATGTTATTTGTTCATTAATAATTATCACATGTAATTTGGCTTAAAAAGCGTTACGAACAGTAGCCTAATTCAATTCATAAGAATTTAAGAAACAAATACAGTTCGAAAAATAATAATTAACTACAATTTTCTCTAATTTATCAATCGCTCAAAAAAAAAAAAGGCTCGCGTCAAGTGGTGTAAGGAAATGATTAAAAAGTTTAACCGTGGTACTTCAAAAGACGTGTATAAAATCGTGACATTTGACGAATCATGGATATATGCTTATGAGCCGGAAACAAAACAGCAATCGACCGCGTAAATATTCCAAGACGAGGTAAATCTTACAAAAGTTGTTCGTGGAAGAAGCACACTGAAGCAAATGGTCGCCTGTTTCTTCGGCCGAATGGGTCATGTGGCCACTGTTCTACTGGCGCAACGTAGAACTGTCAATTGAGAGTGGTACATAAGCATTTGTTTGCCGGAAGTCTTCGGAGAAATTCATGACATTCAAAATATTTAATATACTGATTGTGTTGAGTAAGCTGTCTAGTGCGTTAACTAAAGAAATACAATTTTAAGATAAGTAATGCCGTATGTTTTTATATGACGATTAGTTACTCAGTTCCTACTTAGGTTTTGTTGTTCTTATTCTAAGTTATTACCAAGATTTTGCTGGGTATTTTCTTTTGCGTCCTTTCTGGTTTTGCTTTTTTCAATACCAATCTAGTTAGAACGAATTCTGATACAGCATCAGCTCTTCTGAGAGCTTCAGAGCAGCGATTTCATGTACAGACAGACAGACATCGCTTATTCCATTTTCCTATTCACAAGGTCCCAGAACATGCACAGGCTTGCACAGGGTACATATATAGATAAAGACGAGCTTCGTAGTGGCATATATTTAACAAAAAATAATGGCCCGGACTTGCTTACAGGACTATTTAGGGTGAACCAGTCAATTTTCTTTCATAATCACCGTAGGCTCAAAGATTAAACTGAATAAACTAGGAGAGATGATCCCTTAAATAACACCTTTGTTTCCACACCTTGCTATTGATACAATAATAACCATCATCGGAATTTCATATAAATTGTCTTTTATGATTATCAGGATTACGTTACAAAGGGTGGTGCTATACAGCACCTCCACTCAAAGACCCAATTGGATCCATTGCGATTTCCTTCTATTGCCAAAAAAAAGTAATATTTACCCTCCCCCCTCCCCTTTCCATCAACACTTTTGTAGCTAGAAGTGACCCTATTATACGTCATTGAGCCACGGAATTCTCATGATGAAGCCCCTGATGTCCTCTAGTTTACATATCTCGATATAAGTAATGCTGTCATGGAAACGTCTGCTCAGCCATTACAGTGACAGACAATATGTACATTAATTTCTGGTTCGCATCACCTTCCTGTTCAAGTCCAGTAGCAATTTGGATCTTCCTAAGTCGAGACTCTATAATACTCCCTACTTCACGGTTGGTCCTGCTTTCTACCAAATTACTGAGTTCCCTTTAGTAATGACCTATCAGTAATTTCACCGATTTGTCACAAATTCCCTCATCTAATGCAGACCCTATTCTTGCCAGCTCATTGGCAATTTCACTTAACTTAACAATGCTGTTGTTGCCGATGAGCTGGCAAGAATGCGGATAAACCTTACAGGTTCCACCGGATTTGGAATGTGTGGGTTTAATACTAATCTCTTGCAAACTCAGACTTAGGCGCAAGACAGAGGATGAAACAAAAGCACAAGGCAGTTATGGACTCATCTAAATAGGAAAAATACGGCTTCTTTAATCTTGAAGTATAGGAAACAAATCTCGATTCTAGTAACCTTGCTAACCGGAAACTGTCTCATAGATAGGCATGCACAAAGGTTAAAGGTTGAACACAACGGTTTTTGCCCTAACTGCCAGGATATCGATGAAGAGGAAAGTGTAGAACACTTTCTTTGTCACTGTACTGGAGTTGCAAGAAAGAGATTGGCCACAATGGGCGGTCTTGAGTTCAGGGAACTTTCTGACATTGCTAGTGTTGAATTGCAATGTATTAATAGCTTTATATTGAGCTCTGGTTGGTTCGATATAAGCAGAGTCTCCGTGGAATCACAATGGACCAAAATGGTGTTTGTTTAAAAAAAAAAAAAAAAAGTAAGTCATGGTCTCTGACTGCCACCCCTACTAACTTAACCTAACACTGCTGTTGCCAAAAACCCAACATACTCTGACACTATATTTATCCATAAACAAGTGGAGGGCTTTCCTACATTCACTAACAAGTTTCGATTTGACATTGTGTCCATTCAAAGCTTTCAGCCTGACTGTCGCCGTAGAAGGTTACCTTCTCACCTTCAGCTACATTCCTGGCCACCAGCTGCGTGGCCCTGTGGATCTCCAAGATCTCAGCCTGGAAAACGCTGCATTAATTCGGCAGTCTGAAAGAAGTACGAATGTTCGTTCCCAAGATATAGACACCAGCCCCTGTGCCTTTCAGTCAGTGTGCTACAGTATTTGTACAAAAAGGTTACCTACTTAGCAACACTTCCGGCCAAAAATTATTTTTAATTAGAAAACAATAAGTATCCTAAAGAACTGATTGTTACTTATTAACACCTTTAAACTTTGCCTTTATTAGAATTAATTACACTGTCAAAGGCAACACAGTTCGCTTCATGTTAAAGCAACAATAAACAATAACCCTGGAAATTATTATATGAATAATTACAGTTATTGCCACATTATGAGCTGACTTGATTAGAATTATCCACTTCCAACTTAACAAATTTTATTTGTGTAAAGTATCCGTGTCAGCAGTGTTTAACACTCCTGTCAGATTTCAGTTTGATATGACTTGTTGAAATGTTATTGCAATATTTGTCTGTACTCATACTTTGCTTTATTGCTATAATTATTGTTTTATTCATACTAAGCACGCAGCTCACAGAAATTGTAACTATTTACTTTGAACTTACACTTATGCCTGGATTAACTTGAGGAATTTAAAAAAAAAAAAATTAAAATTTGTCTAAGGTTCTGGGAAAATATTTTGTTAAAGTTCTTCCCATAACATAAACACAAGACATCGTAAATTTCTTTTTTAACAATTGACTGAAAGTGTAAATCGAGGGAGATATTTTAAAATATTCTCATGTGTCATTTCCCCATATTAAAAAGGCTATATACAAATAAACTTTTTGCTTTTGTTTAGTTTTGCCGGTATAAGGGTAATTCTACCCTTGTGTTAAATTTGCCCTTTTGCTCATAGCATTTTTAATGCAGTCAATTACAAACAAAAAGGTAAGACACATGAAACATGAAATGTACTCGTATACCATATTATTGTTGTACTAACATTTGTTTTGTTCTTTTTTTATCGGTATGGTTGTGGTGAAGAGCAACATGTTGAACATTTGTCCCTTGAGTTAACTATTCCTCTGCTATTAATTTCAAACTAAGTGTTTATTTATTTACTTTTGTTATTTGTAGACACGCGCCATTGAATACGATGATAAATATTTAAACGTTCGTATAATCGTCTGCATGAATGGTATTTGTTAACAGGTAGTTGTTAATAATATTTATGTAAATACCCACCAGTATGCTAAATTTCACATTAATGGGCCATTACTTAGGAAAAGAAACAAAGGCCTTTTCATTAAAGCGTTGAAAGAGTCGTAAACATTAATGGCCACACGCAACGTTAATTAAGACAAATTGTTAACTTGAAGTGTGATAAAGTTATTTACATTTAACCTTTAAATGGGAAGGGTGTAATAATGATTGATTTTGATTTATGTGGATCATTATTACAGTATTAACAGTTTTTTTGTTTTCTTATCACGTTGTTTGTTGACTTAACTTACTTAATGCATTTGATTTTGGAATGCTTTAATAATATGGGTAATGGTCATCTTTAAGGTTAATATTGAAGCAGGCTATTAATTTTGACATAAAGTTTTTTGAGTAAAAAATATATTTAATACAGTGTGTGTGGTAGCAGATTTATATTTTCAAACGTAAATAAAAAATGTAATAATTGACACAAAGTTTTATTAAGAGCATTGAACGATAGAATGGAAATGCATATTTTATTTTTTTAAAGAGTATGTCATCCAGATGTCTGCCGTCGAGTTGAACACACTGTTCAAAACGGAGCCAATTGAGCAGGGGGCAAGTCACGGCATTCGATACGACTCGTAATTTAAAAATATTTCCATATAAACTCTAATGAAATATTTTTAAATTACGAGTCGTATCGCATGCCGTGATTTGACCCCTGATTTCTCAACGATTGCATTGGGGCAATGAATTGGATTTTGATGTTTCAATGGAGGGTTGCGGGTTCTTCGAGACCAGTAACGGCAGTTTTGCTTGTTGACGTAGCCGTTTAAGTGAAAATTAGCCTCGTTGCTCCAAGAAATGGGATTTACAGTGCGAAACTGCTCCATCGTTTCACAAAAATTTTTGCGCAAATCAAAGTCAATTTCTTTCAGTTCTTAAACGATTTGAATTTTAAAAGGATGGAACTTCAGATCTTTTTTTAAAATTTCATGAACATTCGCTCTTGGAAGTCCCAGTCAGGCTGCTCTTTTCCGTATTGAAAGTCGCGGATTTTTACGTAATGTTCAATGTTTTTGGGAGTACTTGAAGATCGACTGGGCCCTGGCCGTAGGACATTCATTGCCGAGGCAGTTGCGCGCAATCTCTGCATCCATGAACGAATTAAATTTACACTCGGTCCGTCGCGTATTCGCCGGATACCGAACTTTGAACAAAATTGTCCAAGAGCAATTACGTAAGAATCAGTACTCATAAAAAATTTCTCCACAGCGAACGCGCCATGCTCACTTGACCACTGCGATATCGTGACTAAAAAATCCGCACAATCGATAATTCCAACGGCGTTTATTTATTGCTTTTTGACATAATCGTATTTAAAAATATAAATTTGCCACCAGACACCCTGTACAAACAGTTTGTTAAGATGCTTATCTTTGGTAAAGGAAATCATGGTGCCCTTTTAGGTGAAGTTAGGTTAGGTTGAAAAGAGGAGCCATGTCCGAGGACATAAACATAAGCCAGTATAGGCCTGTTGTGCGCTCTCATATGAATTAACAAACGAACCCCACCTTTATAGGAACTCAGCATCGTTCACGTAGTCCCTCAAGCTTTTCCAGTCAATACCTCTAAGGTAAGTAATATCCGGTGAGGTGTCATCCCCTAAAAAATGGGTAATCGGCTGGGCGAAAGCTGGACAATGACAAAGGAAGTGCTTAATTGTCTCCATGTCTTTCATGCATGCCATGCATTCATTGTCATTCGTGGCTCCAAACCGGTACAAATTCCCTCGTAGATTAAAGTGCCCCGTTAAAATGCCGGTCAACTTCCCTAGTTCAGTTTCAATAGTCCCCTTGATTTGTCTTCGTTCGGTTCGCTCTTTAGAAGCTTGGTTAGATTACCTACAGTATCACAATTCCATCATGTCCTGTGGGCCAGCTTCGCCCAATTTTATAACTCAATCTTGAAACGTTTTGCATTATTTAGAGTTATTGTCCATAACTTTCATTTCCGGTTACGCCGTAGTGGGCTGGCACCCATACAACACGAATGTTGCCATGAACCGCGCAATCGTTTATCGTATTTTTGCACTCTAAGACCGTTTTGGTCTTAGAGTTTGCTCTTTCCGTTGTGATTGCCTTCCCTTCAAAATTTTTAAAAATTTTAAGCATCATCTGTTAAGTCTATGTAAAATGCTGCGGTAGAATAAAGGCAGCACCTGGGAAGTAAATAACCATCTTTGCCTTTTTAACCGGAAGAGGAGGTTAACAATTCGTCTCTATTTTTTTTTTTGGGGGGGGGGGTGGTTACGCCCATTAAAATTTATTAAAATATTTCACGCAGCTCTAGTTAACCGCTTTGTAAGAAGCTTACCACACACCTCGAGCTCTAAAATAGACAAAATCCTCCTTTTAAACAAATGGGCGGAGTCACGCCTATTAAAATTTAATATTTTATTTTAAATGGTTCTACTTTACCGATTTTTACAAGACCTAACACGCACCCTGAGCTCTGAAAGCACACACAATCTTGCATTTAAAAATGGGCGAAGGCACGCCCATTAAAATTTAATTTTATATTTTACGTACTTCTTCTTATTTTCTTTCATCAGATCATTGCATTGAAGTCGGTTTTTTTTGGCAGAAAAAATTATTGTGTTCGAAAATAAACACAAATCCAAAATCATGCGGGAAGACAGACAGTTGCACGCCTCGCACTCGAAAAATCAATTGAATGCGTATTCCGCTGGGTATTCATGGGATGGCTTTCAATGAATTTTTTCCTGGATATTGCAAATGCATTCCACGGCTGATATTTGATGATGGTTAAAGTTTTTCAAATAATTATTTGGCAAGAGCAGTAACGTTATTAATTGGTTTGATCTTTCAAAAAAATTTTGTTAACTAGCATGAATAGAAAGAAATTTTTTCATAATTTCCAAACAAAAACTAATAAATTTCTTAATCGACCTTAAAACCTGATATGGAGTTCTTACAGAAATAAAAGTATATGCATTCAAACAAATTTGAAATATTTTTTTTTTCGTTTAGAAATACAGAGAAGATCCCCCAAGGTTCCTAAAATAATTTTAACGGAAATTCCGGTTGGTAAACTTCTTAAAGAAATTTCCGTTTGCTAGTACGGACTTGCAAAAGAAAAGCACACGGAATTTTTGGTATTTATGGAGGGATATCATAACTGCAAGTGGAGACTTTTTTCTGTCAACGAAAACAAAAACTAATGTTCATACCAGGTCCTATTTATAACGTCGAGGCAATCCTCCTAATGATTTGTGGTTTTAATTTTTAAACTGTCAAAAGTTGTCTACATTTTTGAGCATCATATACTTTAGTTCTTATTTGTGTGTGTTTCTGACAGGTTAAACATAGTGTTGTTTTTTGTATTGCTGTATTTTTGTAGAGTTAGTGACCTTAAAAATAATAAATGGTTCATACAATTGTTTGATAACGAAATTCTCAAAATATTTTCATTTTCACAAATTGTAATTAAATTTTAATGCTTTAGTGTATTGTTAATTAAATAAGTAAATAAATTTTTATATAAAAAATGGAAACTTACAAACGTGTGCTCCGTAAGAACTCCGTAACGGACTAAGCATCCAAAGTATTTTAAATTTGTATAGAATAAAATATTTTTATTATTTAATATGCTTTTGTATAGAAGACAAGCTGTGGGAAATACCGGCATTTTCCTGTTCCGCCATGCATTGCATCTGGTTGTTGAGTAGAGATTGTTTGTTAACATCAACTATTTTACTTAAAGTTTTTAATGAAATAGAATGTGAGAAATGATTACCTTGTTTATACAATGACTGATTTAATAATAGGTATGTTTTATTCGAAACATATACCTACTTAATTTTTAAGCAGCTATAGCTATAGTTACTTAATAAGTTTATACACACTTAAATTTGTTCTGAATATTTATATAAAGTTCGAATAAAACATACCTAATATTCATTTTCGGTTTTTCTGTTTTTACTTCCTTTTTGTTTAGGTTAACATGAAGTTATATCCGTCTACCTAAGTATTTTAACTTTATCTTCAATGATCAGCACATTAATTATTTCTACTTATTCGATATACCGTCGGTATACACTGAAAAAAAAAACATTTTGTAACGAGAATGAAATCATTATGTTGAACGACTTTCATTAATACAACGACAAATTTAATTAATAAAATTAAATATTCGGCCATCTCACAGAGTGCAATTCCGTTCGGAATCGGAATTCAATCAACCCCATTTTTGACCGAGATGGCGTCTAAAAAAGAAAACTAATATACGGAAATTTGTCAGGTGTGTCCAGACTGCTGGAGGCGATAGTATGCTGGGGTATGCTCCGGTAGGTAGGGCTTAATATTTTGAGGTGACATGGCCGATTATATTTTGTTGATGCAAATTTCATTAATGGAATGAAACCTTTTTAATGCTTAGTATTTTACATTTCGTAGTATCATTAATGTTACGAAATAATTTTCACTCGTGTAATGAAAACCTTCCACACATGTTTTATGAAGAATATTTTAAATTGAAATTTTAAATTCAACTTTTGGTGGAATTTTTTTTCCTGTGTTTGTTGTAAAAAAATTAAATTTTTTCATTTTTCCAACAGAAAAAAGCTGAAATGAATACCTTTATTGTATTGCAATAAAATAATTAGGGAGTTCACAACATGTCTTAATATTGCAACGTTTCAATTAATAAGTTTTGGCAAGTTTTTTGTTTTTGTTTGTGCGTAAATCAAATTTATAACCAGGTTGCAAATTTAAAAGTATCAAAAGCATGTCAATATGGTAATGTTAAACTAAACAATTTAAAACTGTCAGCGCATCTGAATTTTTCGCTGTCTTCAGGTATTTTGCAGAACTAAAGTTATTTTGATAAATTTATTCAACAATAATTTATAAATTTAAAATTTTTTTTTAGTTTAATACGTCCATATACTGTGTTTTATATCGTTGTCTGATCACGGCGAAAATTCTAAGATGGCAAGCTTAAACGTTTAAGCTACTTATTGTGAATTGCCTAAATATGTTAGATGCAACATTACCAGCGTCTTGTGAGTAGTAGGAATTTTTTCTCTGAAAACTGTTTTCTTAATAATTATTATGTCGTGACATAACTGCCAAAAAAAAGCTTATGCGGCATAATTTTCGAACTTAATGTTTTACCAAAATCGATTATATGCGATCGTAAATAATCGATTTTCGAAAACAAAATTGATGTTCGAAAATTGTTAATGGTTAAGCAGTTTTAACGGTTATGTTATTTGGCTTTCTAAAAATGCGAATGATATAACCTTATTATAAAAGAGCTAAAAGAATTATAAAATAAATAGAGCAAAAATTAACTAATCAAATATCTCTAATAATGTTACAATAATTTCATTGTACGAGTAATAAAACTTTTCTTTAATGATTTTACACTCATTCATAGAAAAATATATACATATAAATGTATAAATATATCTCTGCAATAAAAAATTAATAATTATTTCAGAGCAATATTACAAAACACACAAAGCAGCCGATTTTAATGATTTATTGGCTAAGTTGACAATATGATTGACTACCGAACAAGACTTCATTTAAATAACAAAACAATATTTTTTTTTAATTACCACCTACAGTTTACGAAATAATAAATATTTTGTTATTGATCATGAGCAAAAAATCAAAGTAAACTCACAATTTTGTTAATGATTCTCTTTAACACAGAACAATACTAATTGTCAAACTAAATTATTTTTTGGATTTAAGGTTATGAATTATGCATGCACAGCCAAAAAAAAATTTGTATGGTCCATATTTTTTATATATACATGAATGTACATGCACAAATATATATATACATACATTTATGTAAATGTATATGAATTCTTGTATGGAAATGTATGGATTATACATGACAAAAGTATTATGAGGGCAATTATCAATAAAATTCCGTTAGAAATTTTTCCCAGGGAGCAATTCCAACTAATGGCAAGTGAAGGAGAAAACAAAAAATTCTAATTGGAAAAGGGAGAAATTTCCCTCGGAATTTTATTCATAATTGCCCTGTTTATGTATATGATTTGATATATGGACGAATATGTAAAATGTATTATGAAATATGAGCTCATCTATGGAAATTCATGGAAATTTATTTAGAAGATTTAGAAGGTTTTTGTTTGAAAATACTTTTGAGTTTTTGTTTTTGAATTTTCTAAATAATTTTCTTCAAAAATGGTTGTTGTCTTTGATAATGAAAAATTAATATATTATTGCCATGTTTTTAAAACATAAAAATTTAATTAAATTATTATACAATAGTTTGAAAAATATATGAAAAAATATTTGTTGGATATAATGTTTGGAACAAAATCATAAAGCAAATACACGAACCTTCTAGTATAGACAATAAATATAGACATAGACAAGACGAAACAATCGTCGAACAAAATTAGGGCATACGTTTTTCATATCATTTAATTTCTAATTTATGCCCTAATTCAGTAAGAAGATTTAGGACGTTTTTGTTTGTCTTTGGAGTCTCTAAATTATTTTCTTCAAAAATGGTTGTTGTACTTGATAATGAAAGATATAAATATTATTGCCATGTTTTTAAAACATAAAAATTAAATTAAATCATTATACAATAGTTTGAAAAATATATGAAAAAATATTTGTTGGATATAATGTTTAGAACAAAATCATAAAGCAAATACACGAACTTTCTAGCACAGACAATAAATAATAATCGTTTTAAAGAATCAAAACTGCTTCTTTTTTTCGTCCATAGATAAGACGAACAGAATTAGTGCATTAATTGTGAAGCTCTTCATATATGGATGCATATATAGAAATAAAATGTCATATACATATGTAGCGATACAAAAATGTATGTATACATTATATCTCGCATACGATCATTTTTGCAATCGAAAAAGCTTGCATTTTATTAACTATATCTTTTCCTCTTTTTTTTATCACTGGTGAATTGGAAATCTATTAGAAAATATACACGTTATGTAAAGTTTATATTCATACAGCCTCAACGTTTAAAAAAGAAACACCATTCTTGTACAATTCTATACACTCTAGGCCTATTTATTAACTCAAATAATCAAAACTATAATTCAGTCATTAATTTGATAGAAAACAACGAAAATCTCCAGATATTTTTAAGAAACAAAGTTTATATTACTGCAAAAAATTATATTGAAAACTATACGATATACTAAAATTATAAAAACCTATTATTTTTATAGCTATGCTACTTATGTCACGACACAGGAGATAGGACGTGATTCTCGCAGCAAAAATAATCGACACTATTACAGTTATAAATTTATTTGATTTTCATTAGTTGTACTTAAAACCAGAGTATGAAAATAAACGAAACAAATTGTTTAATTTTGTTCTGCTTTGTGCTTTGAAGCGAGTGAAACAAAAACAAGGAGAAGGATTGCTCAATTTGCTTTTGTATTATTTTTCCACATTAAGCCTGGTACTCTGTTCACAATTTCGTGCGAAATGCTGTCAAACTATATGTAAAAGTATTTGGTATGAAATATTTGCGAAATAAATTCGCAAAAGTAGCACTCTGTTCTTGATGCGAAAAACCCGTAAAATCTATCTGGTAGCATGTTTTTTTTCAAGCAAAAGTAATCTGGCATAATTTTAGTTTAGCTGCGAAACAACATGAGCAGTGCTTTTTTCGCACGGAATTTTAACAATGTTGCATGCTTTCAAGCAATAAAAGCTACAGATTTATTTTAAAAAAGCCGCGAGTTGGGCTACATTAAGTACATGTCAAATTTTTCACACGAAATAATACCCCTTTTAGACACGGAAAGTTTGCCTTGCAAAGTCTTAATTCAGCTGGTAGAGTGACAGAAAGAGATAGTATTCCTCTCTCTGTCTTTCATACAGCTGAATTAAGACTTTGCAAAGTAA
This sequence comes from Tachina lurida, assembly GCA_944452675.1. Taxonomy (NCBI): domain Eukaryota; kingdom Metazoa; phylum Arthropoda; class Insecta; order Diptera; family Tachinidae; genus Tachina; species Tachina lurida. Next base: position 38,193,417 of record OX101752.1, on the reverse strand, counting down.
ACTTTCCGTGTGTAAAAGGGGTACAACCAATGGTACTGCAAATTTTTCACAACTTCGAACAGAGTACCAGTCTTTAGCACAAATGAGAGAACGCAATAGTTCGGCTGTAAGCCGGCTGACAGCCGCCGCCGGCCACAAACTATACATTAATATAATCGTACGACGCTAGAAAGGAAAATAACTTGAAATTAATGGAAACGTTTTGAAATATTTGCAGCGAATTTGACATAATCATATAATATAGTTTTATTGCATTGTTATTTAACACATTAATTTTTTTTATATAGCTAAGCAGCACAGCTATAACCGGGTGTCCTAAAGCACCTCTCTTCTTTTTTCTTTTATAATAGCACTAGTTTTTATACTGATTTCTTAAATTAAATTTTTTGTACGAATATGAGTTTTGTGTTTGTTAAATAATCGATTCACCTTTTCTCTTAAAATGATGAAATGAAATGTCTTTTAGTTCGTTTTTAATTATTTTGTGCAAAGAAATGTTTCTTTAAATACAACCTCCCTATTCAAAATCTTAAAAAAGCAATCTTAGTAATTTAATACTTTGCACGGTAGTGCGCTTTTTTTTAATTAGAGGAGTATGAATATGAACTTTTCATACTGTATAGGGAATATTTGCACATACATTTATGAAAATGTGTAAATATATCAAAAAACAATCCCAAAAAATTGGGGCTTGTTGTCTCGCTCTCGGGAACAATTTTGTGCTCCTGACAATATATTTCCCTAAGGTCTAGAAAATAGCATAAGCCTTTCAACAAGAGTCAATTAATTTCGACAGCGGATACACAATCCCCAATTTTCTGGTATTGTGTTAAAGTGACGTCGATATCGACAACTGTAATAAGGGTGATTATCATGTATGTATGTCTACTAGCGTGGCCGTAAATATATTTTGTTTTGATTTCTTATATTCACCCCCAAATCGGTTAAGTTTTATGTAAACAAAATACAAAAAAATTTCATAGCGAAAAATTGTGTTTTAAGGGATGCGTCCGCCCCTCAAAGTTGGCCTTCAAGCCCATTTTTCAATGTAATTTGTTTGCATATGTCTATCTTTTTAAAAAATAATTTTACAAGAATATAATGCATGGCAATATTTTAGATCTTCCAGTCAACAACATTAGTCTTGATGAAAGTTTTTTGCTAAAATTAATAGTTTAGAAAATAATGAAGAAAATAACCAACAAAATACCAAAAATTTTATATAAAAAAATTATATTTATATGGAAGTTATTTATATTAAGCATGTACAATAAGAGCCGACATCTATTAAATTATTTCATACATATACAAATAGTCAAAAGAAAACTAAGAAAAAAAATTACAATGAATAAATGGGCATCAGGGCCAATTTTGACGGGAGAGGGTGTGTCCCCCTAAAACAAAGCTTATAGCTATGAAACTTTTTTTACATAAAATTGAACCTATTTGGGGGAAGAGAATATAAGAAATCAAACCAAAAAAAATTATCCATACAACTAAAGACCACGGCTAATGCCCACATACCTTCATTTTTCGGAACCCAACCATATATGGTATATTATATATTCCAAATACATATATTTTTTTAGCTGTGTAACTTGTGTTTATTAATAACAATTAAATCGGTTTAAATTAATCGGCCCTGTTCTGTTAACCGAATCGATTTGAAATCGCTCGATTTCAGAATTTTCACACTTTTTTTAATTTTTCTATTATATAAATTCTAAAATATCATATCTGAAAGAAAAATATCTTGTATGATTTTAAACACGTCTGCAGGACCATTATTAATATTTTGAAAACGAGAAATTTATTCGGATTCGGTTTACAGAAAAAAACCGAATAAGTTTATATTTTAATAATTCTAAGCAGCTTTAAATTTAGTTTAGAGCTTTTCAGCTTTCTTTAACAACTTGAAATGAACATAAGAAACAAAACAAAAGGCATATGCGCTGTACTCTTTATAGTTCAAAAATACAAAGTTTTACAATGAACATTACTTTGTGGTTGTAAGCACGAAAAAATGTTCATAACAAAATTTATTTACAACTGCATATGTATGTATGTATGTATTTTTCAAATAAAGATTCATTTGTCTATACATTTCTCAACCCAGCTAGCATTTTGTATCATAATCGAATCTTTTCCGAATCAGCTTAACGGGAAAAATAACCGCATATGAGCTCATTTTTCGATCATAAATGATACTCCCGTTGTGAGGAAATGGTACCCTACAGATGAATCATACTAAGGAATCATTTATGATACGATTTGCTGATAAATTTTTGAGTAATTTTCTGGTACTATTAAATCATTAAATCACCTTTTTGGGGTTTCTTTGCATTTTGTTCCTCTATTTTCAAGAAATATAAATTTGATCATATAGATGAAATCATAAGTGAATCCTTTTTCAATCACCCAAGTGATAAATCAGATTTTAATCATCAAAAGTGATCTGAGGAGAATCATATAAGAGATTTATACAAAAAATGATCACCCAAATGCCAGCTGGGAAAGTTACTTAACAAACGCATAGTCTGAATTTCAAACTACATGCATATGTAATTCTAAATGCTATTGAAATATGTATACAACTAATTAATACAAAGCAACACGTTTATAATGGCTAAAAGGACAACAATATATGAAAGAAATTTGCAAATCTAATGACCTTTTTACGGGAAAATTTATGTATGGAAAACAAACAAACAAAAAACCAAATTGTAACCAGTTCACAAATCACACTTTGAGCAACAAACCAACAAATAACAAAAGACACCTCTCGTATTCACAACTTGCTCGTAAATAAACGCAAGACAAAATAAATTATCCTTCAAACAACAATGCGAAGAAAAATTAGAAAAAAAAATTGAAATAAATAAAATAAAATTGTAATAAAACAAGCATAAAGCAAATATCACAGAGCATAAACTCAAATAAATACCCGGTAACATTTGATTTAAGGCAACAAACGCAGCACAGCACAGTCAGACCAAACGCAAACATCATGAATTGTAGACGACAAAACACACAATACCTACTGAATATTTATGTATGTATCTGTGTGTATGAAAGATACCCTGCAGGAAATGCGAATAGTGAAATTGTAGTGATTTACTAGTGACATTGTCAGTAGTACTACTGACCAGGTTTATCCCAGCCAATGTAATCATCTATTGACATTTAACATTAGCTTGCCATTATAAATCCACCACTAGACTGTAGCACTACTGACTGAGTAGTTCTTTTGGCACCACATGGAGACATTGTCACTAAAGATTCACTAGTAAATTTTAGGTTCTCTAGTCTACAATATCGATATTTCCTCGCTCGATGTCAATAGTAAAATTGTAGTGATTTACTAGTGACGTTGTCAGTATTACTAATGACCAGGTGTACCCCAGCCAATATAATCGCCTATTGACATATAACATAGGGTTGTCATTGATAATCCACCGGTAAACCTTAGCACTATTCTTTTACGACCATATGGAGACATTTTAACTAAAGATTCACTAGTACATTTTAGTGACCCTCGTTTACAATTTTATAAGGGTTGGGGCAACAAACTTGAATACATATATAACATTATTGGATGCCATAATTGAAAAAGAAAAACAAACTATTGACGCGTTCATTGACAATGTCACCAAAAATACACTAAAACTGTTGTCTCTAACGTATCTCTACTCGCGCTAGAGAAAAGAGTGTTGACATAGAGACATATGGTTCTAGGCTGACTAGAGGGTACATATTTATACACCGGGCCACAGTTTGAGTGATGAGAGTTGTAGAAAACTACAAAAGACACCTATTTGCTTTTGATACAATAATATATTATAAGGCAAAAGTTTGAAATAAAAGAAATAAAATATCACTCTTCTCCACTTGCTCAGCACCCAAGTGCACTATATGGAATAAATTGCACTATTATTTTACGTATGCATAACATTGTGGTTGTCGATTGCACACAGCAGGCTGCTGTGAAGCACCGTTAGAAATCATTTTGCATCATTAGCATTGTAAAGCCTACTTTTATTTATTTTATTAAAAAATGATTTCAAATAGAAAAAAAATATTCAAAATCCATATTCAGCATACATATCGTTCATTTACTTCAATAGTGTCACAACTCAAAAAAAAGAACAGTTTTCAATTTGCATACAACTCAATGAAGACATGGAAAAATATTCTTCTCTCAACAGGTGATGGTGCAAGCTATTTATATAAAATTTTTACACAAGATAAAATACGAAATGCCGCATTGTTTTGCATTATTAACTCAAAAAAACAATTTTTTAAGTTGTAACACTATTGAAGTAAATGAGCGATATGTTCATATCCAAACATACATACATACATACATACATATATCCATGTAAAATATGTATATGTTTGTACTATCATTAATATGTGTGTGAAAATTGCATTGCAATAATCACACATGGACAGGAAATAAGAGTAGAGAGGCCTTTTGCAAGGCCTTTGGCAGCAGACAAAGAGGATATACATATCTACATACCTAAATGTAAAGCACCAAACCACAATTTGATTAGATTTTATGTAAAAAAAGCTTTACCCTGATATCAAAGGAGTAGGTGTTGTATAATCGCTTACTATTGACGGAATTCTTTCCGGACATGTGCTGTAAGAGGTTTTCTACAGTAAAGTAACTCAGCCCGACTCTATTTTAGGTTTCTCTTAATAAAGCTTTTCAAATAGAGCTTATCTAAAGCTTACTCAAATATTAATTGAAACTAAGCATTTTTATTGAAAAAAAATTAAACACAAGAACTCCGAAAATTTGTTAAAAAACTCTCAAACGATTCATGCAAAAACACAAAATAGTTTTATTTGAAGTACATCGTTGACGTAGAGCCTGAATAATAAATAAAGTAATTTAAAGCACATAATAAGGTCGAATAAAAAATAAAGTAATAAATTTTAATTATTTTTAACTTCATTGTGCTTATTTTTCAAGTCGGTTTAATTTTTCTTAAATAAGTTTTATTTTGAAATTTTTAGTGCCAAGTTTATATTTGTAGGGATGTGATTACACCCAGTTTGGAGTATTATAAGTGTCCGCCTACTTTTATTAATATCGCGTCACTTTCCGAGTTTAAGGTGTGTACTACGTTTCGTAAAAATTGCTCAGGTAGAAGCATGTAGACATGTCCCCGCCCAATTCTTTGATTACAAAATTATATCATTCTAAGTGACAAAATTCTTTGCCAAGTTTCGTGGGTACATACAATTTAATACTAATATTGCATAGGCGTAGCTCCGCCTTTTTTTAGCACACAAGATTAATTATTTTTTCCAGCTCAAGGTGTGTGGCAAGTTTCGTAAAAATCGGCAATATAGAAGAACGTGAAATATAGTACTAAATTTTAATGGGCGTAGCCCCGCCCACTTCTTTGAACGCTTGATTGCGTTGTTTTAAGAAATCAAAATGTATGCCAAGTTTCGTATAAGTGGGTTAAGTACAAGCACGTGAAAGCACCTGCTTTGTTGAGCACAAGATTAACCCTCTTATTGTGAATGGCGTCGTCGACGTCACATAAAGACGACAGTAAATATTGTCACTTGTCTACTCTTTAACGGAAACAATTGGTTTTTATTGACAATCTCTTACTAATCTCTAAGGCTTTGTAAATTAATGGAGCATATTAATAGTAGTCAACTGTTGTCGACAAAGAGTAGACAAGTACCCATTTTAACTGTTATCTTGATGTGACGTCGACGACGCAATTCGCAATAAGGGGTTAATTATTGTTCAGAGCTCAAGGTGTGTGCCAAGTTTCGTAAAAATCGGTAATGTATAATGTATCAGTAATGCATAAGAACGTAAAATATAGTATTTAATTTGAATGGGCGTAGCCCAGCCCACTTCTTTGAATGCTAGATTGTGTCCTTTTAAGATATTAAGATATGCGCCCAGTTTCGTGTAAATCGGTTAAGTACAGGCACGTGAATAATAGTATTAAAATTTAATGGGCGTAGTACCGCCCACTTTTTTGAGCACAAGATTAAGTATTGTTCAGAGCTCAAGGTGTGTGCCAGGTTTCGTACAAATCGATTAAGTAGAATCGCTTGAAATATCATACAAAATTTTAGTAGGCGTGGCTTTGTCCCACTTTTTTGAATTTACGATTGTGCCCTTTGAAGAGTTCAAGGTTTTTGCTAAGTTTCGTAAAAATTAGTTAAGTACAAGCACGTGAAATAAATATTAAAATTAAATGACGTAACCGCGCCCACTTTTTTGAATGCAAAACTGTGTAATTGCGCTCACTTTTTTTGAATGAAAAATTCTGTGATTTTTTGAGCTCAGAGTGGTGCCAAGTTTCGTAAAAATCGCGTGGTTCCGCCCACTTTTTCAACTTCGAGATAGGGTTGCTACGAGAACCCAATGTGTTGGGTAAATTTTGTAGCAATCGAATAAGTAGAAAATCATAAAAGCAAATAAAAAATTGTGAGCCTGTTCCCGCCCACATTTTTTTAAATAGCACCAAATGGAATATGTGCCCTCTCAGACAATAACATGAGTTTTTACAATAGGTCTAAACTGTACCGAGTTATGAAGTAAAAAAAAATAAAGACGAATTGATAATCTCGTTTTTTCTTGAAGTCGGCTATTAAGCTAAAAGAAGTATTCATATTAATACGTCAAAGAATACTTTGATTTATTTTTACGTTGCCACAAAAATAGTTTTTATAGTTAATTCTGGTCACATAAACTACTAATTGCCTGTCAACATTACGAGGATCTAGTCATTTTATAAATGTTTATTTCGGTACGTATTAACAGCTGACCTCTCGTAAAGATACCGAGTAATGCAGCAACTTCTATACTTTTAAATGCATTATTATGATCATTTATATTTTGATTTACGATGTTAATGATTTGTGTTGGTTTTCTTTTCTTTTAAAAGTATTTATGATTTTGCACATACAACATGTAAATTAACAAATCCATAAAGTTGTTTCTTGTTGTTCTTTCCAAAATAATTCATTCGCACTTGCATAGTCAAATAATACAAGCCGGTCGTAAGAAAGAGTTTTAAGCTTTGTTTTGTTTGTTAGCCTTAAAGATAAATGTTTATACTGCTGGTTTATTAGGTGATAAATAGCCTTAAAGGAATTGTTTTTTTTTTCTTTCTTTGGCTTAACTAAACTTTTATATTCTCCATTATATATGTATATTTATATGAGTTTTCTGCACGTGATTTTTAGCCAATTTTGGTAGAGGTAACAGATAAAAAAGATAGAAAGAAATCATGACTGTAGAAAGTTGTTTAGCTTCGAAATTATAATTTGTTTATTAAAAAAAAATTTAAAGCGGAATAATTGGGGCATGAGCCTTTTTTCTTTTTTTTTTTATTGTAAATAAAAAGCTTTTATAAGGATTTAAACTATTACTTTAAATTTAATACAATTATATGTTTGGTTTATGCATCACTAAGAGTTTAATAGATATTTGTACGGTTTGATAATTTCGTTCATGACTTCCATTAAAAATAAATTGTGGGCATTGACTTAGTTTAGTGATAAAAAAATTATCACCCTTTTATTACGATGATAGGTATGAAATTTAACAACTTCCTGATTGATTCCAGCAAACCTAAGACCATAGCTGTTAAGTAATGATTAGTAATCGTAATGATTACTAATTTGATTACTTTTTTTAAAGGTGAAGTAATGATTAAATTACGATTATATGGGGGCTGTTCGGAAATGCATCACTGCGCTGCATTTGATGCGACATGCGTTCTGAAAATGATCAGATGGCAACACTTCAAAAGTGGCGATGTACATATATGATGTGCAAAGTAACATCAAAAACTAATCACAAAAATTGCTGATGCAATAGATGAGTAAATATTTGATTTGTTATTTATTTGTTTTATTTTGTTAATTAATTGTTTCTTATAATTTTTTTTAATATTATTTTTAATTATACTTTCAACTAATTTTTGCTTTCATCCAAGTCAAAAAATATGGTAATTATTAATTTTCCACTTTTAATGTTCTCGCTTTCGAAATTGTAATCAAATGAACTTTTTTGGCTGCGCATCTGCATCAGTTCTTTTGTATAAGCTGCGCAAAGTAATCACACAGGCGCATCAGATGCAGCGCATAGATGCATTTCCGAACAGGCCCATTCAGTTTCGCACGATTACTAATAATGGAAAAGTAATCTGAATTACTTAAAATTACTCAAAATAATCAAAAAGAATCAAAAGTAATCAAAAAATAATCCGATTACTTCTAAGGATTACTTTTGATTCTTTTTGATTATTTATTAAGAATCAAAAGTAATCTTTGAAAGTAGTCGGATTACTTTTTGATTACTTTTGATTCTTTTTGATTATTTTTAGTAATTTTAAGTAATTCAGATTACTTTTCGATTATTAGTAATCATAATCAATTATTTATCAGCAATTCTTTTGAAAATGTAATCTAATTGATTATTAATCGTAATCGAAATTTAACAGCTCTGCCTAAAACCAATAATATAGTTTTAATAGCTAACTTCTTCTGTGTCCCTATGAATAGGTCCTATTCGTGAATAAATCACTGCACTGCAAGTGGTAATTTAAAGTGCTTCCCTGAAGTAGATAACACAAACATACAAACATGAATAACTACTACTAAAAAAATATTATCAGCGAACTTGCATTGCATTTTATACTCAAGTTTGCTAATATGATGCAAAGCAGTGATGCACTTACGAAGAAACTGTGAAATCGATTTTCTGAATCCATCAGCAAAGATCGAAGCTCGCTCTTACATTGATGTGTCCAAATATGAACTTAAAAGATTGGTATGGAAAATCAGCGCAAATAAAATGACACGGCTCCAAGGCTACAAGACTTAAGCTTTTATTGGGATATAATACTAATTAAAACAATTTGTTGTCTTTATTAATTAAAATATTTTACAGTTTTACTCAAGACAATAAAAGTATATACATGAATATTTTCATGTTGTTTCCCAGTAAAAAAAGACACTCCAAAAAAGTCATGAAAATGTAGAGTTTGCGATCTGGAAGTAGTGCAAATTTCGATCCGATCTAATGATTTTTACATAGGGTTGTCATTGCAAGAAGTTCTCTTTTTCGCTGCCTGGTCACCGAATTGGAAGCAATTTTAAGAAAAATGTCCTTTTTTGTGTTCTATGATAATATTTTCATCTAGGAAAAATTGCTAATAGTTACCTATTTTAACAATTAGTTTCTTTTTAAAGGAATTTAAACGCGAAACAGTAATTTAATGTAAATTTAAGCAAATAACTTTAAAATTTTAGACCAAAATTAGTTCATAAGTTTCTTCAAAAAAAATAATTTTTTTAAAACATCTGGTGATTAATTTCTAAAACTAGAGAGGAATTACAAGGTTTTGTATGACTAAAATAAACTTCTACTTGGTTTTCTGCTAACTATCGGAAAATTAAAAATGTCGATTTTTTGGAAGCAATGAAAATGTACTTCCTTTAGAATGACTTCCAATTTTTTTACTGGGTTTATTTAATTATGTTTTTCTAACTCTACTAACTAGAAATTTTTACGATTTTTTTAAAGCATTTCAACTAACTTGACTTGAGGGTGGCGCACACTGTCGCGATGGCGGCCAAAAATGCAAAAAATTAGTTTTGAATTAAAACGAAGAAATTACTTTGCTGCATGTGCAATATTCTAATTAAGTAAAATAAAAAAGAAATTTGTAAAAAATGTCTACTTTTAAAGAGTTTTGAGTATTCAAAGTCAACAGTTTTGGGCCAGTATTCAACTATTTGAAAATATGGTACGCTCACATGCAAACTTAAGCAGGTTAATTAATTTTTTTTTTAGATATTGCACTACAACTTTCAATAAAACATAAGGGGAATATTGTGAATAATATGGCTACAATATATTTTTTTTATATTTTGTAACTCCTACTAAAAATCTCAAAATATTATTTTACTTATTCAGTAAAATAATTTTTCATTAAAAATATATTGAATTTGATTATTGAGAGAATATGTGGATCTTACGCACATTTGCTGTTGCTAATGCAGACCATCACGGAACCTCTACCCTGCAATACAAGTCCATTCATGAGAAGAATAATTCTTTATACTGAAAGAATTTTTTTTTAACAAATTACAACTTTTTATTTTAAATAAAGCATTTAGCAGAATTTTTAAAAGTTAAATGATTTTTAACTAATTAAAATGCCAGATCTAGCAGTGAAAATAGCAAAATGTCTACAATAAATGGCGTACTATGAGCCGTTTTCGTAAATTGTTCCGCTGCAAAAAAAATAGAGCAATATTTAAATGAGGATTTGATTGGCTGTTGTGCTGGTGTGAAAGCATAAAAGCTCTATTATAAAAGTTTGCTCATTGTGCATATGGCTTGGACGTGGCTGCTTTAAAAACTTGACACGTGACACATGACAAATGTATAATTATTTTCAATTTCTTGCACAAAAACAGAGATACATCTGTTTTAGTAGTAAGTGTCTATATTAAACTTAAGTATTTCATTTAGTTTTCGATACATAAAAATATTTGCATTTAAATTCTTTTGCAAGTGAAGAAATTGCCATCGGTAAGGTTTGATCTTTGTTAAAGTCTGCTCTAATTTAATTTCATTAATTTCTTTTAAATATAAAAATATTAATACTGTAAAAAAAAATTTTAGTGTAGACGGAGTGGAGAATCAAATAATATTCAACTATTGCTAGAAAATATTGCGAAAATAAAATGTTTGAAGGCCTGCCTGTCCCTTGAAATGTGAACGATAGATTCGATCGAAAATTTATATAAAAAAAACTTAATTTCTTTTTGTTTTCAATATTAATATTCGATCGAAACATTCATTCGCATTTAGAAAAAACAGATACTTAATCAAGTAATTTTTGCCGAATAATACCCATAGGTCACCATTAATTGCAAAAGAAGATATAATAAATGTACTTTTTTTTCTATCACAAAACAACCCAGTTGGCCAAATCGTCGCAGACGACATTGTCTTCGACGATTAATGTACGACTTGTCGCCTGTCGCTTAGGTTTTCAAATCGACAATTTGAAGGAAATCGTCGTTCATGTCTATATGAGCGAAAATGTCACACGTTTAATTTTCAATAAAACTTTGCTGAGGACAATCTGAGCGACAATATTACATGTTTTATCTTCAATAAAACTTTGTTGAGGACATTCTGAGCGACAGTGTCATACGTTTTGTCTTCAATAAGACTTTGTTGAGGATAGTCTGAGCGAAAATTTCACAAGTTTGGTCTTCAATAAAGCAGTGTTGACGACAATCTGAGCGACATTGTCGCTCATCTGGTCTTGTGTGACCTCGTCGACGATTTGTATGGAGCTGTCTTCAATATGTCTTCTACGACTTACCATTGTCTTGTATTCGTCGTCAAAGATGTCTTAAAGACGTGGCCAACTGGGAAATGGCTATGTACTTATGTATGTATGTACATTTATAGGCCACACATATATAAATCGATGAAGGGTATATAAAATTCGGCAAGGCGGAATAGAGCACTGCTTTATTTTTTTTTACCAGACATTTTTATAACCAAAACTTTCTTACAAAATATTCTTACATACCTACATACATATTTTAATTTTTATTATGCCGACATGTTATAATTAATTTGCTTTCATGTGTGCCGTTTAATAGTTTCGTAGTGGTGTTGTTTATTGATTTATAAACGATAAATAAAGTTGAACTGATAGCATTCATTAAGTCAGTTTAAGGGTGCCTTAAAAGAATAAAAAAAAACATTTATTCACCTTAAGTTCTTGTTATACAAATAAATACCGAAAACAAGACATTTTGAACCTGTTAATAAAAAGTCATAACTTAACTTAGTGTACGATTGTCTATAAAAAAAGCACTAAATTCAAATGAGTTTACTAATTAATTAAACATTTCAGAGCTAACCATAAGAACAATTAAGTTACGATAATACGAGTATATAAAACATATCGCTCATTTACTTCAATAGTGTTATAACTCAAAAAATAAGTTTTTTAACGCAAAATAATTCGGCATATCGGAATATCCTTTTTTACCACCTCGTGAGAGAACAATATGTATTTTTTTCATTTCTTCATTGAGTTGTATATAAATTGAACATTTTAAACGCGTTTTTTGCAAAACTAGTTTTTTTGAGTTGTGAGACTATTGAAGTAAATGATATATACATGTATGCATGTATACATATCTATCAGAGAACAGCAATGAGTAGTGAAAAAGTGTGTAGAGTTGAATCATGACTTATAATTTCTTGTACTTATGCGCACTCATAATTATTGCAATGTTGTGTATGGATCATATTCACTCAAAAGTTTAAAGTGCGCATTGAACTCATATTTAGCAATATTTATGACGTTGTTGATTTCGACTCTCCTTAACTCAAGACCTATGAACGATGCAAACTTCGCATACGAACACTAAAGTTCTCATTATGAGGTTATGTGTTTCTCTGTTGTTTTTTTTTTGTTTTTTTTTTGCACGAATTGAAAAACAACCTTGTATGCTATTATTGTATATTTCTTGAAAACTCGTTAATGACTAAGGGTCGTATTAAAAAAAAAACTTAATAAAGCTTTGCTATGCAATATTAAGTACAGTTGTATTCAAAAAAAATTATTATATCAAAATTCTAAAGTAGGCAGCTAGGATTGTTAAGACTACTTTAAATTGATATTTCCAAAATGTGTATTTTGTACCTCAAATATTTTTCTTCACACATATTGATTCATGATACATGTTTATACACGGTCACACTGTTTTCTTTTTGTTGTCTACTTTTGCTTTTTGGCTTCTTTGCTTCGAGCAAGAAACAAAAGAAATAAGTCTTTTTTAGCACACCAATTTGAAGTGACGTGTTTGGCAAACGTAAAATCGTTTTAAGTGATATTCTTTTTCTCCCAAGTATTTGGAGTTTTATTATTAAATATAATTAATTAATTAGATTTCTGATTCGTGTATTCTATTAAAAACAAGAAAAAAACGTATGTACAAATTAGAATAAAATCTTTATAAAAAGAAGTGAAGTGTTTTTAAGCCGTTTGGGCATAAATAAAATACGTGAACATATTTCGCTTTTGTTTCTTTTTTTTCATCAATTGGATATAAGTTGCCGTAAAGCAACTAAATCACGAATAAGTTTTGTCACTTCAAGTGAAATTGAAGTTGAAGGATTGCTGTTATCACTTCCCGTATTGCATCATCATTGACAGAATTTGTTGGAGAAATTGGTGGTCAAACTGAGTTAAAGCTAACTCGTCAAACTCAACAGGTACCAAAGCTCCGCTTATAACCTCCGCAACAACCACTAATCTTGGTCCAGATACAACCACCTCCCGGTAAGTCACCCCCCTTTTTCCTAATCCATATATTGTTAAATTATTAACCAACCCCCGTGTGCCCTGCACATTTTGGTCCTTCGAACCGGATCCGGGTCATCTAAAACCCGGCACCCTCCTTTGCTATCCGAAAAACCCCGTTTTTCCCCATAAAATCCCATTTTTCACGCAAAAACGGTATAACCTCCATTTGTGAGATATGCCATTTTTGCAATAAATGGTACATAAACCCCGTGTATGATCTGATATACATATGTACAGTTTCGACAGAAAACGTTAGTTTTTACAAAACTTTCCATTTCGTCAAAAATGGGTGTTCTTTTTTGTATTTTTTATAAAAAACTAACGGTCCAAAAAATAAATATACATACGTGCATTTATACTTAACAGGTAACAAATACAATTTTTTCTTTAATACTTAAATCAAGAGAAAAAGCAAAAGGAAAAAGTGTTAAAAATTTACCTGTTAACCGCATACGTATGTATGTATGGTTGGAATTTTGCCCTTGAAAAAACATTTCATGTTTTCTATTCTTCTGTTTCTTCTGCAATACATACATACATACATACATTGATACTCTTTATGCATTACGAATTTTTTGGCACTCTCACTCATTAAATCAGCGAGTGAACGATCAACGAACAAATAAAAGCAGCAAAATCATTTCTATGTACATATGTATGTATTTACTTCTGACAAAATATATAGGTCAGTAAGCCAAACGAAGCAGCTGATACATAAGAACATTTAGAATAAATGGTTACGAGGGTAGCGTGGCAAGTAACGAGAAGAAAAATAAATTGTTATGTTTATTGTTTTATTTGAATAAATCGATGAAAACTTAAGATATTTGTATTAATGAATGCAAATTTCTACCGTAATTAACCCCCGGTGTACATATATATCAGATCATCATACACATACTTTCGCTATCTAAAATATTGAAACCAATAATTTGAAAACTTATTTAATTATTTCCAATTATTTCAACCCCCATATACTGGTCGCCTATACGAGGCACCATTGAAAATTTTCGGAAATTTTCTCCCTCAACAATAATTTGCAAATTTATTTAATAATTTCAAATTTATTAACCCCGCATATATTGGTCGCTTATACGAAGCGCCATTGGAAATTTTCTGGAAATTTTCGGCCAGTCGTGAAACAACTAATTTAAAAATTGTTTAATTATTTAAATATTAACCCCCATATATTGGTCGCTTATACGAAGCACCATTGAAAATTTTTAGAAATTTTCTACATCAACAAATAATTTGAAAATTTATTCAATAATTTCAAATTTTATTAACCCCCACATATTGGTCGCTTATACGAAGCACCATTGAAAATCTTTTGAATTTTCTACATCAACCAATAATTTGAAAATTTATTTAATAATTTCAAATTTTTATTAACCCCCATATATTGGTCGCTTATACGAAGCACCATTGAAAATCTTTTGAATTTTCTACATCAACAAATAATTTAAAAATTTGTTTAATTATTTAAAATTTTACCCCCCACATATTGGTCGCTTATCCGAAGCACCACTGAAAATATTTTATTAATTTTCTACCATACATCCATACGGAGCATCTGTAGAAATTTACTATTTTTACAGCCATAACACTTGTCACTTATACTAAGTACCAGTGAACATCTAGCTTGCGAATTTTTTAACCCCGATATATTGATCGTTATACCGACACCGGTGACGATTTCTCAAACCCCCATAAAAACTTTTTATCAGTAACCCCTGCCGTTTTTTTCTCATTGGAATGGCAACGTTAAAAAATTTAATACGCGCTTCTGATCGCGTAATAGATTTTCAAACCTATTTTAAAGGCTTGAAAGAAGAGGGTCACACTCTTCATACCTTGGTGGCTCAAGAACGACAGCTTGAGAAGCTATGGACTAGTTTCGAGAGTCTCTACGACACAGCACTGGAGAAATATGAAACAATAAAGGAAGATATCGAAATGGCAGCATTAAAAGCCCGTTTTTATTCTACCTTTGAAGCCTATACAGAGATCATCGCAATTATTCACCAATATACCGATAAGATTCGTACCCAGGCCGCAGCAGCTGCCCCATCAGCGACAAAACAAGTCGATATGACGCCGCATATCTCTTTACCCCCCTGCGATACTGAAGTCTTCCATGGTGACTACAAATCTTGGCCTACATTCCGAGATATGTTCACTGCTTTGTACCGCAATAACAACCGTCTATCACCTGTAGAAAAAATGTGCCACTTAATGAAGAAGACGCAAGGTGAAGCACGTGAACTTTTAAAAACTTGTCCCATGACCAACGAAGGTTTTGACATGGCATGGCAGAACCTCATGCATCGTTATGAAAACAAGAGGGTCCTAGTTAACGCACAATTGAAATCACTTTTCAATATAAAACCGATGTCGCGGGAAACTGGTTCTGATTTAAGGCGTCTGCAGCGTACAATTAGCAATTGTATTACCAATCTCCGTTTGCTTCAAATTGAAACAGCAAACTGGGATTCAATATTCGTGTATATCTGCTCTACCTGCTTGCCTGAAGTTACCCTTAACTTATGGGAACAATCTCTGCCCCAAACTACGGATTTGCCCACTTGGTCGCAGCTTGATGTATTTTTAACATCTCGCTTTCACACTTTAGAGTCGGTTGCTGATATTCGATCAACTTTTGCGAGCTCGAATGGTTCAAGACCCGCACAGCCGGCTAAACTAAATAAATCTAATTCGTCTTCAAAGCCAAAGCTTCAAAGTTACCAGACTAATGTTTCCAAAGAAAAGAAAGGAAAATGTGCCCTTTGTCCGCAATTTCACCCTATTAGATTGTGTTCCGTTTTCCTAGCAATGTCAATCGAAGAACGCTATGCTACGATTAAACGCCAAAATCGATGTACCAATTGTCTGGGAACATCTCATGGCTCTCAAACATGTAAAAGCAAATATGCCTGTCACACGTGCAAAGGAAAACATCATACGTTACTTCATCGCACCTCTACTGCACAACGATCTTCAAATATCACCCAAGCCATTTCCCCCCCTTCTCAGATCAACTTAAACAATAATCTTCCTCCTTTAGATATGAGCCCCTCAACGTCAGCACAAGCCGCTGACAGAATGTTACAATCTTTCTCGACACACCTCCCCTCAACGACACAATTTGTCATCCTAGGCACAGCTCTGGTTGACGTATATCAGGGCGAATGCAAATATACAGTTCGCGCGTTAATTGATTCTGCATCTGAGGCAACTTTCATTTCGCGAAAACTACAAAACTGTCTGGGCCTTAGCACGCGATCTTCCCAAGCTCAAATACACGGCTTAGGTGACGCACTAACTGCTACCTCAGCGCAGACCTGCCCCATTAAAATAGGCTCTCCTATCGATCCATCGTTTGAACTGTTTGCAGAGGCATTAGTCATAAACAAGCTGACAGGTCAGCTAGCATATTACCCCCCATCGTCGCCAGCTTATCGCAATTTTTCACATTTACAGTTAGCCGATACTTACCGCAGCGGTGGGTCCGAAATTGACCTACTTCTCGGGGGAGATGTTTACCCAAAAATAATTCAAGATGGACTGCACTGGGATAGACAACAGTCTTTGGTTGCGCAGAAAACTGCTTTCGGATGGATAATTACCGGCAAAGTAACCGCCAATCCGTGTAAAAAGGCAATTTTATCATTTTATAACACCGTCGCGTTGGATAATCAACTTCGACGTTTCTGGGAGCTTGAAGATCTCCCGAAAAAAGCAAAATCATCACCAGAGGACACATACTGCGAAAATCTGTACACTTCGACTACTTTCCGCCAACAAGATGGTCGCTACGTTGTATCACTTCCCTTTAAACAAGAACACCCCGAAAAATTAAATATTGGTCAATCTCGAAAAATCGCGTTATCCCAATTTCTACGAAATGAAGCGCGCTTGATCAAAAACCCCCAACTCAAAGCTGAATATGATCGAGTTATTACCGAATATTCTGCTCTTGGCCAAATGGCCAAGGTAACCCCCATAAGTGGTGACAGCGGCACATATTATTTGCCCCACCACGCTGTTATAAAACCCGATAGCACCACAACCAAATTACGTGTGGTGTTTAATGCATCAAATCCCTCAGCAAATGGCGTCAGCCTCAACGATTTGCTTCATACTGGCCCAATTCTGCAGGCAGACTTAATGATCTTAATATTAAGATGGAGATTTTTCCGCTACGTTTTTAACGCGGACATCGAAAAGATGTACCGCCAAATTTTAGTCCACCCCTCTCAAACCCCCTTACAGCGAATTTTACATCGAAATTCGCCAACTGAATTCATTCAAGACCACGAGTTAAAAACAGTCACCTTTGGCGTGAACTGTGCCCCCTACCTAGCAATCAGGACGTTGCTAGAACTCGCCAAAGAAAGCGAAACCGATCACCCTAACGTGGCCGAAATATTAAGGAACTATATGTACGTCGACGACGTCCTTTCTGGAGCCCATACCATATCATCGGCGCTTAAATCACGCGATGAACTCATAAAAGTTCTTGCTACGGCAGGCTTTTCGCTTCGAAAATGGACGGCGAACAATGAAATGTTACTACAAGGACTACCGTCGACACACTTGCTGGATGAAGAGTTTCTAAAATTGTCAGACTCCAGTATAACCAAAACCTTAGGCCTCAGATGGAACGCTGGAGGCGATTATTTTTATTTCAAACTTAAAACTACCCCCAATCGTGATTTCACTACAAAGAGATGTGTGCTATCTGAAATAGCCAGATTATTCGACCCAGCAGGTTGGCTGTCACCCAAAATCATCGTAGCAAAAATCATTATGCAGCAAATCTGGAAAGATGGTACCGACTGGGACGAAGATTTGAAGCCCCCAACGATGCAAAAGTGGCATGAATTCCTCGATGACTACATAAACATTGAACAAATCAAAATCCCTCGTTTCATTGATTTTGATCCCTACTATAAAGTCGAAATACACGGCTTTTGTGACGCGTCGGAAAAAGCATATGCAGCAGCCATTTACCTTCGCTCTGAATTCCAAGGATATGTGGCCAGTCATCTGCTAGCAGCTAAAACGAAAGTTGCACCAGTGAAATTCGTTTCCTTACCTAGGAAAGAGTTATGCGGAGCTGAACTACTGGCAAACATGATAGAGTCTACTCAATCGCAGCTCAACCTCAAGAATTACGAAATCTTCTTGTGGACAGATTCCACCATTGTGTTGGCATGGCTGAACAAACCGGCTCACAAGTGGAAAACTTTCGTCGAAAATCGAATTTCCTCTATAATTGAAAAGGTAGGCAAGGACTGTTGGTCTCACGTAGACTCCAAAAATAATCCAGCTGATCTGGCATCTCGAGGTACGACGTTTACTGAATTATCATCAAACGATTTGTGGTGGCATGGACCTTTATGGCTCAAACTTCCTCATAATGAATGGCCATCAAGAAAGGTTGATTTTGATACTGAAGAAGAAAAACGGCCAGTACGCGTTCTTACCACTACTGTACATCCCGAAGATATTCTTACCCATTTTTCTGATCTTCCACGTGCATTACGCGTCATATGTTACATTTTTCGCTTTTACTACCGCCTGCGCGCTAAACAAAGGTCTGATAATATCAACAACGAGCTTTCAGTTCAAGAAATAGTTTTCGTCAAAAATCGTTTGATAATCGCCTGTCAAAAATCACATTTCATCGACGAATATTCACAATTATTTGAACAAAAACCTCTGTCCCGCAAAAGTTCGCTTTTAACGTTCAACCCATTTTTGGACTCTCACGGAGCTATGAGAATTAATGGCCGTTTGGCAAATTCTCCTACCTTAACTTACGATGAACGTTACCCCATTCTATTACCATATCATGCCAGTTTTACGCGATTACTTCTAAAATACTTGCATCAATACTCACTTCATGGCCAAAATGCGCTGTTATATCGCCTAATGAGACTACGTTATTACGTCCCGAGACTCAAAACTTTGATAAAAACGATATTATCACAATGTATAATTTGTGTGAGACATAAAGGACAAATCAGCCAACAAATCATGGCAGCATTACCCCCCGAGCGTACAAGTTTATCTCGCCCTTTCTATAACACCGGAATCGATTTTGCCGGGCCCTTTGACATAAAATCGTATGTGGGTCGAGGCTGCAAAATTACTAAGGGTTACGTACTGATTTTCGTATGTTTTGCCACCAAGGCGATACATTTGGAAGCCACCGGAGATATCTCAACCCAAACCTTTTTAGCGGCATTTGCGCGTTTTTTCTCAAGACGAGGAACCCCCAAGGCAATTTACTCCGATAATGGCACTGCCTTTGTCGGCGCCTCTAATATTTTACGTCAGGACAAGCAGCAATTCTTGTCTTTAATGAACAAAGGTCTCTTATCTCAGGACAGTTTTAGCCCCATCGAATGGCATTTTATCCCTCCTGGAGCTCCTCATATGGGTGGCCTCTGGGAAGCCGGGGTAAAAAGTTTTAAATCACATTTCAGAAAGATTTGTCTCACTCAAAGTTTTACCTACGAAGAATTCACCACCATGCTTGCGCGCATCGAAGCATGTCTCAATTCAAGACCGCTAAGCCCAATGACTGAAGATCCAACCAATTTATGCGCTCTCACCCCAGGTCATTTCCTCGTCGGAACTCCACTCTTATCTCCACCAGAGCCTGACTTATCCAACCACTCCCTTAGCTACGTAAATCGTTGGCAAAAGTTGAAAATATTTCATCAGCACTTGGCTCAAAGGTGGAAAGAGGAGTATTTAGGCGAACTTCACAAACGGAATAAATGGAAATTTCCCCAAAGAGATTTTGCAATTGGTGATCTTGTCGTTGTCAAGCAAGAAAATTTACCCCCTAATCAATGGCGTCTCGGTCGCATCGAAAAAATCTTTCACGGCTCCGATAGCAAGGTACGGGTTGCCGAGGTACGCACTGCCAATGGCATTATTACTCGACCGATTGTAAAACTAGTTTTGCTCACAATTTCCCCGTCATCATGACAAATAATTTTTCCCCTTCTTTTTTCCCCATCATAGCAAATATGCCTAATCGTCGCCGCAGCCATGACTCCCCCATTGAACAGCACAAGTTCAACGGCCACCTAAAAGCTAAAAGGCCCGACTGTCGTCTATGTAGGAAAGATCATCCGTTGCGTAAGTGCGCAAAATTCAACAAAATGCCCGTGTCAGCCAGGTTGGACGTCGTCAAACGCCATCGCTACTGCATGAACTGTTTAGCCCATTCACATCGCCTTCAAAATTGCCGTAGTCGTGATCGCTGCAACCACTGCAACATCAACCATCACACCCTTCTTCATCCTCCCGAAATCACGAGAGTTAATGAGCCGTTTAGCCGCGCCGACCCCACCACTGTTGTACCTACCATTATTATTAAGATGTACTTGGGCAAAGAATGGAGCCTAGTTCGCGGACTTTTGAACCCGTGCGCTGCCACGAGTTCTATCGCTTCCTTCCTAATCGAACGGTATCATCTACCATTTGAAAGGTTCGACGAGGACAAGTGGTGTCAGTTCCAATTTCGCACTCGGTTTGATGGAGAAGGAGGGACCTTCACTGTGAAGGCCCGTGTTGCGGACGATCTACCAGAGAAGCCGCCAGCAAAACGCCTGGATCGTAGCGTCACTGACGCTTATATCAATTTACGCTTGGCTGATCCAGATTTTTTTGAAAGCCACACCATCAATTTTGTATTGGGAGCGGACGTATACCCCAGGTTAATCCGAAGTGGTATCCAAACAGCCTCTATTGGGTCCCCATTGGCGCAAGACACCGTGCTGGGATGGGTCATCATCGGAAAATTTGCCGTTTAAAAATCATTATATTTTTTATCTTAACATTTATACAATTTATATACATATTATATACATAATACCTTCTACGTATCTTTATAAAAAATCATATTTGAATTATATAATTTTCTTTGCATCCTAGAACTATACCATATTGTATTATAATCACATCTTTTTTATATCATTGTAGAACGTCCCTCGTTGCTATATTATAATATAGCAAGGGGGGCAGAATGTTTATACACGGTCACACTGTTTTCTTTTTGTTGTCTACTTTTGCTTTTTGGCTTCTTTGCTTCGAGCAAGAAACAAAAGAAATAAGTCTTTTTTAGCACACCAATTTGAAGTGACGTGTTTGGCAAACGTAAAATCGTTTTAAGTGATATTCTTTTTCTCCCAAGTATTTGGAGTTTTATTATTAAATATAATTAATTAATTAGATTTCTGATTCGTGTATTCTATTAAAAACAAGAAAAAAACGTATGTACAAATTAGAATAAAATCTTTATAAAAAGAAGTGAAGTGTTTTTAAGCCGTTTGGGCATAAATAAAATACGTGAACATATTTCGCTTTTGTTTCTTTTTTTTCATCAATTGGATATAAGTTGCCGTAAAGCAACTAAATCACGAATAAGTTTTGTCACTTCAAGTGAAATTGAAGTTGAAGGATTGCTGTTATCACTTCCCGTATTGCATCATCATTGACAGAATTTGTTGGAGAAATTGGTGGTCAAACTGAGTTAAAGCTAACTCGTCAAACTCAACAGGTACCAAAGCTCCGCTTATAACCTCCGCAACAACCACTAATCTTGGTCCAGATACAACCACCTCCCGGTAAGTCACCCCCCTTTTTCCTAATCCATATATTGTTAAATTATTAACCAACCCCCGTGTGCCCTGCACAATACATCTGAAAATGAAGCTAGAAGTGTTAGCTCTTATCTTAAATTTATTATTTCTGTCATGTTATGGAAAACATCACCAAATTATCCAAATGATTCGAAATACCTAGCAAAATCCATAAAAAAATATTAAAATAAATTCAATTATACAAAAATGTTTTAGTGATGTACATATAGTCAAAACGAATGGAAAACACCTGGATATTCAAATACTCATTTCATTCGAATAAAATAAATTGTTATAATTTTTCTTTATTCATCATATTAGTTTTACTTTAACTTCATAGAAATGTTTATCTGTTTTCCTTTCAAGTCAGAAGCTCATATTTTTTAAAGTAGGTTGCTTTACTTCAAAATAATAAAAAATTATTTGAATACTTGAATGAAGTTCTATTCGATGTTGTACATCATAAGGTGTGAATTGGTTGTTGAACACGGTGGTGTTACCAGTATTTATTATTAAATTACAAAATAATTAAAGTTGTCTTTTGAATACAATTTCTTAATAAAGCAATGTTAGCCTTAAAGTGCTTGGTAACTACTATGAACTTTAAAGCTCAAATAAAATACTTTTTTGAATACCACCCTAAAACTTTGAATAAACATACGTGCATGCGTTGAACGAGCTGAATCAATATGCGTAGTAAAAGTATTTTCCTGAAATTAGAAATCAAACTGAGGTGATTTATAAGTGTGAGTGTGGTATAACTATGATGTGGACTTCGCATTCATATTTATTTTAAACTATACTTATAAATCAATGTCATCGTGAGTATGCGTAAATTAGAATAGTTGAGTTTAAATAATGTCTACTCACTTATATTTAAAATTTCATGAATCCGTATAAATAGCGAAAAAAAATACGATTCATTGCCGGTCACTGATATGTATGTACGAGTACGTATGTACGTGTATATGTATATACATACATATACATATATGCTTCTATGTTGGGCGCACAAAACATATATTTTAGTTTGATTGTTTAAATAACACTGTGTGTAATTTTTTAAGTCATGGAAATATAATCATATACGAACACCACTTCGTGATAAAATACCAAGAAAAAAAAAAGACCCGTGCCACCCAGTTTTGCCCCAAGTCATGCACTTTTTTATTATTTTTACAAAAAACTGATCATTTTCTCAGGCTCATACCTTGTAAAACATTCGGAATTTTGATTAATTCTCTGAGGCAAAGTTGTAGCTCTTGTCATAAAATACAAAACCTCCAAAAAAAAAAAATGAGAACATATAAAATCAAAAAAACTTCATTTCAAGATCAAAATCGCAAGAAATTTAAAAAAATTCGAATTTTTTTTTAACCTCTTTCCCCCCGTTCAGGTCCATAGGTAGCAAACCGTTCAAAATTCAAAGAAACAATCTACTTAAAAAATTTTTCTTGTTTTTTATTTGTTATAATAAATAAGAAAGTATCTGCGGCAGCTACAGAAAATATTAAAAAAAATATATGTTACAAAAGATTGACACAACACGTTTTAGTAGAATACGTTTTTATTACCTCCTGAAAGCAATTTAATTTAAAACATAAAATGTATATTGTAAATAAAATTCATAATTGCTTTTTTAATTGCAAATAATAAAGAATATCTTTTACCATATGGTTAGACAGCATAACGATAGGCTGCAAAACTGTTACATACATATTGAAGGCCTTAAGCTTTATTCAAATTAAACATTCAATGGAAAAAAAAAATTCATGCTATTTTCGTTGTAAATTTGCACGAAAAATACAAACGCAAGCCAAACAAAATTAAAAAAGTAACCAAAAAGAAATCAATCTAAATTTTACAACGCATTCACTATCCAGACGAATTCATACTAGGTGCTCGCAAACGATCAAGTGAATATTTTAGCCGCTTCTAATCTGAATATACATACATATGTTAGATGCCAACATACATATTTACGTAAATTTTTTTTATACTAAAAAAAATTATTTTTCAAAGCGAATTTAACTATTAATATACTATGAATTTGATCACAATAATATAATATAACATCGAGGAGTACGATAGCACCCAAGGCCAAGTACCGACCAGAGAATGACAAAGAGTACTCAAAAAAAAAATACACAAAAGTAAATAGTCTTAATACTCGTATTAGTAAATGCGTACAATCATAACACATGTTTACAAATTTCGAAAAACTTTTTCGTTCGCTAGAAATAAAAGCTGTTTCATTACTCTTTTTATTTTTAAATATGTATAAAAAATAAAAACACGACAACGAGCTTAGTTTTGATTTAGTAGCTGGTGGCTAAATGTATCTTAAAGGACTGGAAGCCTTTTTCATTGAAGCTGGTGTACAACTTCTGATATTATTTACAATTTAGAAAGAAAGGACTGAAAAGCATGTATTCATTAAAAACAAAATATTTATTAAAAATTTAAATTATAGAGTTTCTTAAAACCTTCGCTTAAAAGCTTTTCTCTTATGTGTAGTTTTATAAAAATGGGGTATCAGAGACCAGCAATTCTCAGACATCAAATTCGAATCCCAGAAACCCTTATAACGTGCTTTCATTACGCTTAAGTCTAACTCCTTCTCTTCTAACTCTTTCGGAAAACTGCCCAAATGAAAAAAACGTTTTAGAACATGATCACGGTGTAACACATGTGTTTAGTAACAAGTAAAAACTTTGAAGAAACAACTACATATGTATGTATGTGCCCTTAGTTATGAAAGTGGTCTAAGTCACATATTTCTTTGGTCCAGATATTTAGTAGATTACATTTGAACAGTTTAAAAAATATTTTTATATGTTGCTACATGTTAATTTAGAGTTGTGCTAGTCTCGATTTATAAAAATTTATTTAAAATTTTTGCATATTTATGGAAGTTTTTTTAAGATTTATTTGATATTTCGAAGCAAAAATTCACATGACTTAGACCACTTTCATAATTCAGGGCACATATTTATACTGTAAAACTTCTGGATTTTGCGTTTGTGTTTGAAACTGTTGTATGGCAATTTCGGTGACGGATAAACTTTTTATGAATCCCGTGGCACTGTAAAGATATGTTATATAAGCCTCTGAAACTACATTTAAACTTTTTATAGAGTGACACAAAATTAAATCATAACACTTGTAAGTAATAAATGGTCAAAAATTAAAAAAAAAAGAAAATTCAAGTCAAACAACTTGGAAACTGTAAGAGATGTTTTTCTTTTTTTCTTAACGTTGATAGCGCCGCCAAAAAATATTATTAAAATCAGTCGATATTTACAAAAGTTACAAGCTCCGAAAGAATTTCGAAAACCGCAGTTTCCTACTTTGACGTTCTTTGGATCTACCCTGTCTTACAACATGGTACTTCCAAATATCCAAATCGGTTAACAACTTCAAAAGTTGCGGACTATTTACCACTTTCTTTTTTTTATTTCACGCCACTGCACATTAGGTCAAATTATCAATTTTTCTGCGCAAAAGTAATAAAAGCAAAAGTGAGCTTTTATTTTTTTGTTGTTGTTTTTAATAAAAAAAAGTAAAATAAAGTCACGTTATTTTAATTTTCGGAAAATATTAAGCACTGTCGCATATTTCTGCATCAAAGTCACAATAGATTTAAGTTTGTCTGAAAATAAACTTGTGAGTTCAGTAGAAATCGGTCAACTTTAAGTGCGTTTTTCTCGAATTATGTTGGTAGATATTAACTCATTGCTGTCAAATTGAAAATAAAGCGACAAGTAAGTATTGCTGTTAATCATGAAACGTTGTTATATTTATATCGCTATGCTTTAAACTAACTGATTATGATGAGTTATAACTTAAACGGTATATTATTTATTTATTTATTTAACATACTATACAAAGTAAATTTGCATAGTATGGTGTTGTACAAATATGGGCGGAGTAACTAAGACCATATGCCATTAAACGGTATAATTTATCATAAGCACTAAATTTATGTAGGCCCTTAAAAATGTTGATCACATTTGAGCCCTTTCAAATGTATAGTATAAACTAAGTTATTTGCAATTTATGTACGATTTTTTTACGTTTTGCGAGTAATCCCTCTTTTAAGTAGGTAATGTTTCTATGAAAGCAACCGAACTATTAATGAAAATTAAGAAGATTTTTTTTATTTAAATTTACCAAATGAGCTAAATTTAAACAATAAGCTAATATTTTGTTAAAATTTAAATTTATTAAGGCATATATTTACTTTTGTTATTAAAGCGTTTATTCTTGGTCGTTAATGGGTTAAATAAAATTTTGCTGAAATTTTTTTCAGACTTTGGTTTGAATATAAAATTATTTGGTAGACGTTTTTAAATTCGCTCAGAAAAAGTGCTATTTTGACCTATAGTGCACTGTGCAGCGTTGGTTTAATGAAACACTTGTATACATGATGTTCACACTCAACCTCCAACCCTACACTTCATATCAAACAAAATACTGATGACATTAGACTTTTCAGTAGGTTAGGTTAGAAGGCTGCTGGTAAGGAAGGGTGAAAGAGTCCAGCTCACTTGGGTCCAATAAAACGATCCATTTGTGCTACCTGTTAGTTGAAGAGAAGATAGTGTTCGATCAACGCCATCAGATCGAAAATAAAAAAATCAGACTTTACAGTGTCACCCGCCTGAAGATTCCCTGAAAATTTCATAAAAATCGGCCCAGCCGTTTTGGAGTCCATACGTTACATACATACATACATACACACATCCTGTTTTATATATATAGATAGATGTAAATCCAACTTGTGTTTCCTGTGATAGCAGTCATACGTTGTACTTTCTGGTCTATTACACACTGACGGCCATATGTATAAGCAAAAAATTACATGAAGTTAGCATGTGTGGCGAAATTGAAGTAGGTGCTAACGACTTCCTCCACACAATTTTAGACAATGTCGTTGTAACCCACTATTAAATCTTAGCGTAAGTTTTAATGTAAAATTGTATGGCAAAACTCGTTAAGATCACATTAAATTTTGCCACTTATGCTAACTCCTTGCCAGTTTTTTCTAGGGCCGTTATTAATGTGTTGTGTGCTTAGAATTAGTTTTCTCGAAAAATGCAATTTAAGAAAGAAACACATATGACTTCCGGCAAACAAATGGTCGTGCACCACTCACAATTGACAGTTCTACGTTGCTCAAGCAGAACAGTGGCCACATAACCCATTCAGCCGAAGAAACAGGCGACCATTTGCTTCGTTGTGCTTCTGCCACGAACAACTTTTGTTGAATTTAGCTCGTCCTGTCGATTTCTGTCTTTTTTCCGGCTCAGAAGCATATATCCATGATTCGTCACCTGCCAAAATTTTATACACGTCTTTTAAAGCACCACGGTTAAACTTTTCAATCATTTCCTTACACCAGTTCAAGAGAGAATATTTTTGAGCGATTGATAACTTATGGGGTGTCCAACAAGATCAATATTTTTTTTGCAACTAAGTGTTCAAGCAAAATCGAATATATTGGAGTGGAACTAATGTGCAAGGATCCCTCTATCTCACAATATATCACATGACGATATTGCATTATCAGTTCACGCACTGCAGCGATTGTTTGTGGCACAACAACCGAGTTTGGACGACCTTCACGGAATTCGTCGGTGACGTAACTATGAACACGGTTGAATTTATCGTCGTACATAGAACTGAGTCCATCGACACATTCTTGTGGAGATTATCCACATCGAAAATTGTGAAAAATAATCCAACGAAAACCTTCTCTTGAAATTTCCATTTTTTTTTTTGTCAAATTGATTTTCTGAACTCACCGTTAACAAAACAAATAGCATTTGTTCATCAAAGTGTTGTGAGTACGTTTATGCTAGAACATTTCAAACTTTATTACGGTATTGCCGGATTTAAGGCTCAGTTACCCGGCTGTAATGTAAAGTAACTGCAACGTAAGAAACAGCTGATCGATAGTTTTATATGAAAAGTAGGTTGCGTTACATTACATCTCTATAACCATTTTTACATAACAATATCGACCAGGTGTTTCCTACTGTTGCAATTACTTTACATTACAGTCGGGTAACTGAGACTTTAAGCTATTTACGTTAATGTGTCCGTTTCCGGAAATATAAATAGTAGCCCTCGTATAAGTTGAGGTTATGAAATACAAGTTTAAAAACTTTTATTGATGTGAAATGTACATATTACTACAATTCTACAAACAAAAATACGACATAATAATAGTAAACATAAACATTTTCTAATTGAATTTTG
Source organism: Tachina lurida (assembly GCA_944452675.1). Lineage (NCBI taxonomy): Eukaryota > Metazoa > Arthropoda > Insecta > Diptera > Tachinidae > Tachina > Tachina lurida. Next base: position 38,165,087 of record OX101752.1, on the reverse strand, counting down.
AGTTTCAGTTAAATTTTGTCGTATGCACTAATTCCGTTCGACGATTGTGTTGTCTTGTCCATTGACGGAAAAAAAGCGGAATGTGTGATTCTTTGACCCAATGATTATTTATTGTCTTTGCTAGGAGGTTCGTGTCTATGCTATACGCGTTCGTTCCACCCATTATATCCAACACATATTGTTTCATATATTTTTCAAACTATCATATAATACTTTAATTTAATTTTTATGTTCTCAACATATGGCAATAATATTTTTATTGTTCATTATCAAAGACAACAACTATTTTTGAAGGAAATTACTTATGCCCTAATTCTGTTCGACGAACAAAAGAAGCAGTTTTGATTCTTTTAAACAATTATTACTTAATGTCTGTGCTAGAAGGTTCGTGTATTTGCTTTATGATTTTGTTCCAAACACTATATCCAACACATATTTTTTCATGTATTTTTCAAACTATTGTATAATGTACCTTATCACGAGTATCGTATCACGACTTCGACTACGACGATTTTGTATTAGACTAAAGAACATTGCAAAATTTTTTCCTTAATCTACTACAAAATCGTCGTAGTCGTAGTCGTAGTCAAAATACGACACTCGTGATTAGGCCCAATACTTTAATTGAATTTTTATGTTTTAAGAACATGGCAATAATATTTATATTTTTCATTATCAAAGACAACAACAAGAACTCAGAAGCATTTTCAAACAAAAACGTCCTAAGTCTTTTTACTGAATTAGGACATTAGAGAATTGAAAACCAAACACTCAAAAATATTTTCAAACAAAAACGTCCTAAAAAAATTTAATTAAAAAATATTGTTTTTTTTTCGTTAAATTTTTAGAAAATTGTTATTATAATTTACAAAATTATTTGTAGTTTCGCATTCATAAAAAATATTTACTACTAATTCAAAGAATTTGGTTACTGAAAAGAAAATTTGGTGTTTTCTGTACAGGCTAAGACTTCTTAAACACCATAACGCAACAGCAGCTTAATAAAATTTCTAAAACAAAAGATCACAAAATTAAAATTGATAAATTTGATCTATTTCCATAAAAATAATTGCTGTACTCGTATGTTAATATATATTTTATCAAATCTAATTTGAATTCGTATATGCGTGTATTCATTCACTTGCCCATGGGGCAATTTAGTTGCGGCGTAACTGTCGGCATTTTTTTCTTTAATTTCACAAATACATGTATAAGTTTCAATAAATAGCTAACGCCTTGCGAGTAGGCCTCATGCCAAATAAATTTCAAACATAACACCCCTTGGTGTAATAACAGAAATAATACCAAAAATATAATTTGTGTTGAATTGAAAAAGTTTCTTCAGATATTTTTTTTTGTGCGAGTTTGACCAACAATCAAAAAAGTTTTTATTATATTCATAATAAAGTTTGAAAAATGGCTTAACGTTAAATACACAAATACATACGTACAATATTTTTTATTTTTTATTTTTGTATTTATTTTTTGTTATTTCTTAAAAAGTCTTTGGATCAAAACTTAGCGCTTTTTCGTACGTACTCGTATGTGTGTAGAAATATTTTGCATCCATTGTATAGAAATGGAGCCCATGGTAATTTTCAATGTTTTTGCTAAATGAAATAAAAGTACACGCTTCTTAGCTTATGGCTTGAAATTGTTGCAAAAATTTGAATAAAGAAACAACCAAAAAATTTACAATAAATAAAGGGCAATAATAGCCAAAATATTTAGAGCATTGACATTTGATTGATGTTGGCACGGGGTCAGTTTTTATGTTTGAATTTTTTGTTTCCTTGGTTTCTATATTTATGATGAAAACAATAGATTAATATTTGAATGGATTTCTTTAACTATTAATTTTTAAATATACAATATAAAAAATTTAAGTAGGTTTTTTGGGTGGCAACTTATTGGTTGGTAATTTTAAACACGTAATAACCACTGACGTCACGTCTGTGTATGAATTTTTTTTTTATGTGGAAATTTATTTATTAAAAAATGTGGAAATAAACACATCAGTTTAAAGTTAATTAATAATTGGGGTATTCAAATGGTACTCATAAATTAATACGTTTTAAAGTAATCACACGAAAAAATGTGATTGCTGCGAGCCACCCCTCGTAGTATACAATGATAAATATTTTACTTATTTGTATTTTGGTTTGAGCAGCTTTACCAGCGATGCCAACTTAGCTAGATTTAGCTCTTTTTGATTGCTTCTAACTCGAAATTTTTCCTTTTAGCTCTTATTTAAAGAAAAGAGCTAACACAGCTCTTTTCAATTGTGGAATTGGCACGTTTAGCACTTTTTGCATCTTATAGTAATTTTTTCCGTTTTTAGCCTATTTCGTCTTTCGTTTCTGAATAATTAGTAAATTATTGAAATGGATTCTTACTGCCAAAAATATAGGAAAATTTGGGAATCAAATCCCTGTTTAAAAAATGGATTTTAATTTACTACGCCATTCGGAGACTCCAAGACATAAAAAATTTATGGCTCCATTTAACGATATTGTACTTCCTAGCCTGACATATCATTTTCACCATACGTTCCAACACAAACGCAAATTGCGCACGCAAATCTATATATGCTGCACTACATACACCGTTTTTAGCAATGGATCTTTTATTTTTTCTTACTATTATTTTTATTATTTAAAAAAAAAACTTGAAGTACAAATTGAATAATATATACATTCATAGATTTAAAACGGAAAAATGCCAAATTTTTAGATTTAGCTCTTTTTCGCTCTTTCTGATTACTCGGTTGGCTCGTTTTGCCTCTGAATTGTTGGCATCACTGAGCTTTACACATTGCTTACGGAAAAATGCCAAATTTTTAGATTTAGCTCTTTTTAGCTCTTTCTGATTACTCGGTTGGCTCGTTTTGCCTCTGAATTGTTGGCATCACTGAGCTTTACATATTGCTTACTCTCTCTCTCTCTCTCTCTCTTTCTCTCTCAATTCCTTTGGTAAACTCTCACGCATTTCTACATGTAGTTATGACCAGCGATGCCAACTATTTGTAACATAAACGCTCTATACACCTTCTCAAAACAGCATTATCAACAATTTATAGTCAAAACGCGCTATTTTCCTACGCGCTAAATTTTAATAAAGGTCGATGTACATATGTATGTATTAGTAAATACAATTAATTTTTTTAGTAACTCTTTTGCAGATTTTGCAATATTGCTTTTTCGAAATTATATTCTAAATAACTAAAATCATTTAATACAGAATCAGACTCGTCTTCCAAATATTAGAAATTCATTGTTTTTATTTTAATTTTATTTGTCAAACTTTGTAACAACTTATATAAATTGTCGAATAGTGTTGCGATTCAAATGCTTTTTGAAGTACAAAAAGAATAGATGCTTAATAAGTTACATACTACATTTTTTGAGTCACGAGTAACGAGTACATATTTTTAGCTATGAAAATATTTCCCATTTACAATATTAAAATGCGTTTTTAATTCTAACCACAGTCAAGGGAATTTTATTTGCAACATCTGAATCATTAACGAATTTAAAGAAAAAATTTAATTTTGGATATTAAAAAATTGTTAAATTTATACAAAAAAAGTAAAAAGATATTGAACTGAAATTATATTTTTTACTTTAATCAAAACGCGCTAATTTGGCGCTTTTTTTATTTAACGCGCTAAGAGGAAAAAAAGCGCGTTTGGCATAGTTAAAACGCGCTAAAACTAGCGCGAAAGGCGCTAAATTGGCATCGCTGGTTATGACAAACAATAAACATACTCGATAAAGTCTTATTACTTTATGACCTTTTTGTTTAAGCCACAACAATAATTTTTTTAAACTATGTTAAAATATTAAGACATTACGACATTTAGGACACTTAAGACACTGGTGTGAATACCCCAAATATAAATTCCCTAAAAGTAATACATAATACAAGTTTACAAATTTTGAAAAAAAAATTTCATTCGCTAAAAATTTAAGTTGTTTCTTTAGTTATTTTGGAAGGCTGAACGCAAATCTGGATTCCATTTTTTTCCATCAGCTCTAGTTCTCGAGATATAGCGTTATGTAAAAAATACAGTCACTTTCAACACATATATAGTAGCATAACCCCAGAAGGGGTTTCCCTATTCAGTAAAGAAAAAAACCGAAATTCGAGAACAAAATAATCTTGAGACCGTGCACACATTATTCCACAATTTGCTCAGTACTTTCAGAGATATGACAAAAATTTAACTCAAAAAAAATTTTGAGCCCTTTTTCATTGAAGTTGGTGTACAACTTTTGATATTATTTAGAATTTAGAAAGAGAAGCAACATAAATTTGAAGCAAGAGCTATTTGTAAAGTTTTTGAATTTGTGTTTGTATGTGGTACTGTTGTATGGAAATTTCAATTTCTATCAGTTTTGTTCTTTCACTAAATTGTGAATAAAAAAGTTGTGCACCAATTTCAATGGAAAAATGGGTCAAATATTTTGGAATATCTTTAGCTACTTGCTACTGAGCTAATATGTGGACCGTTGTTGTATCTTTATTTTGTTACGAAGTTTTAAAAACAGGAATGTAAGGAAATTTACTAAAAAAATTTTTTTTGTTCCAACTTTTACGATATTGCCGAAATTGCTGTGCAGATTTAAAAATAATATTTAAACGGCTTACAGACAATTCTTGTTGTCGAGTTTTGAAATTTTTACTTAAGTGAATAAAGCATATCCTGCTCTAGTTATGGTAATATATGTCCTGCAAGTGCCCTCATTTCTGACATAACGGTATATCTCGAAAACTACAGTTGTTAAAAAACATTATAATTACATATTTAAAATTTGCCTAACATATGAAACGAGATGTAATGTAAAAATGTGTATTAAAGAAATTTAAGACTTAAGCCACATGCGCTATTAACTTAAAGCTTTAAGATACGGTCACATTGCGCTATTAAAAATTTTAACCATTTTGTGGTCATAATTAATTACAGCCAAGCAGGAGGACCGATTAAAATAATTTTTTTTGGAATCAAACTTCAAAAGCCTCTCTTTTAATAAGCATAAAGCTTATATCACTTAATCTCCCGATGAAATAATTTGTATCACTCAGATTCACGACCTCTCACGCGTGTTAACTTTTGACTGCTATTAATAGTTCACTCATTTTCGAATTTTTTTTTTTTTTGTAATTTCACACACAAAACACTTAATTTGATACCTAACCCAGCAAATAAGTTACTAATGCTCTAATCCTGTTCGACGATTGTATCGTCTTGTCTGTGGACGAAAAAAAGAAGCAGTTTTGATTCTTTAAAACAATTATTATTTATTGTCTATGCTAGAAGGTTCGTGTATTTGCTTTATGATTTTGTTCCAAACATTATATCCAACACATATTTTTTCATTTATTTTTCAAACTATTGTATAATACTTTAATTTAATTTTTATGTTTTATGGCAATACTATTTATATTTTTCATTATCAAAGACAACAACCATCTTTGAAGGAAATAATTTAGAGAATTCAAAGACAAGAACTCAGAAGCATTTTCAAATAAAAACGTCCTAAATCTATTTACTGAATTAGGACTGCCCTTATTTTTTTGTGATTTGCAAAAAATTTTATTATTTGTGAATTCTCGTATAGTTTTTGAAACATAAGAGGTTTGTGACTCTTCAAAATGTATGGCTGTACTCGTAGTCTGCTGACAGCAACAATGAAATGCATATGTGACGCTCAAAATACAAAGGGACCTAAGGGTAAAAACCGGTTCTGTTCAGGAGAGCCATTTTAAAGATTTAAATATGTGTATCTTTGGTTCACCATCACTGAGCGTGTTGGTATTGGTCTCATTTGAAAGTGACACACCTCATGACGTCAGGAACGTGTTGGTCAATCTTGAAAACGCGCGTAGGTCGTCTCTACCTCTTGTTTTGTGTAGTTGGTTTTTACTGTTTTCTACCTAGCGCGCTGTTTCCATGATTTTGATATCATGGGCATGGGATCTGTCTCATTCGATGCTCAGATGTTGTCCAAATCAAAAAAAAAAGTGAAAATTGATTTTTTTATCCTTAGGTCCCTTTCTCTATGCGCTGTGACATATAGACATCGCTTAACCACCATCGTTTGTAATCGTTTGTATTGTAAATAGAGTGTAAAAATATAATTTCTGTATTATGAAGTTTGTATATCATGAAGAAATTTTCTTCTCCCATGCACATTCATTTTAGAGAAGTTCGACTGTAAATAAAAAGTTACGAAATATCTAAACGGTAACATTGAACGTTTTTTAATGCCTTGAGTCTCGAACTTTTATCATTAGAAAAATTGCAAGAGTTAAAAAAGCATCAGCAGGTACTTTTCCATCACTGCAGATAATGCGACTAGTCCATACATGTAAATTATACTCCAAAAAGGAGTAGGACTAGTTCAAATGTAGTCCAAATGTATGAAGAAGACATGGTCGATTTAACAGTGCAGTGTCGTAGGGCTCTGAATGGTCCAGCTTTACATTGCATCGGAAAAATCCCGAAACTACCTTACACAAACACACACAATACCACATGCATACATGCACACGCCCAGCTTGCTTCTTCAATCGCAGAAGAGTCTATTGTGAATCGTATGCAGAGAATTTTCGAACGCAGGCGAGCTCATATTTTAACCGTGGGAGATGCTGCGCATGGGATAAACTCTTACCAAGAACGATTCCTGTACAACAGCCGCAGAAGGCGCTTCTGTTAGTCATAGATGCAATCACTTCAGATTTATCTAGAGATTATATTACAACTTTTTTTTTGAAGAACATTGAGAATCGTAAGAGGCTCTTCAACGTTAATCTTATATGAGCCATTGGAAGAGTTGTAAAAGAGTGATTCGATAATGAATCGTACAACACTCACTTTTTATTTTGCAAGTTAAATATGAAAAAAAACAAATTAATTTTTTTTTTAATTTTTTAATTAATTAATTTTCATCATGATGTTTGACGTGCACAAAATGGTGCTGCAAGATGTTGTAATGAAAAATTTAATTAACTAAAAGAATTACGAGTACATATGTACATATTTTAAAATCTTTTTTCGTAGCTCCCACAAATTTAATAAATATTTGATGTAAAATACCAAACACATTAAATTAATATGCACTTCACTTTAATATATCGTTGATTATTATAATAACAAAAATTAAAAATTTTAAAAGAGAGAGAATATGCAATACCTTCTAAACGGCTGGAGCGATTTTCTTCAAACATTGTTTAGAACCTTCTCGATCAAATCACCTTTCAAACAGAAAAAATTAGTTCAAAATCGGTCCAGCCGTTTGGTCACAGATACACAGACACACACTACAAACTTATAACACCCCTTTTTTTGGTCGGGGGTTAAAAAAGAACTAGCAAATGCTAGATAAATGTATCGTCGATTAAAAATTGCAAGATTTATAAGAGAGAGTTAAACAAAAATGCTACAATATCAATATCGTTTGGGAGTTGTATATCAAACACCATCGCCTATTAAACAGATCTTGGCTAGCTGGGCGAATATAAAAACTATTATAAATAGTTTTTTATTCTAATTTTAATAATACATTGATGACATAATAAAATTTATTGAGTAAAAATAAGGCAACAAATTTACTTGATTGACCACTAACATTTAGGAAAATTAATAAATTACCCTAAACAGTAAAATGTAACACACAAGAAAACCATCAAATATATATAAAAAAAAATGTTTTTGTTTGTCAAACTGTCAGTAGTAGTAGTGCTGTAAATGTTGCCTCAAATTTTATTAGTGTACAACATTCAAATGTTGCTAAAAAAATAATAGAATTAGAGAAATATATGTACGTTGTTACTCTCCAAAATGGTGTACAAAAATTACAAACGAAAAAAAAATTGTAACAAAATGGGTGTGTTTGACGTGCAAGATTTTATGTTTCTGTTTGTACACATGCAACACAACGTGTACAAAATGTATGTCTATTTTAATTAAGTGTCTGCCGCATGTAATGACTACACATTGTACACAGAGATGCAAACCAAAATAAAAAAAAAAATATATTAAATAAAAACAATACAACTTTAAGAGTGTTGCCAAAAATGGTGGCAATGCGTTTTTTTTCACAAAATGCGATTTTTTTTTTCATGGTAACATTTGATTTAAATCTGACACGTATTTCTAATACAACAGAACAACAAACAAACAAGGCAAGAAAAAAGCAACAATTGTGACATTTTGTCAATTTCAGTTAGTACTATCTGAAAGAAAAATAAAACGAAGCATTCATTCTCATACTCAGCCAATTGACTTGATTTTGCATAAGAATGTATAGAGGAGAAGCAAACAAACAACTAAAGTGAAAAATGTTTTAACTTTTTATTATTATTTTTTTTTTCAACACCTTAAGAGTATAATTTGTTGTACTTGAAATGTGTTGAGAAAAAATGTTGCTGCACTGTAAATTAAAGTGTTGAAATGGGCTCGGCAATATGGGTGGGTGTTTGTGATATAACACTTTCCCTGGAATATTGACAAGTTTTCCTTATGCGCTAAAAAGCGCTTATATAAACAATCATAATAATAACAAAAAAAAAAAACAATTTCAAGTCATAAAATATATGATATGATATGTGTGGGAATTGTTAAAAGAAATACATAATCATTTTATTTAATAAAGTTATTTGACAAAATTATTACACTGTGATCGAATCGGAAACTTTTTTCTGCAACAAGCCGGAGACAAAATGATTTTAAAGCCGGGCAAAGATCTAAGCAAGGCTGAGTCATATAAGCCAACTAGCTGACCCCAGTCCGCGTTGCTAGCCCTAAGCATACATGTTGTATATGGCATTGGTGGTACAATATGAAAATTGGATTTTGCCCACGAATAAACTAAATATTGCGCCATCTGCCGGACGAACTTCAAACTACACAGAAACGTTCCTCACGCCCAGTGTGGCCACAACTGAAAAAATTTTGAATGCTAAATGAGGCTTAAAATAATGCTAAAAATGCTAAAAAAAATATTTGAAAATGCTAAAATATAATGCTAAAAATTTGGAATGATTTTTTAATAATTTTACCGGTTTAATTACGAATAAGTATAATTTTCTTATAAAAATCAAATACATTAAATAATTTTACACTTTTATTTGATACGTTTTAATATATTAGCATGCCAGCTATCAACGTAATGCGAAAGACATTTACAAAATACTTTTTGCATTAAAAAATGTATTAAGTTACTTTTTTCAGTTTTATTTTTCATTCTATGTCCAGGAGCCGGATTCCGCAACGATGAATCTTGAAGTGTTCGATCACGAAAAAAACATAATTTTGAATACTTCTTTTCTTCTAATTATTAGGTGTTTGACGTTTAAAGCGGCTATTAGACGGTCATACTCGGTATATGAACATGACAGACTTTCGCACATTTCAATAAACACCTTTAATGATGCGCGCTCTAACCAAGTCATCAAATGTGCACTGACTTTGACAGAAGATCTATTAAACAAGTATGATGGTATGATGACAAATACAAAAATCCAAAATTTTTTTGAAAACCAAACCAAGCTGAAAAACACGAATTTTGCATTAACACAACATTCTTAAATACCAAGTACGACAGCTTAATAGCCCCTTAAGACGTCTTATGCTGTTTACACGGTTTCCATCATTATACATTTGTATAAAAATAACAAAATACAATGAAATACATTAATTGACAGAGGTTTTTACTGTTATAAATGGAAAGGAGTATATGAGATCTATTAAATTAAAAATGCTAAATAATGCTAAAAAATTAATAGAAAAATTCTGAAAAAAATGCTAAATGCAAAACGAAAAATTCACTGCTAAATCAAACTACATAATGCTAAATTTAGCAGTGAAAATGCTAAAAGGGTCACACTGCTCACGCCCCATAGAGCATGTATATAAAGTTTGGTCGAAATCGGTGCAGTAGTTCTTGAGTTACGGTGCAAAAACACAAAAAAAAAACTAAAAATTGCGCCATCTGTCAGACGAATCACTATTTCTGAAAGGGGCGTAGCATTTACTGCGGTAGAATATATATAAAAACATGCGCCGGTCTTTTACAAATATTTTGTGGGGTGGAAGGCGAAAATCTGTTGGGGAATTGCAAACTTCACCCCTAACAAATAAACGTGTTTTTGATTTTTATATATATTAAGATGAGTTTACCGTCAACAATGTCCAAAGCTCTTCGAAAAGCTACTCATGATAACGGCTGCATATCGGACCATCAATATGGGTTTAGAAGTCAGCATAGCACCATTGAACAAACGCATAGATTATTGGTTCAATTTATAAGAAGAACATTTGAAGAAAAGAAGTATAGCCTTCCTTATTAATGTTTCTCAGGCATTTGATAAAGTGTGGCATGAAGGCCTAATATTAAAATTGAAGACATATCTACCAATAAACATTCTAAAGCTTTTGGAAAGTTATATTATTAAACAAAAGTTTACTGTTGTGGAAGGAGACTTCATGAGTGTGCCCGAATATATCTCATCCGATGTGGCAGTTTTGTATTTGATTTATACCTGCGAAATGCCAGTGAGCAATAATATCCACACTTCTACATTTGCCGATGCTACAGGTTACCTTACACTGAATGAATTTTCGGCCTTAATTCTATGAATTTCGACATTAATATAATGAAAAATTCATTAAAATTCAACCATCGTCACGCTTCGTTGGATTAATGAACGCAGTTTCGTCAAAATTATTTTATTGAAAACTTCATTAAATTTATTTAACAGTGTAATTAATGCAGTGCTATAACTTCATCGAAACAATAAAATAATTTCATGAAAAGAATGAAATAACTTAAATATAAAAAGGTTTCTTAATAACTAGAAAATACCCAGCAAAAAAGTTTGCTTACTAGAATGCAAAAAAGTGTATGTACTCCTCAGTCGTAAGTACATACAATTTGACTGAATAACCAATTATTTTTGTTTGAGAAGTTCAAAAAGTATGCGGTACCCTATAATTTTTGCCTACAAATATCCAAAAGTTAATAGATTACTGATTGCCTAAAATTATTCAAAATTTAATGGGTTATTTTGTGGATAACCTTTTACCTAAAATTGTTCAAAAATAATTTTTTGCTAATAAAAATAAATAGAATTTTGTTAAAAATTTTTCTCTATATAAACTTCATTATTAACTGGAAAGTACTACAATAAGTACTTAAACGTAATGATATAAATAAGTACAACTCATTACTTTGTAAGCCATTAAAAGAGTACTACCCATTACAAAATCTTGAAAAAATTTTGCTGGGTATTGTTGTCATAAATCCAATAAAATATTCTTACGAAACCAGAATACCAACGAAGCAATTCTAATGAAATTCTTTCACAATATTCATGAAATTTTCATTGGATTTGTGAAATTATCATTAGATTTGTGAAAAAGTTTCAATGAAATTGTTTCATTGGACTTATAAAGCACAATTCTCTCGGTGTAGTAAGCAAGAAAGCCCTTACGAGGCATCCTGATATCTTCAGGAACATATTACCCACCTAGAACTGTGCTTAAACTTATGAGGAATGAAACTAAAGAAACAAAAGTGTGTACATGTAACATTCACCTTACGAAGAGATACTTATTCGCCCATTCGAATCAACAATCAAGTTGTTCCTCAACATTCACACGCACACAAAAAAGTAATATGAATAATTTTGTAATATCAATTAAAATATTTGTAATATCAATTAAAAACTTAATTAAACTTTCACCTATAAACAAATTGATACTACCAATTAAATTTTTCCACTCAAATTAATAAATACAATTAAAAATTTAATTGAATCAATTCAATTTTTAATTGAAAACTTTAATTGGTGAATACTTTTTTCTGTGTGTGAAAAACCTTGATATACACCTTGATTTGAATACTAATTGTTACTCCATTATTGAAGATACAATAAATAAATATCAGTATAAAAAATAACAAGTCGTTGACCCGTAGGGTGAACCTAATTCGAGTACGCTGAATCCAGTGGTGCCAAACATTTTTTTTTTTTTTTTTTTGTTAGTAGCTCTTGTTTAAAAATAATTTAAATTGAAAATTATGGCCAAAAGGACCTAAAAAATTTCCCACTTTTACACCATTCATTAACTTTTATATCGATATATATCGATTGAAAAAACATGTATTGCAGGACATGCGTCCTAAAGAAATTTTTTGAACAATTTACATTTTCCAAATATTAATTCTTTTATTTGAGAAATATTTTTACAAAAATTTCCTTAGGACGCATGTCTTTCCATACAAGTTTTTTTCCAATCGATATAAAACTTAATAAATGGTAGAAAAGTGGGAAAATTTGCGTTCATCAATAATATGTTTTTTTATACCGATATAAAAATTAGCAAATGGTGGAAACCGGTAAAAGTTTAGATTTTTAGGTACTTTTAACTAAATTTTCAATCTTAAACAAGAGTTTAAGATTTTAAGAGCACCACTAGATTCAGCGTGCTTGAATAAGATTCACCCACCGGGTCCCCTGTTTGTTAAATTTTTGAACTAGCACAGTGTTATTATTTATCTAAATCAGTTTATATGGATCCGAGTACTTCGAGGCGTAAAGCATGCCACTGGGCTATATAAGTTTTAAGCTTGACGTGGCAGAATGATTTTGCTACTTAAGTAGAAAAACCTTACGTCAGTGTATCCACTATTGAGCATTTCCAGAAACGCCAAATATGTACTCAGCATTAGTTAAAAGTAAACAAAAGTTTCCCTAGTTTCAGAAAAATACGAACTAATTGGTCCTTAAAGAAAAATATTTATTACCAAGTTTTTTTTTAACATTGATTTATTTTATTAGCACAAATGGACTTAAAATAGTGCAATGAATTGATTAAATATTCCAATTAACCCATTACCCGCCGTAATTCATAGATGCTAAAACTAGTAAACTAGTAAACGGTTGAAGTTGTCAGCTTAACCGTGAAGTTGACAACCATTTACAACTAACTGATTAAAACTTTAAACATTACTAAAGAGGATGATATATTTTCTTCTTATTTTAAGAAAGGTTTTTTAAAAATATACGATGAAGTTATTGAGATAAAGACTTTTTAAAATACGTCCTAAATGTGGCACAATGGCGGGTATTGGGTTAAGTGCCACAAATAGTTTGCACAATAATATAATTTTAGTTTTTTTTTAAGTTGCATTTTTACCACGCAAGTGCTCAAAACCTTCACAAAATTCAAATAGACTTCACTTAAAAATAAATTTTAGTATTCACATGAATTTAAAATACAGTTTAAATAATAAAATCACATTAAAAACTAAACTTGAAACATTTTTATAACGTTACCATAAATATAGTTTGGAAAAATGTAGCAAACTATATATAAAACTTTTGTTATAAATTTAGAGAATGTAGTATAATTTGCATTGTACTTTCAAAGGGCCACAAATTTTTATCTTTTAGCCATAACCTCAAAAATTAAATGCATTCTTAGCTAATTTAGAGGGTGGCTGAACATGCATTTAGTTATTTCTTTTAAGCGTTTTCAAGATATTCGCGAAAAACGTGTTTTTTTACATTTAACAAAGATATTTCCAAAAATCTTGAGAAATGTCTAATTAAATTAAGCAATACCGCTGCAAAGGTCATTTCTCCTTTATCAGCTCATAAAAATTCACTGAGCTGTGGACATTTAGACTTAAAAAAATTTTAAATTTTTATTTAATTTTTTATTTTTTAAATTCACTGTTTTAAGTTGGGCCCTTAAGCAAAAAAAAAAATATATAATTTTACACCAAACATCTTAGGTGCTTGAATTTTTTATCATCGGACAGAGAATTAAAAAGTTACGAAATATTTAGTGAAAATGTCCGAATTTGAATATGCGTAAAAAATGTTTGGTTCTTTATTCATTATTTAATGGAATTAGAATAACCTCTCAAGTGAACATTTCATTGGTTTGCATAGTTCCACTTTGGGTCGAAAATTAGATAATTTTGCACTTCATTTTCTTTTCTGATGTTGTGATGTCGTTTCATGACTTTGCATCCAGCAGTAGTCATCGATCATGCAGATTTTCACTTCTTAATTTGTTGTGCAATGATAACAATAATTTACTTTAAAAGAAACATCTCGTTTAAAAAGAGGTTCCTTTTTTTCTTAAGGCATAGTGTTATTTTTCTTTTTAATATTTTTAATATTTATTATCGATAAGTGGAAACAAAATTTTAGCAATTTATACAGGAATTTAATTTTTCCAGCGTTTTCTATATTGATATTTTACTTGTTGTTTTGATTTTATTTTTCACATTTACACAATTTTATGGTATTAATTTCTGTGGCAATAAGGAACAAGTGCTTAAGTCATATTTGACGGTTGTGCAAAAGAGCACTTTTAAGCGTTCAAGTCGATTTTCAGAAATTTATTTCTTTTTCAGTTAAATTGGGTAATTCTCTGTTAACCTTTAGTTTTTAAAGCAAACATCGTTCTACGCACTGTAAATAATACATTAATGTTGGAATATACCAAAGTATAACCTAAATTAAGCTATTATTCCAAATCAGATACGAAATCTAAAAAAAGATAAGCCGAAATTCATTTTGCTATAACTTCTTGAAAAATCGCACAAATAAACTGAGATTTTGTCCAGGGGTACAAATTAGCTTATCTCGACTTAAGCACTTTTTCCTTTTTCCCACAGATTTTAACATATTTTTCACACAAATTCACAACTAAAGCCGTATAAATTTAAAATTCAATAAATTTGCAAATATGTACTGTTTAATGGACATCACGCACAAAACGCACAAATTTTTTCATTAATTTTTTGCGCCTTGACCAGCAGATTTCAATGATCCACAAATTTCAGAATTTGTACTTTTACCCCCATATGCAAAAAAAAAATTAACGTGTGCTTGAAGTGTACGTTATAACAAAATTTCCATACATAGACCGGTTTTGACGCTATTTTTTTGCGTATGGGGGTTAAAATCTAGGTTCTGCCCACACACAATCACTATAATAGAAGCGAGCGTGTGCTAATATGCATTTAAAGTGCAGTAGAGCGCTACACACTGCAATAAACATATATAATTCGTAATGGATATGCATGTACGAAAGTGTTTTTTAGGGTTCCGTACACCAAAGGTGAAAAAGGAACCCTATTGTTTTCGCTACGCTGTCCGTCTGTCCGTCTGTCCGTCTATGTAATTTTGATAATTTTCAAAAACGGTAAAATAAAAAAATCTCAAAATTACAAAATCGCCAAACTGAAAAAAAAATCGCCAAAATAAAAAAAAAATCGCCAAAACGAAAAAAAGCACCAAATTAAAAAAAATTCTAAATCGAAAAAATAACTCGCGGAAAACCGGAAAAATCGCCAAAATGAAAAAATTGTCAAAATGAAAAAAAATCGCCAAAATGAAAAAAAAAATCGCCAAAATGAAAAAAATCGCCAAAATGAAAAAAATTCCTAAAATGAAAAAAATTGCCAAAATTAAAAAAAAATCGCCAAAATTAAAAAAATCGCCAAAACGAGAAAAAGCGAAAAATAATCAAAAAAAAATTATTTCATCTCAAAAAACGTAAAAAAACACTGTATTAACAAAAATGCTCAAAGCCAACGTACGGAACCCTTCGTGCACGAGTCAAAGTCGCATTTTGAATTTTTTATTTTTATAAAACTACGTATAGGTTATCTTTAGTCTATATGGCATAAACTTACAAATGCACATATGGATGCACGTCTCTAGATTCTATGAATTGTGAAGGGTATATAAGAGTCGGCACAGCCGAATAAAATAAAGTGTACAACATGAAGTAAAAAAGGGTGTCGTTAATGTTAAAACACCAATAACTATTACTTCTATTTGCTTGATTTAATTAGGCTAAAGTTAGTATTTTTATTAAGCCAAATTACATGTATGATAATTTTGAAGCAACAAATTGTACGAAGAAAATTATATTTTAAAAGTTTATTATTCGACATATTGTCGTAAGTTTATTTTAATTTGCTGAACTACAAGTTGATCAACAAAAGTTGAAGTGTGTAAACCGTGACTAGTTAATATAAACTACGAGTGCAATCAATTAATGTAACCCAGACAAAAAAGTATTTTTTTTTTTGTAACTTACTAATTCAGTCTACATACATATTTTCTACTTACACTCACGCACTGTCAAGTGCCATAAACCATCACACGCACAACACTATTCTAATTATAATTTTCTAACTCTTAACGTCGTCATTAGCATTTTGTTTCATATGATGTGGTGTAATGAGTGCGTCATATGAATATTGAATCACTCTAGTAATCAAATTGAACCAATTACGCAAAAGAAGGGAAATTTCCAAAACTAGTAGTTTCATAAGACTATATTGAACATATAACTTTTAAATTATTAGTTTAACGATGTCCTTAGACGCGAAAGCAACTTTAACCTTAATCCTTTTTGGATTTTTGGAAATATTCGCATTTGAAAATAAACTGAGTGAAATGATTGTGCAATTAACAAACAACATTAAAGCAGAACAACATTATGATACAATTGTTTTTATAAGACACAATGAGACGAATGGCACGGATTGTCAGAATTTCTATAACACGGACATCATATTGAAAGGTATAATGGAGCAGGGAACGCCAGTTTTGAATCTAGTCGGAAACACAACTCACTTTTTGTTGAAGAATTATAATAATCACTTGTTGGCCATAGGAAATCTAAAAGGCATTGCTGATGAGGATAAGAATCTTTTGGCTGCATTGTGGAAAACATTGCGTCGTAATTTGTTAACACGATTAATTTTGCTGGTTAAAAGAAACGTCAGCGATCGATATATATATGGAATATTTTGAAATATTGTTATCAAAATAAAGCCCTTAATGTAGTGTTGATCAAGGGAATACTAGACAAGGGTCCTATGGTCTATTATTTTAACGCATTTCCCCAGTTTGAAGTGAAAGTGAAAGCGTTAATTATAAAAGAAACAAGTTCTTTCTTCATCGATCAAACAAAAAATGTGCAAGGTTATCCTATAAGTACACAAGTTCTTTTAGAACTAGTTTGAGAGAGTTTGAATCAAAAGTTGTTTCAAACCCATTTAATTGACATTGATATTTTTGGCCGAACTTGTGTCCAACTGAACGAACTAGTTCAAAAAGAACTGTTGGACAAATGTCTACCTATAAGTATTATTCATACAAGAAGCAGCCATGGAATTTTTATAAAAAAAGGAGAGAAAAATGGAACAACCATACTTGGTGGACCTGTGGGCCATTTATTTGAAGAGTTCGCTGCTAAGCATAATGCATCGCTAACGTTCCCACATCAGAAACAAGGGAGTAAAGAGCTAGGCCTTAATGATATATGGGATATGGTTGAAGGCGGCATATATTCTTTGGTTATTTTGATGTGGAGGTGTCATTTTCTACAATATTTGATTTAACAGACGTCTGCTTAATGGAGCCCATGGAAAAATCCATACCAGCTTTTAAGTTTTACGTATCAGTTTACGATACCATCAGTTTACGATACCTTAGTTGTGGCTGCGACTTATTTAATCAAACGTGAACAAATGAATATCAATGAACTAATTTTCAACATTAACGTTCTAAGTGGACTATTGGGTCAAAGTTTCACTACAGGAAGACGTAGTAAGGCTGCTCTTTTCCGTATTGAAAGTCACGGATTTTCACGTAAACTGCTTTCAACCAGTTCAATGTTTTCGAGAGCCCTTCCAGATCGACTGGGCTCTGGCCGTGGGACGTTCATAGCCGAAGCAGTTGTGCGGGATCCCTACACCCACGAACGAATTAAATTTACACTCGGTCCATCATGTATTCGCCGAATACCGAAATTTGAACAAAATTGTCGACGAGCAATTACATAAGAATAATTATTCTTAAAAAATGTCTCCACAGCTTGTACTTGCAGTAATGCTTTCCATGGTTATTTTGACGTTGCCTTGTATGTTTGTCTTCATATGGATAATTCTTACTGTTGACAAATGTTTTTTTTTCATAAAAACATTTATTTCCAGAATAAATAGAAATAATTCTATATCTATATTTAGTTATAAAATAGTTATTGTAAATCTTATAAAAGCGACATTTATTTAAATTATCTTGTCATAAGCACAGTGCCATGAACAACATGCAAAAGAAAAATTAAATAAATTAAAAGAGAGGCGCCTAGCAAAGTTTAATAACATGTCTTAAGTTTTCTTAAGCTAGAAACTGGCAAATGTTCAAAAGAAGACCAACCCACGATAGAAAAGTTCAAGGAAAAGAGGAAATTGCCTTAAAATATGTATTTTGGTAAAATTTTAGCATGTTGGCGTTAGTTAGTGGTGTCGCCCCAGATGTTAATAAGAAACTTTGTTTAGCCCTAAAAATCAGCCATAAAAATATTTTCATGAATAAATTGTAAATTTTTTCATTAAATAATTCACACAAAAAAGTAATATGAATGATTTTGTAATATCAATTAAAAAATTAATTAAATTAAGTTTTTCCACTCAAATTAATTAATACAATTAAAAATGTGATTGAATCCATTAAATTCTTAAGTGAAAACATTAATTGGTGAATACTTTTTTCTGTGTTGGCATATGTGACCTGCTCCACAAAAAGGGCCTTTGCGCTGAAAAAAACTTTTTTTTTACTTTTTGAGTGATTCTTATAGGAAAAAAATGCTCTTTCAAATGCCGCAAACCGCAAATTTCTATGTCTTTTAGTTTTTTTTTTTCAAATCACCTGTAAAGATGAACATAATTAATGAAAACATTTAAAAATTTAATATAAACAGATAATATATATAATATTTGAAATTTAAAAAAAGTTCAATATCAAGGGTACAAAATTACAAAAATAATTTTCATAGAGGCAACACTGCATAGTGAACATCGTACAAAGTACCAGAGAGTCGAAATACATCGCCAGATGACCAGGTTGAAGGAAGAGTTGCAAAACAATGCGTAAAACACGGAAAAACGAAGCGTTTTTATTAAACGCATTTTTCTCAATAACTTTTTTTCGGCGCAGAGGTCCCTTTTCGTGGAGCAGGTCACATATGTACATTTAATATAAAAAGAAAAAGAGTTCTATCGTTCCATAACTTTTTCAGGTGTTCAAAATTTTTCGAATTTCCTTAATAATATTTATTTGCTTCTTCGCAACAGACGCTTGAAACAATGTAGAGTAAAACATAACAAATACTTATAAAAAAAAACAACTAAAGGGTCCGCCAGATAACTTTTTTTTTTTGAGAATGCTATGCAAAACATGGAGTGTAGCTTCGGCTGTGTGGCACGTAGGACCGTCCTGTTGGTGTTACTATTCACGAAATAAGCACTAGTTGAAAAAAAAAACGTTAGATGGCGGACCCTTTATTTTAGCTTTTAAAATAAAATAAAAAAAAAAACGTTTAACAACTTTTTGCTTTGCCGTTTTTCCTTCCAGTAAATTTTTAGATAAAAAAAAACAGGTGCAGTCACCACAACTCACTCTCAACCAAACAAACAAACAAACATTTAAGCGACCCAAGAAAACTACATTTGACTCATAAAATAAACCAAACAAAATACTTGCACAAACCTTCTTCAAGCAAAAAACTAAAATCGTAGAAAACAAACTATAAAACCTGTAAAATTTATTTTATAACAACAATAACAATAATAACAGCGAGGAGGAACAGAAAAATCGAAGCCAAAAATGTGGCTAAGAGTTGATTGTTAAGCTTATCTTCAGTTTTCATTTCTTTCATACAATGTGGGCTGCTTCTTTCTTATTGTTTGGCACAACAACTAGAAAATAACATTTCCATTTTCAATGAATTTTATTTGTGGAAAATATGTGAAAACAAATTTGTTTGCTAATGCTATTCTCCTTCATTGAATTTCTTTTAATATGTTTATTTATGTCTATTGCGAAAAGAAAGACTTAAGGAAAAAAATAAATAAAGAATTTCTGTTTACTTACTCTGAAAGTTAGATGTTTTCATTAAAAAAAACAAAGAGAAATAATTATTAAGACTTTATAAAGAAATTCAAAAATATAATTAAATATTTCCAAAAATAAAATATTTTATTATGAAGAATATTACATAAAGAAATAAGTGGTCACTCCTCTAAAGTAGATACACAATATTTTCTGTAACAAAAAAAATTCGATACAAGAGTATTTAAATTTGCAAGTTTTCCTTTACAACGAAGTTATATGTAAATGCATCAAACACATAAACCACTGCAGGCTGCATAACAACGCGACTACAAATGTTGTTGACCGTGTGGTCAACTATTTCATTGTAAAGGGTGTTTTTTATAGAGTAACACAAGTTTAAATCATAATAAACCAAGGAAATATATTTTTAATATCACTGAAACGGGCTTTATTGGACGTACACAGAGAAAACAGTGCCTACTAAATACCTCATAAAATAGAACAAAATTAATAAGAAATCTCTATGGTTTTTTTTCCAATAAGAAAATCTTATTAATTTCATAGAGAAAACCTTTTTGAAAAAATCAAGAAGAAATCTTGTAGTTTTTATGAAGTTATCTTATTGATTGTTTCAATAAAAAATAAAAACAAAATTGCGTCTTTATTCTCTGTACTTATGTATTTTCATTTAAATTCTATACCATATACATATGTATGTATGTTTGTAGTATGTTGCAGATGTTATTTATTTATACATACATACATACACATTAGGTTATATTCTTAACTAACTTACTCACCAAGTATTGATCCAGCAAACTTCTACCTGATAGACAAGCACTCCATCCAATATGCTAACAAGCAGCCTGAATAACCGTTGAAATTATTGTGCAAACATTATTATACAAATATGAAAAAGATCATGAAAAAAATTGTTTCTGTGTCTATTTATAGAAACGAAATAACAAGACACCTCATAAAATCAAGAAGATTTCCTTGTTAAAAAAATTAATAAGATGCCTTACACATAATCATATAGGAACCTACTAAAATCAAGAAGAAAACCTTATTGAAAAAATCAATAAGGCAACTTAATAAAATCAAGAAGAAATCCTTTTTAAAAAAATCAATAAGGCAACCTAATAAAATCAATAAAAAATGCCTATAGTTTACAATTTATAAGAAAACCTAATAGAATCAAGAAGTTTTTCTCTATGGACTGTTTTTTGGTGCCAAAAACAACGAAAATTGAGTAAAAAAAGTTGTGAATAATAAGATTTCTTCTTGATTTTATGTGGTTTTGTTCTTAACAAAATTAATAAGATTTACCACATAAAAACAATAATGAAAAAATCTGCGCTTCTTTCTGCTGGGATACCCCTTAGCCTAAAAACGGTTCATAGAGAACATCTTCTTGATTCTATGAGGCAGTTTTTTCTCTATGTAGACCAGCGCCTTAACATAACCCCAAAAAAAATCCATTGGGGTTAAATCGCACGATCTGGGTGGCAAATTAATTGGGCCATTACGTGAAATTATTTGTTCATAAAAAAATTCTGTAAGTAAATCAATTGTAGCGCCCGCTGTGTAGCATGTGGCGCCATCCTGTTGGATCCAAATATCAGCAAGATTAATGCCACCCCCTTGAGGTACGAAAAAATTTCGAATCATTTTATCGTTCACCATTGACAGTAACATTCTGACCATCATCGTTTTTTAAGACATATGGGGACAATGACTCCGCCAGCCCATAAAGAGCACCAAACAGCAATTTTCTATGGATATCATGGTGTTTCGAGAAAAACCTTGTGGATTCTCCTAACTTCAAATATGATAATTCTGCTTATTTACATACCCATTCAACCAGAAATGGGATTCATCGGAAATGGAAGAAGTGCACGATGAGTTTGACGAATAGAACAATTATATTGATTAAAAATTTCAACAATTTGTCCGTGTTTCTCTGGTGTAATTCGATTCATAATGAAATTTCAAAGTAAACTAAACAATAAATTCAGTAAAGTGCGACTTTGACTCACGCACGAAGGGTTCCGTACGTTGGGCTTTGAGCATTTTTTTAATATGGCCTTTTTTCAGCTGAAATTATTTTTTGTTTTTTTTCGCTTTTTTCTCGTTTTGGCCATTTTTTCAGTTTTTGGCGTTTTTTTTAATTTTGGCGATTTTTTTCATTTTGGCGATTTTTTTCATTTTGGCGATTTTTTTTATTTCGGCGATTTTCCGGTTTTTGCGATTTATTTTCGTCTTAGAAATTTTTTTTAATTTTGCGCATTTTTTCGTTTTGGCGATTTTTGTTTTTGGCAATTTTTTTCGGTTTGACGATTTTATAATTTTGGTATTTTTTTGTGTTACCTTTTTTGAACATTTCAAAAGTTTAGCTCTTACGGTTTCCAAGATACAGCAAGTTGTCAAAATTACATAGTCAAAATTGCATTAACTGATGGAAGACCCTTTAATTTAAATTTTTTGAAATTTTAGTGTTAATTGTTGTAGTCTGTATAAAAATACACTAACCTTACAAAATTTCAAGTGTATATACATGCAATTGTATATATATTACATGGGATCTTAACATTTTTCGTTGCTCGTTTTGGAACACTCTGTAAATTTCTAACCCTCATGTATTTGCTGCTGTAGCGGCCAAAGTTCTACACACTCTGTCCAAATTTCAAGTAGCGAAAACAATTGGGTTCCTTTTCAAGTTTGTTGTACGCAACCCTAAAAAGCAACTACCAGCTGTTAAATAGGTGCTCAAATAAAGCAGTGTTGCCAACTCAAGTTTGTGACACTCTAAAAACAACACACTTTATTAACAATGACAGCACTATACACAATTCAGTGGTGCCACTTTTAAAAATTTTTATTTTGAAATTGCATTTGGAAATTTCATTGTAACGGATGCGACCATGGTACTCACATTTTTTGTTATAATTCTAAAATATAAAATTAGTGTTAATCTTAATAAAATGTATTAATACTCGTAAGTAGAGACAGAAAGGACATTATTATAATGTTTTGAATGGTCATCACAAGGATGAGACCGCACAAATCTCAGTTTTTATGGAATTATTATTGTTCGGAAACATATATGTATGTGTTCTGTAAAATTTTCCATAGAACTCACTCAAAACCTTAATAGTACTCGTAGTCAACTGTTCAAGGTCATATTGAATGTATTAAATATTTACAGATTAAAAGAAATTAATTTTTCTTTAAAAATACTTCTTGCAAAAAAATTTAACAAAAGCGACTTATTTATGTGATTGGTTAGTATGAAAAGAATTGATTTTTTTAAAGTCACCTGGCGGTATTCTAAAGCAATTTCTTTAAGGAGTTGCTTAATAGCATAATTTTCTTTTCTTTTTTTTTTTTTTGATAGAAAACCAAGAAGGATCCGTTTAACTTTAGTGACTCCACTTTATAATATACGCTATGAAAATTGGTAGTTTTAGCAACGGTTTAAATTTTATTTTTGTCCTTTCGTCGTTGCATGCTCTTACGTTT
This sequence comes from Tachina lurida, assembly GCA_944452675.1. NCBI lineage: Eukaryota > Metazoa > Arthropoda > Insecta > Diptera > Tachinidae > Tachina > Tachina lurida. The sequence goes on along the minus strand of OX101752.1, from coordinate 38,141,630 downwards.
TCTTGCTAGATAAATTCTAAGTTTTTCTTCCAATGATTATTTTTCTTTTTTCTTTACTTTCCTTACTTCTTTTCCTATTCCTCGCTCTCTCTCTCACTCACACTCTGTAAAGCTAAATATAATTCATATTTTTCTGAATTTTTTTTTAAGTTATACCCCTTTTAGACACGGAAAGTTTACTTTGCAAAGTTTTAATTCAGCTGGGAGAATGAAAGAAAGAGATAGTATTTCTCCCTCTGTCTTTCACACAGCTGAATTAAGACTTTGCAAAGTAAGATTTGCGTGTCTAAAAGGGGTATTAATTCGTTTGTTCTCATTTTCTAGTTTGCACATGTATTGAAAAAAATAGTCCACCAGCGTTGTTGAGACGGTTGTGATCACATACATATTTCCTATAACTTATAACTCGCATAGTTATTTAAATGGTGTTTCTTAAACTTTTGTTATATTGTTAATGGCGCTTAGTTATTTATTGTTGGAAAGTATTAAGCATATTTACTATGTACAGTAAAAATTTTATTAAACTTTTTCATTTTTACTGTGACGGGTGTGACCAAAAAGTGTAATACTTCTTTCTACTAGGCCACAAAACTCTCATTATGCAAATTCGAAACGTCAACTTGAAAAAGCAATCAAGAGTATAGTATATATAGCAGAGCGGAATAACATGCTGTTTTCGTAAGCAATTGATTTAAGTAACACAGGATTTGGTCAGTGTCAGCGAATGTTGCAGTAAATCCAGGCGGTCTCTGTAAAATAACACAGGGTGGCAGAAGTTACTATTTTTCTGGTAGGTATTGTCGAGTATAACAACAATCTGGGGGAAAATCACGGCATTCGATACGACTCGTAATTTAAAAATATTTTCATATAAACTCTATTGAAATATTTTTAATATTTTTGTATTTGAAATTTTCCAAACACCTGCAAAATCTTGAGTTACGGGTAAAAAACGGATTTTTCGTACCCGTAGGCACTTATCAACCTATAACTGAGTTAAATTTATCAACGGATATAGAAAGAAGAGACTAAGATCTATATACTATATCTCATTTCAGTAAATTTCAGATATATGTCTGTATTTTTTAACCATATACAATTTTTTCGCTTTTTTCGACACTTTTCTACTTTGGACTCGTTCTTGGGCAGTATTTTTGTACAGGAACCATACTGTTAATAATTTTATTTATAAAACATAATTAAATAAGAGTACTTCGCAGGTTTGTTTTAAAAAATTCCCTAGAAATTGACTGAGTTATTAGACCTTTTATTAGAAGGGTTTTTGTTTAAAAAAAACTACCTGTATGATATATTTCGCGTTCTATTAGTGCGCTTACGGTGTATTTAAGCTTCCAGGATGATGAAAGTACAACTTAATAGACATTTATCAACACAAAGTACAAAATTGGTACAACAGTGGTCGCCGAACTTTTTTTCTTTGAACCACATTTTTCACATATGTATATATGTATGTATAATATCTGTGGACTTTTGACAAAACAACCTCTTTCAAAAACTGCACTTTCACAGGAGAACGAAAAAACTGATAAAATATCTAGTAACATTGATTTTGAAATATTGGGTGAAAAAGTGAAAGTGTAGTATTAAATTTAAATACTAAATTGAAGTGAAGATATGAATAATTCTATTCTAATGCCAAAAGATTTTCAGAAAAATCAAGACTAAAAAGATAGGATGTTTTGTCGAAATTGTTTTCAACAAAAAAAATAACTTACATTACACAAGTTGTTTTGTTAAAATGGGTTTAAACACAAACGTGATTCATATTTTGCGCTTATCTCAAGCCAAGTTACATATTTTCTAAATTTCAGTTTTGATAAAACAACTTCTTTGAAGAGAAGTTGTTTTGTTAAAACAAAATGTATATATGCAAAAAAATATTAAATACAATTTAGATGTTTTGTCAAAGGATATAACAATTTTATTTCTTGCATTTTAGAAAATTTTTAAACTCTTTCAGATAAGATATTTTATCAAATATTTTTTCCAAATATAATGAAAGAAGTTGATTTACCAAGAACTGTAGATTTTTAACCAAATGGCGTAGAAATGCAAGGATCACACAAAAAGAACCGTCTTGAAAATTTATATTTAATATAAAAATCTTGCAAAAATGTCTTATTTCGAGAGAAGTTGTTTTGTCAAAAGCCCACAGATATGTTGCCTATTTTAAAAATAGTAAATTTAATAAATTTTGAAAGTTAATTCTTGTATTTTGAGTAAAAGCTTGCAAGCTTTGGCTGATGAAGCGCTTGTACACTTACTTCATAAAATTTTTGACTCTCTCGTTGCTCGCCTCTGCTTGTAAAGTAAATTTGCAAACCTTATTAGCACGTAAAAAATTAAATACAATTTGTTGAAAATATTTATAAAATATGAACAAATTTAAACAAGTTATACAAAATTAAAACAAAATTTTTATGACAAAAAAAAAACAAAAAACAAATACTATAGAATAGTGCATAAAATACAAACACTGTTCTAACTTTTAGTTGTTCTTAACCCATAAAAAAAATAGTTTTTCTTGTTTAATAATTTAATATTAATAATTGAAACTCATGCAATAACTAACGTAGGGTGTGGTAAATAATTGTCTATAAATAAACCGGATCTTTTTTATTTCTTTTTTAAATTTTATCAGCTGAGATAAATAAATATGTGTGTATCTTAAGTTGAAAGATAATAACACTTCGTTAGGTTAGGAGTACAATTGTTACTAGAACAAGAATGTAGACATTGTCCAAATAGCTTTTTTGTTTTAATTTCTGTTCGAACGAAGATAGTTTTTGATTTAGAATATAAATGTATACAAAAGGACATTTAAATATATATATTTTAACTATTAATGTACAGTGTATATATATATATATATATATATATATAAAATTTACTTGTATATATTTATGTGCCAGTCCACATGCAGTAGAATAGCTTCAAATGCTTTTTCACATTCCTCTTTTATAGCAGCGTTGCACCGACTCTGGTGTCAAGGAGGCGCACTTTAAATTCAGATTACTGTATCTTGCAAATAATTCTGCTTAACTCTACTGTCAAAGGAGGGCGCTTTGATGCTACATTATCCTAAGTATTCGCTGTAGCCGGTACTGTTCAGTGACCAGTGACTATGCAGTCGGTACTTAAATTTTTCGAAAATAACTGACACACAGGCAGACTAATGTACTTTGGAAAAATTCGTGATGTTTTTATTTTACGACTCTGTCGGATACTTGGTACGAACCTTTGGTTTTACAGTGGGTAAACTTATTAAAGACATATTGGAGGTAACAAATATCGAGCCTGCGCAATATTAGAAATTGAACGGTGCTAAGTACTAGTGTTGTCATTCATACATAAATTTTTTACCCAAAAATAATTATAATTAGGGAAAAGATTTTCATTTAAATACATGTTTTCTGTCGTTCGTCATAGATCAACGTAAATAAAATATCTTTGCGAATCAATGAATTTGCGACAAAATGGCATCGATTTGTTAGTGCATATTTTTGCATATTTTATAATAAATACATATTTTTGCATATTTCATTATAAATGTATATTTTTAATAAATTTTTTTAGTTTTTTCATGCTATAAATCAAATTCTGTTTTTTGATTACTGCAGTTTTTACGAGTGTGTAACAACAAAAAAAGAGGAAAAAGAGAAAAATTTACGATTGCATATTTTTGTGATATTCGACATTTTAAAACACCGTAGGACTCCTTATTTGAAAAGTTCAATACCTTGGCTTAAGTCAGGAATACCAATACCATTGAAAATTAAAAAGAGAAATAAGAGCATGGGATCATAGTCCTTTTAAACCCAAAAATGTTTGTGTAATTTTTTTTCAGCGCTCCCTATCAATTTCATGTAGAATATATATGTATGTATATGTGTGTGTGTTTTTGAAAGCTCATTTGTGAGTTGCAGCCGTTATTAAAAAAATATCCACTGATCGATACGGACACAGCCTATAGTAAATAGATGGGGAACGTGGCTGAAGGTTGTCGGATACTATATTTCTATTAATAAAATTAAAAGAATTTTAAAGTCAAAAAACTTAAGCACTAAATTGATATTTGTGCGCACATAGTATTACTTTCTTGTTCACACTATAGCCCAATTAGAGGCTTTCGTTACTTTAACAGCTCAAGTTGAATTAATTGAAGATGCGGTAAAAAAATTTTTACTCTGAAAGGCAGAATAAGTGAAGAGATTAAAAATAAATTAGAAATAGTTATACAAAAAAATTATGGACTTAAAAAATATGTAACAAATTGCATAAATAGTTTATAGTTCTAACAACGAAAAGTCAGAAACTGAATATTCCACAAACAAAATTTGATTTGACAAAATATTTGTTAAGAATCAGAGACTGGCAATGAATCATGTTTGCGCTATTCATACTGACTCCTAAAATTTTAAATATAAGTGAGTAGACATCATTTAAAATAAACTTCTCTGATTTACGCATACTCACCATTGACATTGATTTATAAGTATGTGTTGAAATAAATATGAATGCGAAGTCGACATCATACTTACACTCATAAATAACAACAGTTTGATTTATAATTTCAGGAAAATACTTAAACTACTCATATTGATTCAGCTCACTCAACTCATGCATGTATGTTTATTTAAAAGTTTAGTCATTAAATAGTTTGCAAGTAGTATACAATAGTAGTAAATAGTAGACTTGGGTCGAACTCATTCAGTCGGTCGTTTTTGACACAAACCTTTGATCAAACCCATTTAAATTACATGGGTTTGATCATTGGTTTGTGTCAAAAACGACCGACTGAATGAGTTCGACCCAAGTGTAGTAAATAGGGTTGTTTTTCAATTCCCAAAAAAAAAACAAAAAAAAAACAAGAGAAAAACACATACCCTAATAATGAGAGCTTTAATGTTCGTATGCGAAGTTAGCATTGTGAATCATACTTATTTTGCATCGTCCATAGGCATTGAGTTAAGGAGAGTCGAAATCAAGATCGTCATATATATTGCTAAGTATGAGTTCGATGCGCATTTCAAACTTCACGATTCATAGTAGACTTGTGTCCAACAGCTCTTTTTGGACTAGTTTGAGAGTGTTTTAATCAAAAGTTGTTTCAAACCCATTGAATTTACATTGGTGTTTTTGACCTGACTTGTGTCGAACTGAACGAACTAGTTCAAAAAGAACTGTTGGACACAAGTCTAATTCATAGACAACATTGCACTTCGTATGAGTGCGCATAAGTACAAGAAATTATAAACCATGATTCAACTCTACTCACTTTTTCACTACTCATTGCGCACTTCTCTGCTAGGAATGCTGTGAAGCTGAGCTTTTTTGTTTTTGAAGTTTTTAATGAGAAAATGTTTGTTAAGAAAGCAATGAAGCAGATTTTTTCAAGTTTTTAATGTTATTAAATGTTTAAAAAAAGTTGATAAATGCATATTTTATTAGTTTTAAATACATATTTTTATATTTTTATTTTATATTTTATGTACAGAAAACGTGATTATAAGTGCATAAAATGCTTTCCCTAATTATAATTAATTATTAATTATAATTGCAAGATTTTAAAATAAAAACAAATTTTAATATATATTCTCAAATGGAATTTGCTTATTATGATGTATTCGAATTTTCAAATTCTCTTAAAAAATGTAACCACAAACAGCTTTTCATCTTTAGTGAAAATTTAAAATTTTTGAGTTAATACTCAATACTCAATAATACTTGTTGATTAAATGCGATATGTGTATCACTATTTTTGGATTTGGTGAAATCACTGATATCTGATGCCATTAACATAACTCTTTTGATAGAAAAACCCAGACTATATAGTATATACTATTTTTTTTCTTTCTTAAGCTATTTAATATTGTTGAAGCCTAGTGCTAGCACTTTTGTGATTGCAACTTCAAATAGCGTTTTTTTTTTTGTTATATTCCAATTGTCTACTGTACAACACAAAAAAAATAAATATCTTACAGCAAAGACTTCTGTGCACAAACAAAACTCATCATCGTTGACAAGCCAAGTTGAGCGAACCGGGTAAAGAAACACCAGTATTTGTATATAATATGACCAAAGCTGAGTGGTGACTCCAGCTGCCTGACTAACTATTGTTGTCGTTGTTTTATTATAAAGACTTTTGTGAGATAAATATATGTTACATCGTATTCACATTTGCCAACAAAGTAGAAAAAAGCAACAAAAAAAATCATAAGTATTACATTTGCATGTCCGGCAAGCACGCGCCGTAATTTATAATAAATACTTTAACATGCAGATATAAAAAGAAGACAAAAAAAAAAGGAAAAGCATGAACGAAAAAACTAAATGAACATAAAAAATGATAATTATGAAAATTATACTCGTATGCTTATAAACGTATGGCTAGAACGGAAGAACACACGTTTGCTTGATTGCCAATATTATTTAAATGCATGTTATAACATTTAATTCGTAGGAAATTCCATGCTTATAATTTTGCAAAGTATTAAGAGTATTTAGATGGATCAAATGTAACTTGAGTGTCAATTTACACAGTAATACTCATGTATATATTTATATGGCAGCTTTTGAGTGCAAACTTTCATCCATTCCCAGAGTATTCTGGATTAATAGAACATGATGGCTTAATATTTGCTCAATTCACAACCTATTCTAGGAGTCGTGGTTCGAACAAACGTTGTTAGTTTATAAACAGATGTTTACATAGAAATTAGCAACAACGTTTGTACGAACTCCGACTTCTGCAATAGTTTGTGAATTGAGCAAATGTTTTTATTAAAATTATCAACAACTCATGTACGAACTACGACTCCCACAATAGGTTGTGAATTGAGCTATTGTATTTACTATGCATTATCTACTACAAAATCAGTTCGTAAAATATGAACATGTATAGAATTTAAATGAATATACATAAGTACAGAGAATAAAGACGCAATTTTTTTTTTATTTGTTTTTTGAGGTCGCCTAATAAAAACAAGAAGAAAACCTTGTTGAAAAAATCAGTAAGATAACCTAATAAAAACTAGAAGATTTCTTCTTGATTTTTTCAAAAAAGTTTTCCCTCTGAAATTAATAAGATTTCCTTATTGAAAAAAATCATAGAGATTTCTAAATTAATTTTGTTCTATTTTATGTGGTATTTAGTAGGCACTGTTTTCTCTGTGCATTTGTTTCGTTCGAATGGCTGTTTTTATGGCTATGGTTATATCACGTCTGATTGCACCTTTAAGCACAATAGATATTTTATGGATGGTAGAAATGAAAGAACACAGCTAGCTGTATAATAATGTATAATTTTCCGCTGAGACACATAGAGAAAAAACTGCCCCATAGAATCAAGAAGATTTTCTCTATGAACCGTTTTTAGGCTTAGGGGTATCCCAGCAGAAAGAAGCGAAGTTTTTTTCATAGAGATTCCTTATTGTTTTTATGTGGTAAATCTTATTAATTTTATCAAGAAGATTTGATTTTATTAGGTTGTCATCTTGATTTTTTTAAAAGGTTTTCTTCTTGATTTTATTAGGTTGCCTTATTGATTTTTTCCATAAGGTTTTCTTCTTGATTTTACTATATTCCTATATGAGTATGTGTAAAGCATCTTATTGATTTTTTAATAAGGAAATCTTCTTGATTTTATGAGGTGTCTTGTTATTTCATATCTATAAATAAACATAGAGACAATTTTTTTCATGATCTTTTTCATTTTTTGTATAAGAATGTTTGCACAATAATTTCAATGGTTATTCAGGCTGCTTGTTAGCATATTGGGTAGAGTGCTTGTCTATCAGGTAGAAGTTTGCTGGTTCAATACTTGGTGAGTAAGTTAGTTAAGAATATAACCTAATGTATGTATGTATGTATGTATGTATGTATGTATGTATGTATGTAAAAATAAATAACATCTACAACATACTATATACATGGCATACATATGTATATGGTATAGAATCAAAATGAAAATACATAAGTACAGAGAATAAAGACGCAATTTTTTTATATTTTTTTTTATTGAAAAAATCAATCAAATAACCACATAAGAACTACAAGATTTTTTCTTGATTTTTTTCAAAAAGGTTTTCTCTATGAAATTATTAAGATTTCCTTATTGAAAAAAAAAAACATAGAGATTTCTTATTAATTTTTTTCTATTTTATGAGGTATTTAGTAGGCACTGTTTTCTCTGTGCATCTATTAACTCTCATTACACTGTCAAATAGCAACGTATATTATTTAACCTTGTGTGCTGCTGTCCAGACATGGAAGCATCAAATTTTTTTTTTTTGGTAACAAATTTAATCTAGTATGACTAAAATTTTATTATTTTGCCTTGTTAGAAGTGTCGTATTTCGGCTATGACTACGACGATTTTGTACTAGACTAAATAGCGTTGTAAAAATTTTTTCTTTAATCTAGTTCAAAATCATTGCAGCAGAAGTCGCAATACCGAAACTCGTAATTATATCCATTATCGTTTGTTATTTTTGGCCTTAAGCAAGAATTGGTTTATTAATTTTTTTTCATATTTTGAAGAAAAACCCTGTTGGAAACACTGACTTTGCAACTCTGTATGTGTTGTGTATCCTTAGGCCGAGGCCGCAAAGCGGTGCTGCTCAATATGAAAGCCAGTACTAAACTTTAACAAGGCCTCTGAAGAAGTCACCTGAATGCAAGAGCTTAGAAAGACTAGCCTTCTACTACTTTGAACAAAAATTATATTTACAGAAAAGTTTTGCAGTTTTTTAGTTACCTTCGCATAACAGGCGGGCACTATAAATGTGAAAAAATCATGTTTTATAAAGTCAAGGAATATTTTAGCCACACCGCGGCGACCGATATCACCAAGAGCGGAAAACAACTTGGTAATTGCTAATCACTCTGTGCGACACAATCCTAATTTTTCAATTAATAAGAGCGCAAAGTCTTTGACCTTGCATAGATAGATTATCATAATACCCCATTTCGTAAAAAAACTTAAGGCTGAATCAATAAAAAAAATTCAATTGTTGTAAGAATTAAAACGCCTTTATCTTCAAGAAAAATTACATACATAATGTAAAGCAAGCAGTTCCTATTTATCAGCATTAAGGTGTGTCCTGTGGAATTATCTCAAATTTAAAGTTTATGTAAATAAACCGACTTTTTGGCGCTTTTTAACTAAATGTCCGTTTTGATATGATACATTCTGAATCTGAACAATAGTGCGGCCAACATGAGCGGCATACATTTGGACGAGATGATTCAATTTTTTATTTAAATAAGAAATATAAACCTTATTTCGATAAGGAGTTTAGTTTTTAATTTTTAATATATAAACTAAGAGCCCATTTCACCAACTTATTTAAATATCAATTCATATTTAAGTAATTTTTCCATAAAAAGATTAATGAAAATCGACATTTAAATATGAATTAATATTTTAATAGAGTTGATGAAATTGGCCCTAAAAATGACTTTATTTCGAGACATACTAAATAAAAAGCATATCACGTCTCAACTCAAAAAAAGAGAGTACATTTTTTATTGAGAGGAAAATTAAATTTTTTTTCCATTAAATCGTGTGTAAATTGAAAACTTTAAACTCGTTTTCTGGCAAAATAGCTTTTATGAGTTGTTTAACTTAATAAGCGATATCTTAAATCGATAAAAATTTTACTAATGGAATTACTCATGAAAATCGTCCACATCACGCATAAGGTTCGCATCCTAAGTCTTTCGTATTAAACTATTGTGATTGTCCAGTGCGATGGTGTAAAGTTTTTGCCTTAAGTCTTTCGATTAATGCAACTAATTTATGCTCAAAACCTATTTAAAAAAATAAAACAAGGTTATATTGTTATTAATTGAAAAAAAAATAGAACGCTACTTTTTTTAAACAAGGACACAACGCCAAAAAGTTAATTTGGCAGAAAATAAGTTGTAAATTTTCAATTTACATATACATAATAATGTTTTCTTTTCTCATGAGATGCGTATTATGCGTAAGATTCTTATGTGAAATTTTTAAACATTACTAAATATGATACAGCGATTTATTTTGCACTATTAACTCAAAACAAACACTTTTTTTAACACACATATGTCCATTTGGAAATAAAGGAGCGAGGTGTGATCGTATCAGAGCTAAGTTGTTTTGAGTAAAAAGCGTTAAAAAAAGAGATAATCCCATTGGCCTATATGTATAAGGAGCCTACGGAATATAGCCATTTCCCACAAATAATAAAAAATATTTACTTACCCCCCGTCTAGGACTGGCAATTAATTCGTTAACATATATTGCAGCAAATGTCAAAATATTGATATTGGCCAGTTGAGACAGCTCATTTCCAGAGCCTGCAATAATTGCCAACAGTTTTTCGTTGACAATTATTACGTACATGAAACGTCAAACTCAGTGTTAATTTATATTCAAATTCTCAGTATTGCGTTTCACATTTATATAATATTAGTGAAATTAAGAAAATAAATTTAAAAAAGGTAAATAGTCTCTTGAAAACGTGTGTAGTAAAATAATTTGTATTGTAATAAGTTTAATATTATAAAAAATTTTTCGATTAACCAGACATTAAGAAGCTAATTATATTTTTGCTATGCACCATCCCTGTTGACTTTTGCCATATTATGAGCCACGATTTACCATAGCCTTAACATAAGTAAAGCAATAAGCAATATTGTTTCGTTATTTTGCCGGCGTTATTGCTATATTGCCAACATATTTATTGCCAGTCTAGACGGGGGATTACGTTATTATTCGGCATAATCCCAAATATTACGTCTGCTATGTTTTAAACTAACCAATTTGCATCCAAGTGCAAGCCGGCAGGCACGTTTTCAAACTGCTTTTATATATATGTATATACATATATATATATAAATAATATAAAAAAATAACTATTTTTAAGCAAGTTATTGCAAACTATTATTTTTTATTTCAGAAAAAACCCTGTTTCCAGCGAATCCCTCTATACCCCAGCATCGTGAAAAAATGTCGCAAAATTCTATGACGATACTGAAGCTGGTTCATATTGTCTTCAGTGGACAAAACATTAGGAGGATGTAAATATAATTCACTACCATATATTACTGGTATTGCACATCTGTATACTAAAACTGAACGCATTAGCTTGACAAACTCCATCCATGTTTTTTTTAACTTTTAAAAATAATTGACACATTCTCAGCTCAAACAAAAGCTCAACAAAATCCGTTCACGCCAGGAAAGATACTGAGTGTTATTTCTTCTTGATTTATGCAAGGCCCCATCGTCGTTATCACGCTTAATGCTGCATTCGTTTTAGGGGGCGGACGCATCCCCTAAAACACAACTTATCGCTATAACATTTTTTTGTATTTTTTTTACATAAAACTGAACCGATTTGGGGGGGGAGGGTGAGAATAGAAGAAATTGGAAAAAAAATTCTCCATACAACTAACGGCCACTCTAATGTATATATGTTTGTATTATTTTATGTTTAGGTGAGGTTAGATTGAAAAGAGGGCAATCAGTGCTGCTAATCCATTACGGATTACATTACATGCTCCTTTCTTACCTTATGTTAATGGTTATGTTAATGCTGAATTGTTTCTAGTTTCATTTTAATAGCGAAAGATTAGACTGAGCATTGGTAAGTAAATTGGAAGTAAATTCTAGACGATAGTGTTAATAAATTCAATAATCGAGTAGGTAGGTTTTAGTTAAGGTTTTTTGTTATAGTAATTTATTTGTTCAGTATTATGGAAACATAATTGCGTGAACCTAATGTAACAGCCATTTCCATTTCTAAAATTTTTCAAAGACAAAATTAAAATGAATAAGACCCAATGATTTTTTTTTAATTTGCACTAAATTTTTTTTACTAAATTTAAATAATTGTTAATTAAAAAAATATATATAATATATATAAAATATAAATTTGTTAATACCTATTATAATGAAAAAAAAAAAAATACTTCAAACAAAAGCGTTTACCTCATGAGATTAAATATATATTTCCATATTTACTTTTTAACATCAGCAACTGTACTTTTAAATTTAAATAAAATTATGTACCGAATGCAGACCTACAAAAGAATGTTTATTAAAACAGCCTGATTTTGATCTTGTTGTTAGTGTTAGCAATAGCTTAAAGCGTAAAACTTTTAACTGAAACAGACAAACTACAGGGTATTCCCGCTAATTTAGCAGGTGTCATGATTCAAGTTTTAACTCCTTGACAGCTGACTAGGAATAGCTACGCAATTAATGATGATGCACATAATAAAAGATATGGTGATTATCGGGGAAACCGCAAAAATGTGACATTGCATGTTTTTTCTTGTGTGACGTATTAATGCGGGTACAAGAGATATTTATTCCTTTCAGAGCTTTTTATGAAATTTGGCATCGATTTGTTGGTGCATATTTTTGCATATTTTACCTTTTAGAGCATGTTTTTGCATATATCAGTCTTACATGCATATCTTTAGCATATTTTAAAATTTCTAGAGCAAAATTTACGCAACAGATTTGGATTCAGCATACTAAAGCTATGAAGTTCTTGCTGCCGACTTGTTTTATTTTTTTTTGCCGAACAGTGTTATGGCTGAGAAGTCCCTCCATCTGCGTACCACCATAGTAACAATAGCTTTTTCTCAGTTCAAAGTTGCCTGACCATGTGATTTATCGAAGAGATGATTTAAATTGCCCAACGAGATCTTGTGATTTAACACTTTTAGAATTTTTTTCATTGCTACTATGTGAAAGATAAGTTCCATGCCAACAACGCACAATCGATTCAGCCTCCCTTTTTTTACATATTAAAAGAAAACATTTTATTGAAAGACCCTTTATTTATTAATATTAAAATGAGCTTAAAAACAAGAAAAATCTGTTGAGAACTCGGTCGGCTCTGTAATGGAAAACATGTAAATTGTGTGTTATGATAATTTAGTTTCAATTTTCACTTCAGACCATTTTTAAAACTTTATTTAAAAAGCAAAAAAAAAATTTTTATATTTTAAGATCATTTAAGAGATCTTTTTTCTTCTGTTTTAAATAAAAATATTTTAATGCATGCATTTTAAATTGCTTCCCTTTTGCCTTAAGCACTAATAGAAAATATTTCGTCTTTCTAACAAGTTTGTTAATTATTAGCCGGTCTTAACAGTTTTCTTATCTTTGACAATGAATATGGTATTTTTGAAGTTTTTTCCTCTATTTTGTTATTTTTTTTTTAAATAGTTGAGGAAGTTGTTTGGTTTTTTTTATGGGAACGTCTTCTTTAAAAAACAATTTAAAAATCCATTGTATTGTGGCAATTTTATGAGACTTTGTTTTTTGTTTGCAAATATAAAAAATAAAGAGTATAAATAAATAAATAAATATAAAAGCAAAACTTACGTACTAAAAGTAAAATAAAAATGTTATCATACAAATACATACACTGCGTTTCGTATTAGATAAAACTATTAAATATTTCTATTATTGCAGAAAAGTTGCAAATACATTGTCTGTGTTTTCGTACGACTATTATATTCTCTAAATAGCGAAACAATGCTAAATATAAATGTTTTAAATTTCACTTATTCAATTTTTTTTCAAACTTGCTTAAGTAAATTCCTGTGAAATTTAAAGGTTTATGGGTAGTTTGGTTTTATTTTCTTTGTCTCTTGAAAGTGCTGAAAATGCTGTCGTTTAGTGTAAGTTGGCTTTGGTGCAGAACTGTTAACAATTGTTGGCTATTTATGCCGACATTTGCTTAAAGACTCTTGATATAAAAATTTCACAACATTAAATTTTACTTTTAATTTATTAAATTTAAAGTTTTAACAAAAGATTAAGCATGGTGTTTTTTTTTTTTTGTCTTATACTCGTGGAAGACACAAGTGAAATTGAGAGCGGATGTATTTGTATGCAGTCAAAAGATTTAAGCAGCCAAATTTTTTAAATTATTTATTAATGTTTTTTATGATGAATAATAGTGGATTTGTACCTGGACCAGAGAGATGCAACAGTTAGTAAGTTTTCGAGCAGAGTCAGTCATTGACCCTGATTTTTTTATGATTTGAATTTTTGATTCAACAAAAAGGAATGATAATAATAATATGAAATAATAAATTATTCGCGAAGACCATACATGTTTGTGATCATTTTCTTGGCTTGATTGTATCCGTACTGAACAGTAGAGTAGAGTTGTGTCCAACACTTATTGGACACAAATCCGGCCAAAAACGTCAAAGAAACAGCTTGTGATACGAAAGCGAACGTAGTAGTTCAAAAAGAGCTGTTGCATGCAAGTCTACAGTAAAGCTGGGTCCAAACTCGTTCGAACTCGTTCAATCATTTAACACACAAATATGTAATCAAACCCATGTAATTTACATACCGTTTACACATGCAGATATAGTGGTATGCCCCTGCCAACATTTTCTATCGCGGAAGTGACTCAGAAGTGACGCTAAGAAGTTGAAACTCATCATCTGCGATACCATTTTCTCATCGTAGAAGCGTCTTCCATATTGAGAAGTTGTACTTCCGGAAATAACTTCAAGAAGACACTTCTGCGTTACTTCAAGAAGTCACGTGTTCTCTACCACCTGTTGCACTCCCATATATATTTTTTATTACTTTATTCGCCTCTCTTTTGCAAATATATAATCAAACCCATGTAATTTACATACCGTTTACACATGCCGATATAGTGGCATGCCATTTCGAAAAACTCAATACACTCACAATTCTTTACCAACACATTCAAATTTTTTGCAGTGACAGCAAAATTTGCATGCGTGTGATATTTTGGCAGTTGAATGCCATTGAAAGTCAAAACGAGGAAAAGTGTTACTCTGTTAAGCATTTGGTGTAAACTGTAAAGCAAATGGCAAGAGATTCCACTAATTCGAAAAAGTTTTCGATGATAATACGTAAACTCATACAAGAATTGCATTCGAGAAGTGGCATGTGTACTTGCAGCCGTAAATGGGTTTGATTAAAGGTTTGTTTGTGTCTAAGACAACCGACTGAACAACTTGCAACCAGCTCTACTTAACAGGCTCGATTCACTCGTTTTAATTAGACTTGGATCATATTCGTTCACTATAGACTTGTGTCCATGATACAATTATAACAGGTACATGCACAAGCCCATCCTGTTACTGTATACATTGCAGATAAATGTCAAACTTTGTTTACAAGCTGCAAAAATGTTAGTGTATGTGTGTGAATAAAATGTTTATAGTGTTGCCAATGAATTTACACAAGGCTGTGTCTGCAATTAAACATTGAAGAAAATTAAACTACACATCTTTTGTGTAGGTTAAAATTAAAAGAAAAATAAATACAAATAGAACCCAAAGTAGAATTTCACAGACATTATACAAGAATTTAATTCCATGGCCTACACATGTGAGTAGAAATTACACACTATTTAACTACACACAGAATGGCAACACTGAATAACTATAATCATGCAGGAATGCCGCATCTGCAATTGTACTTTAGTTGCCCTGTAATTGCAATTTTTTATAAACAAAAGACATTTGTTTCTGACAATTTATCGTTTGTTTATAACAACAAATACAACAAAATTCCAATTGTTGTAGTCGTGCATGTACCTAGTATAATTGTATCATGCTTGTGTCCAACAGTTCTTTTTGAACTAGTTTGAGAGCGTTTGAATCAAAAGTTGTTTCAAACCCATTTAATTTACATTGATGTTTTTGATCGAACTTGTGTCCAACTGAACGAACTAGTTCAAAAAGAACTGTTGGACACAAGTCTAGTTTATTAGTACATTTTTGACACAAAACCTGTATTGTTGCCTATGGAAAAAAGAATTTAACAAAATTAATTTATTTGTTTCAAACACGTTGCTTATCAAAATTGCAAGCAAGCATTAAATATATACAAACAAAAAAGGGTAGAAAAACGTGGCATTCATACACACATACACTAACAATTATCACTGAAAATAAAATTTCAGTCAACAACTTTTTTCTTTGATTCATTAATGCTGCTTATTGACTGAAAAAGAAATATTTTCAATGAATTGTATTTATCAATAATGCAAGAATCGTCATCATAGAAAATTTAAAAGATTTTTTTATTGAATCAGCGATTTTTGTATTCAAATTAGAGATGGGCTCTTGTCGTATGTTTCCAACACGACACGAGCACGAATACCAAGACGCTGAACACGCAAGCGAAAAATTTCATCAACACGATACTGCACAATACGCACGAAATATTATAGAAAATTTAATTGATACTTTTCAAGAGTCGCTTTTTAAAATATGGCACCGAGTTAGCTCTGCCAGCTGATACTATCTGCCACTACAGCTGATACTATCGGTTTAGGTACAGAACTCAAAGCTTCAACAAATATGGTGGGTTTGTGTGTGTATTAAATTTTATCTCTACTGGAAATTCATTCATACATATTTCACATCTAAAATAGTTTAGTGTTTTTCGTGTCAATTTTGCTCAACACGAAGCGCCCCAACACGCACGAAATCAGATTTTTGTCACGAACACTTCGTGTTGTGTCGTAAGTGTTCGTGTCATGAAAAAAAAAATGTGACACGCGCCCTTCTCTAGTTCAAATATCAAAACATTTTTCCGTGTATGAGCAAACCCAGGTAACATAAATGGTTTTTGAACTTGTATGTATGTAACGCTTTCAGTAGCTCGTTTCAGACATAATCCGATGATCAAACCTATCAAGTTCGATACAAGCCTAATGGGTTTGATTATAGGTTTGAGTAAAAAATATAACAAGGGCGCGAGCGAGTTCTATCCAAGTCTACTGGTGGACGAGTTCGAGGTAGACTTGTGACCAAACAGTAGACTTGGATCGAACTCATTCAGTCGGTCGTTTTTGACACAAACCTTTGATCAAACTCATTTAAATTACATGGGTTTGATCATTGGTTTGTGTCAAGAACGACCGATTGAATGAGTTCGGCCACCAGTCCTATTTGTTTGTCCTCATTTCATTTAACATTATTTGATTCTATTACATTTTTTAGGGTTCGGTACACCAAAGGTGAAAAGGACCCTATTGTTTTCGCTACGCTGTCCGTCTGTCTGTCACAGGCTATATTCTCAAGAACTGTAAAAGCTACGAACTTGCAATTTGGACAGAGTGTGTAGAACTTTAGCCGCTACAACAACAAATACATGAGGGTTAAAAATTTAAAGGGTGTTTCAAAACGAGCAACGAAAAATGTTAAATCCCATGTAATATACATACAATTGTATCTATATATAGTCACCTTAAATGCAAACGGACGTAACTACACAAAAATACTAGAAATCGATTTTTTTTTGTTTATTGCGGTTCATTTTATCAAACTACATGTTCACGCAAAGATTTAAACCTTTGCGATTAAAAATGACAACTTCATTAAACAAATTCAAACGGACGTAATAACGAATGAATCTATTTTTTATTGCAAGGAACGTAACTAACTTATTATTATTGATTTTGTAACGTTCTTTGTTCCTCCCGTAAAAAATATAAAAGTGCAGTTACGTCCGTTTGCATTTAAGGTGACGATATGTAGTCTTGAAATTTGTAAGGTTAGTGTATTTTTATACAGACTACAACAATTAACACTAAAATTGAAAAAAATTTAAATTAAAGGGTGTTCCATCAGTTAATGCAATTTTGACTATATAATTTTGAAAACTTGCTGTATCTGGGAAACCGTGTAAGAGCAAAACTCTTGAAATTTTCAAAAACGGTAAAACTAAAAAATCAAAAAATTATAAAATCGCAAAACCGAAAAAAAATCGCCAAGTTCGACCCAAATCTAAATTTTTCACACAAACCTATGATCGAACCCATTAGTACACTCTCGAGTTATGCAACCCTCAATTAACTCAGTTACTCGTCTATGCCAACAGCCGAATTGTTTATACTGCAGATTTTGTTATAGCAACACTTAAAAATATTGTGACTCGGCTATCGCAACTTTCTTTTTCTCGGTATCTCGTATACATACATAGATAAACTATAAAATTTAATGGATTGACTCGAAAATCGTATATGGTCGGTTTTAGAACATCGTAGCATATATGTTGTATGTATGTATAAGAATAGTTTTTCCTAAATTGCTTAGGGCGGCTATTGATTATGATGTCAGATGTATTAATGTTCATCTGTTTTATCTACTACATAGAAAAAAGTATTCACCAATTAATATTTTCAATTAAAAATTTAATTGATTGATTTTTAATTGTATTTACTAATTTGAGTGGAAAAATTTAATTAATATTATCAAATTGTTTAAAGGTGAAAATTTAATTAATTTTTTAATTGATATTACAAATATTTTAATTGATATTACAAAATCATTCATATTACTTTTTTGTGTGCATATTTAAGTAGAATATATGGAAAATTTATATATATTCATATTATTACAATTAAGGCCATAGTTTTAAAGATTTTAAACTCTCCAAGGCCGCAATTTGCAAGTGTTCTAATAACAAGCAGAATTTATTTATGACTGCGAAAACATGGCTATAAAAATGCCATTAATTATATTCTTTACATAATAAATTTATGTTATTGAAATATTTCATATAAAAACATCAAACATATCATGCTAAGCAAAAGCAAAAAAGTTCTAGTTAAATGCAAGGTAAATGAGCATTTGCAATAAACAAAAACATTTTATTATTTTTATTTTTGTATTATAATTAACTTAAACTCATTACCAATTTCCGTCTTTGTTATATAATACCTTCAATATTGTAATAAAATGCTGTTTTTCTATCTCTTTTTAACTTTAAAGCAAAGTTAGGTCTTTGATAACAACCGACCAAATCTTACCAATAAACATTAATATCAACCAGCCTAACTAATGCCTGTAGTTTTATTAAAGGGTGTCTTTTATAGAGTGACACAAGTTTAAATCTTAGTACAACAAGGAAATATATTTTTAATGCCAATGAAGCGGGCTTTATGATTTCTGCCATGTGGCCGCCACGGCTGCAACATAAATTTTTAACAACTTTTCGCAGCATTTGCGGCCGTATTTCGCCTATAACTCTGCGAATGTTGATTTCCAGCTGTTCGCTTTTCTGTACAGCGGCTACAGCTTCTAGAGTGCGCACTGCTCGGCATCTCACGGGCTGCAGATTATAAGCAACAGTAAATGTGGTTCGCAAACGATCTATTGTTATTCGAATAAGCCGCTCTGAAGGACGATTATGTACGCCATAAAATGGAAAAAGTGCACGATGGGTTTGGCGATTAGAACAATTATTTTGATTAAAAATTTCAACAATTTGCCCGTGTTGCTCTGGTGTGAATCGATTCATAATGAAATTTCAAAGCAAACTAAACAAAAAGCACACTATCAGCTGTTAAGTGGGTGCTCAAATAAAGCAGTGATGCCAACTCAAAACTGTGACACTCTTAAAAAAACACGCTTTATTACTAATACTATTAGGCGTGGTTTTGCCATGAGGTGTTTGGTTACCTGTCTCATTTCCTGCTAAACAATGACATTAATAAGCTTTAGGGTTTACAAATTTGTATCTTGCTTATGCTTTTTTACTTTAGTTAAAGTTACTTTGCAGCAATTTAAATATTCATTGAGCTGACAAAGTTAGGAATTGGTGGCAATTGGCCAGCAACACTTAATTAATATGAAATCAATTGCAATTAATAAAAGAAGCAGCTCTTAACTAAATTACTTTCCTTTGTTTGCATTTATGTAAATATTATACTTATTGAAACTATAGTTTCCCAAAAGACATATATGGGCTCGTTATAAACTAACTAAATAAAAATTATAACTACAGTTTTTTTTATGACTGTGCAGAAAATATACAGTATAAAAATATATCATATAATGATCTCATCATATCAAAATATCAAAATCTTAAACCCAATCTGTCAACATATTAAACGTTATCGAACAATTTTAAAATGACAGTTTTTACCTAAACCAATAATGCAGTAATATTTCGTGAAATGTCACGCACATGTCAATTATTGTTGCTAATCTTACGATCAACATAAATGAGAGACATTTTAATTTTTCGACGTAACTTTTATGTGGGATCGTCTTAAATTAATATTAGTGAGACATTTCACTTGATAAGTAGTTAAAATTTGTTAAGACATTAATTGAACATAACTGACAAACAGCAATTATTAAGTACGAGTAAATATCAAAAATAGTAGGATATAAAAACTGTTAAAATAAGCAATTGTTAAATAAATGTTCAAGCCAAAGAATTTTTTTGATGTTTTTTTTTTAATAAACCATTAACTTATTTACATATCTGTGGGCTTTTGACAAAACAACTTCTCTCGAAATAAGAAATTTTTGCAAGATTTTTATGTTAAATATAAATTTTCAAGACGGTTCTTTTTGTGTAATCCTTGCATTTCTACGCCATTTGGTTAAAAATCTACAGTTCTTGGCAAATCAACTTCTTTCATTATATTTGGAAAAAATATTTGATAAAATATCTTATCTGAAAGAGTTTAAAAATTTTCTAAAATGCAAGAAATAAAATTGTTATATCCTTTTAACAAAACATCTAAATTGTATTTAATAATTTTTTGCATATATACATTTTGTTTTAACAAAACAACTTCTCTTCAAAGAAGTTGTTTTATCAAAACTGAATGGTTTATAGGAGAAAATTAATTTTGACTAAACGACTTGTGTAATGTAAGTTATTTTTTTTTTGTTGAAAACAATTTCGACAAAACATCCTATCTTTTTAGTCTTAATTTTTCTGAAAATCTTTTGGCATTAGAATAGAATTATTCATATCTTCACTTCAATTTAGTATTTAAATTTAATACTACACTTTCACTTTTTCACCCAATATTTCAAAATCAATGTTACTAGATATTTTATCAGGTTTTTCGTTCTCCTGTAAAATTACAGTTTTTGAAAGAGGTTGTTTTGTCAAAAGTCCACAGATATGTAGCACCCACCATGAAATAATTGAAGGTTTGCCGCAAATAGTGTTGTAAATGACAAAATAATAATTTTTCAGGGTAGCAAAAAAAAACCCCATTTTAAAAGCAACATTATTTTGGTTATATTTTTTACCTTATCAGAAAACCTTAAAAAACTGAAGTTCTTGAGTTTGAGTCCGGTCTCTGACAGTCATTAAATAACAACACCACGCATTTTTACTGTTGTGCACTAGTGTCCCTTTGTAACAGTTGTTGTAGGAGAGTTCAAGTGATAAAGGCATAGCCACTGGCCACTGAACTACACCGGCTTCAGCGTATAATAATCCTAATGTAACATCAGAAGCGCCCTCGTTAGTTGGTATTGTGTAGCAGAATCATCGGCCAAGTAAAATAACCAATTAAATAATTACACAGCTTAGCAAATTTAACACGCCTCACTAACACCAGAGGCGCTGCAAACATTGCACTATTAACAAGTAAGAGTGCTATATTCAGCAGTGCCGAATCTTATATACCCTTCGCCAACGTATGAATGTATATGTAGTTTATACATACATATTCGTTTTGTGATAAAATTTACTTTTTTTCATAGTGCAATTTCTAGTAAGTGACCTCTCGATATTTTTCGACTAAATAATTTGATTCAAATATTTTACTTTCGATATTAGCAATAGTTGAATATTGTATTCTACACTCTGTACTTAAGAAATATTTTACATTCAGCCTCATTCCAGTTGACAACATCGACCTCACATATCACTACAATACCAAAAAACTGGGTCTTGTTTACTCGCCCGCAAAATATTCAAAAACCGTGCTATTATTTAATAACCCTAAAATAGTCTTAGCATTGTACCTGCATAAAAAAAACTCTTTAGTGGCTCAATTGCAAATGGTATATATCGCGATTATGTAAATGGTTTATTCCTAAAGAATTTGTTCGACTTTATTCAGCAGAAAGGAATGACTTCAGGGAAATGAAATGGAACCTGCCCTCAATTTATTTTATACCTATGACTGTTCTTTAGCGATTAATTTAATTTTTATCTCCATTTAACACACACTAATAAGAACTCGTTACAAGGTGTCAACTAAACACCATCGAGTTGAAACATAACTATGCTGAGAGCATAATAAACAACATGGCAAAAACCCTAGTTTCTACTTAAATTAGATATCCACATAAAAATTAAGCATATATCAAATAAATCTTGAGTAAAGATCTCATTAAAACATAAAATATGTTTAACTGAAAAAAAATCCTGGTTATTTTTTTACCCAATTTTTTTTTCTTCAATTTCCAACCCTGAAACTATAATTTTGATTTTTATGGTTTGAATACTAATTTCTTTCTATCTAAAATATGGAATATATTTAATAACCAAAGAAATAACAAGTTTCATTTAATTGGTTTTATATATCACGAAAAGTGTACGTTTCCCAACCCTGGAACCACCTTTTAAATTATTCTGGTTCCTTATATCAAACTTGTTCTTTAAAAGATATATGTATAAATTATGTTTAGTGAACATAGAAAATAAGGAAGTAAGAAAAAATTAGTTTTATTTAATTACTTTAATAACCAAAAAAATCAAATTTTCCAGCTCTGGAAAATTGCAATTTCTTTTCAAAACATAAAATAACTATACTTAATTTATAAAGATGAAAAAAAAATTAATTAGACTTAGTTAATTTTATATATCACAAAAAGTTTCCCAACCCTGGAATCATCATTTTAGATTTTTTCGATTTCTTAATTTTCTTTTAAGAATGTAAGAAATGTTTAATTTATAAAAAATAGGTAAAATTACTTTTAGTAGATTATTTTTATTTAACAAAAAAAGTTAAAGTTTTCCAACCCTGGAAACATGTTTTTGATTTTTAAAAAAAAATTTTTTATGCTTTTAATACCAATTTTATTGGTACTGAAATATAAGATAAGTCTATTTAACAAAAAACATAAAAATTAGTTTTAGCTAGTTACTTTTACATGGAAAAATCAAGTTTAAGTTTTCCAGCTCTGAAATCGTCTGCTCGATTTTGCTGATTTTCAATACTAATCTATTTTGGACCATTGCTGACACACACAAAGTCAAGAACCGAAGTCTCTAGCCTTTCTGGGAGCTTCGGAAAACCAATTTCACGCACACCAGACGGACGGACATCGCTTATTGGTCTTCCCTATGCATAAGGATTTAGAATTTATATATTTAATGTGTCGCATATTAATATTATGGAAGTTATACACGAAATGACTAACCTATTAACCATTTTTGGTAAAGGGTATAAAAATAATGTTACATAAATGTTTGCTTAAATTGCATTTAAAAAAAAAAACTTCAAGACACAAAGTATTCCACTAAAAACTTAAATTAAATGCACTCATTAATAATTTTTTAATAAAAAAAATTAACATTTACGATTATAAATTTTTTCTGTTTTTTTAATTTTATAATTCCTCTTTTTGTTATTGAAAAGAGACAGAAGGCAGGCAGTGTTCTTCATTTCGACGTAGTAGGTAAACCAATCTAGGGTTAATTTCCCAGTTGGCCAAATAGTCACAGACGAAATTGTCTTCGACGATTAATGTACGACATGTCGCCTGTTCATTAGGTTTTCTAATCGAAAATTTAAAGGAAATCGTCGTTCATGACTATCTGAGCGAGAATATGTTTTCAATAAAGCCGTGTTGGCGACAATCCGAGCGACATTGTCGCCCAATTCATCTTGTGTGACCTCGGCGCCATTTGTATGAAAATTTCGTCGACGATTTGTATGGGGCTGTCTTCAATATGTCTTCTGCGACTTACCATTGTCTTGTACCCGTCGTCAAAGATGTCTTAAAGACGTGGCCAACTGGGTTAGCAATTGTTTAATAATATATGTGTACATTCATGCATATATGCATATACATACACACTTCTTTAATACATACATATGTTGGCCTAATATACATAACCTTCTTATATTGGCATATAACTTTATTAAATTAAGTGTACAATAAAGTGATAAGGCAACTTTAAAGTTATTTTATAACATTAGAGTTATGCAAGGCATTAAGTATTGCCTTTAACTTTAGCACTCTGACTAAATACAAACTTAATTTTTTATAAAAAGAAGATTGAAAAATTCAGTAAAGTGCGACTTTGACTCGCGCACGAAGGGTTCCGTACGTTGGGCTTTGAACATTTTTTTTTAATACAGTGTTTGTTACGTTTTTTCAGCTGAAATAATTTTTTTTATTGTTTTTCGCTTTTTTCTCGTTTTGGCGATTTTTTAAATTTTGGCGATTTTTTTTTTTAATTTTGGCGATTTTTTTCATTTTGGCGATTTTTTTCATTTTGGCAATTTTTTTAATTTTGGCGATTTTTTTCATTTTGGCGATTTTTTCATTTTGGCGATTTTTTTTCATTTTGACGATTTTTTCATTTTGGCGATTTTTCCGGTTTTCCGCGATTTATTTTCGATTTAGAATTTTTTTTTAATTTGGTGCTTTTTTTTCGTTTTGGCGATTTTTTTTTTTGATTTTGGCGATTTTTTTCGGTTTGGCGATTTTATAATTTTGAGATTTTTTTGTTTTACCGTTTTTGAAAATTTCAAGAAGTTTGCTCTTACGGTTTCCAAGATACAGCAAGTTATCAAAATTACATAGTCAAAATTACATTAACTGATGGTACACCCTCTAATTAAAATTTTTTAAATTTTAGTGTTAATTGTTGTAGTCTGTATAAAAATACACTAACTTTACAAATTTCAAGTGCATATACATACAATTGTATGTATATTACATGGGATTTTAACATTTTTCGTTGCTCGTTTTGGCACACCCTTTAATTTCCAACTCTCATGTATTTGTTGTTGTAGCGGCCAAGGGTCTACACACTCTGTCCAAATTTCAGGTCCGTAGCTCTTACGGTTCCCGAGAAAATACCCTGTGACGGACAGACGGACGGACGGACAGACGGACACCGTAGCGAAAACAATAGGGTTCCTTTTTCAGCTTTGGTGTACGGAACCCTAAAAAGTAACTCTATCATTACGAAGCGCACTATTTTTGGCCACACCCATTCAATTTAAATTAAATTTGCATGTACTTAGGCATTGCATGTTTGTTAGAAGAAAAACATGTACTCTAATTTGTATATTAACTATATTTGCTGCATTTTTTTTTTCCTTTATAAAGGAGTTGAAATGCTTACTTAATTCAATCAATATTAAACACAGTGCAACACGAAAAAATATGACTTAGTTTTTTTTTACTAATTTCCTTGTGGGAAGTTAATGTTTTTCGATTTTTAATTGTCCGAAAAGGAAATTTGTAAGAATAAAAGTGGGTAACTGTGAGTTTGGCTGTGGACTTGAGTTCCGTTTTGTTATATATAATATGCAGCAAAATTGTATGGCCAACAATTTTGGGCAACAGTTAATCCCCGCTCTGCCCCTTTTTAGGCATGTTTTCTAGATTTATTAGTATAGAGATAAAGTTTACCAACTCGCCCTACATAAGAGTTACAAGAATAATATTTTCCATAAAAGTATTTTCCTTAACATTTTCTACAAAGTTGCTGAACATATCTTATATCGCAAATGTAAACAACACATAGTTTCATATAAAGGGTGTTTTTAATAGATGTACAAAACCTTAAGTTGGCAAAACTTTTTGAACTAACGGCCATTTTGTCAGCTGTCAAGAGATTTATGTTTATATTGGTTTGGCATTTCAACGTGAAATTGTTCAAATTTATTTAAAAAAATCATGGTTCTGTTCGAAATTCGTATCGCGCACTACGATCATTTTACGGTCAATATATTCGTCCATCAGAGCAATTTATTCGATTAACTATGGAACGTTTTCGGCAAATGATAAAACACATCCTCAAATACGTCGTAGAGTGCGTACGCAAGAAGTCATTGCTGCTGCAGAGCGTAGCGTAGATGAAGACCCTACTCAGTCCAGAACCATGATTACTAACTTCTTCGTTCATCAACTGAACAATCATGAATTGTAACAAGACGGCGCAACATGTCACACAACTAGTGCCACCACGATCGTGCGTTGAACTACGCTGGACTAATTTCTGCGGAAATATGTGAAGTCGCTAGTCTACGCCAATAAGCCCGACACGATTGTTTGCTTGACGGACAACATTCGCCACGTTATTGCCAATATACGGCCACAAATGTTGGAAAAAGTTTTAAAAATTTGGACCTCCACGAGTGTATTTTTGGCTACAGGTGTGGCAATCTCGGGGCCCCAGCTGGGGTGATGTGGCTTTTTCTGTTGACGTACCTTTGGTACATTACCCATAGAACTTATGTGTTACTACTAGATCTCTGGCAACAGAGCAAAGGATGTGCACATATTTATAAAAAGAAAACAAGTCTGTTTATGTCAACCAGGTGCAGCGTCACCTGGAACTTCCCTGGGTTCGAAAGACGATAGAGGTGAAGCCTTTATGGTAGAACTTCAAGGTATTACCAGATGCTTGTGTCAGGTACCACGGGTGCCGGTTGCCCGACAGTAAGGCTGCTATAGGAGTTTGGGTGTATGTAGCGGTCGTCAAGATCCTTTGCTAAAAGGTCGTGTTCGTCCTACCCTACGGGCTTAAAAGGATGATTTTGAGCAGTGTGGAGTAGGCACCGGATATTTGGCAGCAAAGGCACGCGTCTAAACTCTGATGAGTGGTCGAGCTGTGCCGGCAATGGTTGAGGTATTCTCTTGGAGACCTCGCTGTCAGTGCAAGCAACTACACTCGCGGCGTGAGAACTTGGAGAATCGTACGTGGTGGCTGTTGGTTGCCACCAAAATCGCTGGGAGAATGGTCTTCGCTTTCTAGTGTTAAACCAATGCTAGTGGTTGGTGTGACGCGGTCAGCCAGACACTCTTCTAGGTGCTGTTGCCATACAAAGTCATTACGGCAAACAGTTAAGATAGCTCTGAGTATGTCAGCAAGGTGCCTGACGTAGTACAGGGATAACAACTATTATCGAAGATTGCAACCTATGTGCCATGAGCAATGGATACAGGGTTGATTCTAAAGGATGTATGGGGGCGATTGTTAGCGTCTTACATACACCGGGTGTTTAGACCACCGTAAGATAAAGCCACAAAGGCAGTTCATATGCCAGAAGTCTTATTTGAGTTATAGTGACAGAATATTATCTTTCGAATAAAGTAAATTTCATGTCAATTTGAAAAATTCATCTCAGTTTTATTCCATTTCACCCCTTCACACCCTTTACCAATATAGTGCTGGAACAGGCCAAAGGTGGGGGGGGGGGGAGTTCACCTTCATAAAAGAAAGTTTCGATATGCCGATACATATATTTTTTATTTTATTTTTGGGCTCCTCTGCCAGAATCTACTATCCGAGCACGATAAATTTGGAAAAAGTATGAAATCGTTATACAGTGTAATATGTAAGTATAAATACACAAAAAATTAATTAATTGTATTAAAAAGCTTTCAAGAAATATAACAACCTTGGTACTATTGGATAAACGCAGATAGTCAAGCTACTTAACTGTTCAAATACCAACGTTAGTGGAATGGGCTAACATTATTAGTATGTGTTATACTTCGACAGACAATTTCTTTGTTTTTTTTTTAAAACTGTTTAACCATTAACGTGTACTTCCCCTCAATGTTGGAATGTTTTTATAAGTATTATATAAATATTTATGTATATTAATAGGATTTTATCAGTTAATGGATCATGTGAAACAAGTTAATAAACATAATAGATTTTTTATGGCCTTTTACTTTACTTCAAACATTTAGCTTACATACATACACACGTATGTATAACTAACCTTAGCCACGTGCTGGCTTTCGACTACTTATGTACATATGTATGTATATGTACATACATACGTTAAGCATTTATCTATAAATCTTAGAAAAACTTAAATGGTTATTTTCATTAAAACGTATTGAGACATCAAATTTTCTTTCAATTTAATACAGTATTTTGTACTAAATTTAATTGAAATGTCATAATGTCCAATAATTTTATTAATAAAATGACATACCAAAACGCATTAAGTATTTATTTTAAATCAACTAGACCAATAATTTTATTCAATGCAAAATTGAAACAAAAAAAAAAGAGAGAGCACAATATGACCAAGTCTTACGGCCTCTCCCACGATGTCACCAGAAATAGTTCGATCGAATACTTAAATTGAAATCAACAACAAATTTTCTAATGTTGTTGTTGTTTGCAATAGAAGTTGTCGATCGAACGTTTGATGGTGACATCATGGGACAGGCCTTTAAATTAAACAAAACTTAAAACAAGTTTACTGCAAAATAGATATACGAGGTAGCTCAAAAAGTCAACTAGCATTTATTTTCCAAAATAATTTGTCCCATTTTCCCTGATGCCTTTTTTTAGGGCATCAAAATAGATACTTCCTTGTGATATGATTTAAAGGCCGAAGTCAAATCTCTTGCCTATTTTACCCATTTTCGCAAGGTGTTTCTTTTTATACGACTTGCAATGTAAAACAATGTTTTCGAATACATATTTCAATTTCAGTTCATAAATATTTTTTTTTTTAAATCGATTTTATAAAAAGTGGTGCGATCATTTTCTAAAATTATAAATATATGTAATATTAAAAATATATGTACATTTTTTCCGAATGGAATGAAGAACATGTAGTTCCTTAAAAATGTATTCCAATTCTTTTTCGATATTTTTCGTTGTTCGGCATTGCTTTGCACATAAATAATATAATGTGGAAGGCATTGCACACATTTACAAATATTACCACAAAATTACAACAAACACAGAGAAAACAGTGCCTACTAAATACCTCATAAAATAGAACAAAATTAATAAGAAATCTCTATGGTTTTTTTTCAATAAGGAAATCTTTTTAATTTCATAGAGAAAACCTTTTTGAAAAAATCAAGAAAAAATCTTGTAGTTTTTATGAGGTTATCTTATTGATTTTTTCAAAATTGCGTCTTTATTCTCTGTACTTATGTATTTTCATTTAAATTCTATACCAGATACATATGTATCTATGTAGTATGTTTATTATATTTATACATACATACATACATACATATACATTATGTTATATTCTTAACTAACTTACTCACCAAGTATTGAACCAGCAAACTTCTACCTGATAGACAAGCATTCTACCCGATATGCTAACAAACAGCCTGAATAACCAATGAAATTATTGTGCAAACATTCTTATACAAAAATGAAAGAGATCATGAAAAAAATTGTCTCTATGTCTATTTATAGATATGGAATAACAACACACCTCATAAAATCAAGAAGATTTCCTTATCAATAGCATCAATAAGATGCTTTACACATAGTCGTATAGAAATCTACTAAAATCAAGAAGAAAACCTTATTGAAAAAAATCCATAAGGCAGCCTAATAAAATCAAGAAGAAACCCTTTTTAAAAAAATCAAGAAGGCAACCTAATAAAATCAATAAGAAATCACTATAGTTGACAACTTATAAGAAAACCTAATAGAATCAAGAAGTTTTTTTCTATGGATTGTTTTTTTGGTGCCAAAAATTAAGGAAATTGAGTAAAAAAAGGTGTGAATAGTAAGATTTCTTCTTGATTTTATGTGGTTTTTTTCTTGATAAAATTAATAAGATTTACCACATAAAAACAATAAGAAATCTCTATGAAAAAATCTTCGCTTATTTCTGCTGGGATGCCCCTTAGCCTTAAAACGGTTCATAGAGAAAATCTTCTTGATTCTATGAGGCAGTTTTTTCTCTGTGTGTATTTCAACTTAGCTGTCTGTTGAAGAAGATAAAGTTTAACGTATAATGGATTCTATGTGACTCGACCTTAATTCTTAAACATATTTCAATTGTTGACCAGAGCCCATAACTTGTGCCTCACTTAATATTTTACTGTGATAATATAAGGTATTCCTTGCATATAAATATTTAAGGAAAGATAAAACATATTGGGAATTGTTAATGCTTTTTAAATTTTGAAAGTAACTTGAATATTATTAGTAGACTTATTAACAATGTATTTAACAATTCTAAAATTAAACTACTTGGTCAACTAATGTTTATTTACCAGTTATAACTAACTTGAGTTCATTGAACCATCCAGCCAGACATCTTACACCATAACTGCTTTACAAAACCATTAAATATTAAACAAACCAAAGGAAAATAAAACAAACACAAATATTGCACATTAAACAATGTATTATTCTATTGTATAAGTAATAATATTAATAAAAACACCACAGTTTTGATTACAATATGTTTAAAAAATCCAAGAAAAAAATATTGTGGCTAAGTAAATACTCGTAATATAAAAATAACGAAATAACTACACATGCAGCTTAAAAAAAAAAGTATGTGTTCAACACCAGAAAAAACACATCCATAGATACATATACTATACTAAGACAAGACATACCACTTTATAATTAGAGCAGAAATTCTGACGTTTCTATTTCAATTTCCACCTGTATTTCTTAAAGTATTGGTCACACGAGGCAAATATTTGATTAAATTAGCTTACTTATAATACCAACCAGTTTTTATAATTCTTTTAGGTAAAACAAATTGCAAATCTTTTGCTCATGTCAAATTAAGTGAATATTTGCAAAAAAAAAGTGGTTTATGTGATTCTGTCAAATGTTTGCATAGTCTAATCAGTGCAAAAATTAGTTCTCTTTCTATTAGTACTACTCATTGAAAATACTCTATACTAAAGTTGTGTACGTATTCAGAAATACGTACTCGTATAATGGTTTGCTTCCTTAAAACTAACTATCATATTGTGAGTCCACTTTCCCAATGAACAAAGAATCTTGCTAGGAACTGCATGAACAACGAGGCTGAAGAGGTCTGCGACAAAAATTAAAGTTTTCAGGGGAAGTTTTTTTAGAATATTCAAATATATATTTGTACATAAATTGTCGCTTACGATAAAATTGTACAGCCTGTATCTTAAAAGTTATCAACAATTTTGGCATTTTGATAATTCTTAACTATGGATAGGACCATAAAATTTTAATTTCAATAAAAAAGTCTATTTTCGATAACATGTCTCTTACCATAAAATCGGAAACAAGGCTGGATATATTGCTTAAACGAATATAATAAATTCAGTAAAGTGCGACTTTGACTCGCGCACGAAGGGTTCCGTACATTCGGTTTTGAGCATTTTCTTAATGTGCCTTTTTTGCTTTTTTCAAGTTTTTTCAGTTTAAACAATTTTTTTTCTTCTGATTTTGGGTTTAATTTATTTTGGCGATTTTTTCTATTTTGGCGGTTTTTTCTGTTTTTTTTGGCGATTTTTTTTATTTTGACGATTTTTTTCATTTTGGTAACTATTTTCTGTTTTTGGGGTTTTTATTTTGGCGATTTTTTCATTTTTTCGGTTTTTTTTTTTATTTTGGCGATTTTTTAATTTTGGCGATTTTTTTGTTTTTTTGGTTTTTTTTCATTTTGGCGATTTTTATGTTTCTGGGATTTTTTTTCATTTTGGCGATTTTATCGGTTTTTCGCGATTTATTTAAGTCTTAGAATTTTCTTTTAATTTGGTGTTTTTTTTTCGTTTTGGCGCTTTTATTTTTGTTTTTGGCGATTTTTTCGGTTTGGCGATTTTATAATCTTTTGAGTTTTTAGTTTTACCGTTTTTGAAAATTTCAAGAGTTTTGCTCTTACGCTTTCCAAGATATTTGTATTTGTATTAACTGATGGAACACCCTTTAATTTAAATTTTTTTTAAATTTTAGTGTTAATTGTTGTAGTCTGTATAAAAATACACTAACCTTACAAATTTCAAGTGTATATACAATTGTATGTATATTACATGGCATTTTAACAATTTTCGTTGTTCGTTTAGGAACACCATTTAATTTTTAACTCTCATGTATTTGTTGTTGTAGCGGCCAAAGGTCTACACACTGTGTCCAAATTTCAGGTCCGTAGCTTTTACGGTTCTCGAGAAAATACCCTGTGACGGAGGGACAGACGGACAGCATAGCGAAGACAATAGGGTTCCTTTTCACCTTTGGTGTGCGGAACCCTAAAAATTAAAAATAATTGTAAATTGAATTTGAAATCACCAATAAGCCACATAATAATAAAACTTCAATATAATAATGTTTATAAAATGTGAATTAACAAGCAGTTTTTTACAATGCTTGATAAACGCTTATCAAACACAACTTTTTCTTAAGTGTGCTTATAGACGACATAGTATAAGTATGTACGAGTATGTATATTGAACAACACAATAACTGTATTTCAAAGTGAGTGATAGTGTATTTGTGTACCAAACTGCGAAAAAAATCTAAACATAAGTTATGGCATGAAAAACATAATTTGTTCTAATTAAAATTTAATGAAATTAAAGTAAATAAAGTCAAAAATATATTGAAAACAAAAGTTATTTTACAATTGCAAGCATAAGGTTATAAAGGGTGATTAAATTGTAAGTGCAAAGTAAATCAAAATGTTCACGTCTACAACAAAACATCAAAAGAAAACCTTGTTCAAAATTTTTGTAATACTTTTTCAAGCTTGAAGCATACGTTAGTAAGCTTATTATAATATTTTTCTCAAGCCATTTGGTATAATGGGTAAGCTGGCTTTAAAATCAAATTTTGAATAGTACAACTTATTAACTTTCTGAAAATAGAAGCTATTCACCTAAAAACTGAGAAAAATAGCGAAAATCACTTTTCAATAACATTCTGCTTTAAAGCGTGGGTGTTCTTTTCAATGTTTAGTCTCGGATCACACAAGGCAACCTTAGTTAAGCAACTTTTTAGTTCATGGGCGATATGATAGCTTCTGTCTTCATTCAATCGTATGCCAGTTGTCAACAACGACGTCACTTCAATAAAATACCCAAAAATTGGAGCTTCTGTACTGACTGCTATTGACAGGCTCATTCTATATTCTAGATGTCAGGAACAGAAATAGAGCGTCAATAGCACAAAATTTGTTCTCGAGAGCCATTAGTCAAGCTCCAATGTTTTTTTATTGTATTGATGTGACGTTGATGTTGACTACTGAAAATAAGTACAAATTAGTTATAGTAAGTACATTTTATATAACAAAAAAAGTTAAAGTTGTCCAACCCTGGAAACGTCTTTTTAACTTTTTTTTTATATTTTTTTAATTTAAAATTCCAATTTTATTCGTACTGAAGTATAAAATAAGTTTATTTATCAAAAAAAATAAAAATTTGTTTTCGGTAATTACTTTTATATGACAAAATAAAGTTTAAGTTTTCCAGCTCTGCAACCGCTTGTTCGATTTTGCTGATTTGCAATACCAATCTATTTCGGACTATTTCTGATACATCAGTCAAAAAACGAAGTATCTAGCTTTTCTGGCAGTTTCGGAAAACCGATTTCACGTACAGACAGACGAACATCGCTTATTCGTCTTCCCTATGCATAATGATCCAGAATATATATATATACTTTATGGGTCGCTTATTGATATTATAGAAATTAGAAACGGAATGACAAACCAATATATACCCTTTTACCATTTTTTTGGTAAAGGGTATAAAAAAACAGTTTGCTAGAAAACGAATATGAAGTTTTCAATTTACACACAGCTTAATGGAATAAGAAAGTTTTATTTTTCTCTCAAGAGTTGAGTAAACAAGATATTTGTATGATATCTTAACACAACATGAAGAACAATATGAGGATTACTTCTGCATTATTAAATCAAAAATTCCATTTTTTTTACCATATACCACCGAATATAAATAAAGTATTGTTTCAAGCCAGTTTCGAAAAATAAACATATTTTATTGCCGAATGTAGGGATTGCCAAAATAAATTTTTCGTTAAATTTTCGCCATTTACAGTCGGATCTCAAAGTGTGATATATCGATGTATTTTTTTTTTTTTTTTGTTTAGTTTATTAAAAATATCCTTTTCACTTATAAGTTATTTAAAAAATTTAAATATTTGTAATGCTTTCTATTTGTAGAAAATTACTTACATAAATTAGGTCAAGTGTAAGGCAATAATGAAGTCGCTCTTAACCTCTTCTAGATACATATACATATTTATTATTATTGTTACTTATTTTATTATTATTTTCAACACTAACGATACTACACTTTAATACTTCGAGAAATGACGTTTTGATTGAGTGATTGGCATGAAATGAATTACAAATTCTTCATTACACTTTATATTAGAAAAAAAATTAAATAAATAAATAAACAGATCAACCAACTCATGCCTACAGTGCTGCAATAAAATGCTAACTTGCGCAGACATAAATTGTAACAGTAAAAGAAAAAAGCTAAAACTTTTTTTTAATTTTTAGTAAAGAAACCTCACGAATAAATACGTATGTATATGTACTTACTTACATGCATATGAACATATCGCACACTAAATCATAAACAGCCACAACTCAAAAAATTTCAGGGGGGTTACTCTCTATTACGAAAATGGTACGAAATCGAACGATTGGTACTCTCTAATGCGTTTGCACATTGACCTTTCGCATCTTTTATTTTCCCTTTCGCAAGTCTGGTATCACCGTACTCTGTAATGCGAAAGCGACTGTCAAAATGGCGCGATAAGCGCAAATATCTTGCGATAGCTAAATACCAAACGCAAAGTGAGCAAAACATGTAAGTACGTTGAAAAAAATATTTATATTTAATATTTAAATCGTAATTTTTAGGGAAAAAGCCAAAAAATTACAGACAAAACAACGGCAGTTTGAAATTTTAGTGGATTTATTTCTTGGTGCAACATAGCAACTTGGCCAAGGGACAGTTGCAGTCAGCAAATGGCAAGCAAGCATCAAATAATTTGTGGACAAAATTGACAGACGACCTAAATTCTAATGGACCTCCTGTAAGGGATATACATAGCTGGTTGGAAAAAAGTAATATTTATAATGAAATATGACATTAATAGTACTTATAATATAATTGCACATTTATGTTTGTATGTAGGTTTGGTCTGATTTAACCCTCCGATGAGTGACAGTTCTGAACTTCACGGCCGTGTGAAAAGGTCCCTACGGACCTTTTTTGTAAATCATGTTTATTTCATATAAAATTTTTTTTTTTATATGAAATAAAATAAATAAAATATTTTTTTTTGTTTTTATTGTGTATAACTAAATTCTACATACAAAAATAATTGTTTAAATTTTTTTATTTTTTTTTTTTTTTGCTTGAATTTTTTTAAGACTATTATAAAAAAGTTTAAAAATTATTGTTGTTGAGCGTGTACTTCTTGTCCCCCGCCCTGTGCGCAAGTGTTGCAGCGATGTAAAAGTGTGCTATGTTCTCCGCAAACAGCGTTGTCGCAGCCGAAGCAGTATGCCCGCGTTTTCCGCTGCCGCCCGTACTCAGAACGGCAAAGGCGACATGACGGTCTACTTGACCTAGCCGCAAACGACGGTGCATTGCCTTCCATCGGTCTTGGTAATACCTGAAATGAAAAGAAAAATAAAAAACAAATAAATATATATTCTATTCTTGAATTTTAAGATGTTTTTCTTACCCTGACATCGAATGCTTCCATCGCATTGCGTATCCTTGGAAATGAGATTATATGGTTGTTCAGGGCACGTTCTTCGATATTTGGTGTGGCCAATTGTTTCGTTAGCAGTAACAAGAACGACCGCCGTCTGTCACTCCTTTTTATAGGCTTCATTTCGTTGTAAATCGTAAAAGCAGCCAATGCAGCGACGTCCAGCATATTATAAAACATGGCCAACGGCCATCGTTGTGTTGCTCTTTTGCAGCTGTAAGTGCCTAGCATTTGATCCATGGTAGCAACGCCGCATTTGTTGGCGTTGTAATCTAATATGGCATAGGGCTTCCGCTTCTCGGTTTGCTCGTCAACGCGGCAAGTGTAGTGCATTGTGGAGAGCACGTTCACCACTTTATTTTTTTTCGGCACGTATGAGCATAACGCTATATCCCCTTCGTTGAACCCAAATAATGTACTATTGATGGTGCGCCTCGGGTTCTTCTTGAACTCCTGTGGAATGAATGTTTTGTTGTAGCGCACTGTAACAAAACATATGCGGTCTTCCTCCTCATCAAAATACGCGCCAAGTCAAGAGTGGTAAAGAAATTATCCGCGTATATAGTACGGCCAGCATCTAAATATTTTTCCACAAGATCCTGCACTACGTTCTGCCCTTGGTTTATCTCCCGTTGTTGGTTTGGCAGTTTTCCAGAATATATCATTCCCTTCACAGGATAATAACTCTGTGAGTCGCATAACCACCATACTTTCAAACCATACTTAGCTGGCTTTGACGGAATATATTGTGTGAAGCGGGTGCGGCCTCTGTAAGGGAACAACTGCTCATCAACTGTTAGTGCTTCATGAGGAGTGTAAGCTGCTGCCAAGTTATGTTGCAACATTTGCCAAATATCGTCAAAATCCGCAGTTTTGCTGTTGATGAGTCGCTGTTGTCGAGTATTTCCATTGTCGAATCGAATAAATTGCTTTATACACATGAAGCGATCGTACGACAACGCAGCTTTGTATATTGGGCAACGCGTCGCGCCCCATAATTCCAAAGCTGGTTCATGGTTTGATCTTGTGAGTCCAGCATACAAAAGAATAGCTACAAAGGCGTCAAACTCTTTCACTGTCACTGGCTTCCACTCCTTTTTCTTCGTGGTTTATTGCTAGTAGTATTAAATTAGAATATTGTGCCTTTCCTTGAAAGCAATAAAGTTCATGTCTTCGAATTTTTCTTAGAATTTTTTGTTTTTATCATTATCTCTAATGTCTTTGAGTTTAGGTCTTTGTGTTCAGAACAAGTAAATTATGTGTTCAAACAATAAAAAAATTATAATGATGCCCAAAAACATGCATTTATAATGAAATTCAGTACAAGGTCCATACGGACCTATTCACACGTCCGCGTACTATTCTCACTAAAACATCAATAACTCCTAAAGTAATGATCCGATCGGCTTGATTTTTTTCCAAAAGATGCGCAACAAAATACTCTTGGAATACAGAGTAACTTTGGGGGGGTTGTTGTAGTGGCCGAAGTAGGAGTAATTTCAGTTTGAAAAGGCAAAAAGGTCCCTAGGGACCTTCTCACTCCTCGGAGGGTTAAAAACTCACACCAAGTTGAAAATGCGTAAAAATAAATTAAACATTTCCAGCACAGGTGCTGGCCCCTCTCAGTTTTGTCCGCTTTCTCCCATGGAAGACCAAGTTGTGAATCTTCTTCATATGGAGGAATCCGTTAACGGCTTACCAACAGCGATATGCTTTGGCACAAACATTAATGATAGTAGGAATGCTATGTTAGCAAGTAATGAATCAATTTTAGAACCTACGCAAAATAAAATACAAATCTTTGACAAATATCTTGACGAAAATCTACATGCTGCCAAACTATCAAGTATTCATGAGGGGGATAATTTACTGAGGACGCAAGTAGAAAATCAAAATTCATATCAAAAGGAATCAATTAAATTACTTAGTGAGATATCATCGAAAAACCTTCGAAATCATAGAAAAAGAACTTGCGCTTCGTAAAGAAGAGTTCAAATTTGAAAAAGAGTACAAGCTTCAGAAACAAAAGTTGGAATTAGAAAAATTAGAATTAGAATAGAAGAGAATTTTAGAAGTAGAGATAGAAAAAACAACCATGTGATATTTTTACTCAATGTGATATTTTGAATTTATTTTATTTTATAGTTATTTATTATTATTGACATGAACTGATTAACTGCCTGTTCCATGATATAAAAATAATTCATATTACATATTTTATCTTATAGTGTGCTTTTAAAAGTCAATAGTTTGACATTGGCTTAAAAATTATTCTCAAAACCGATAGGAATTCATCACATCTTTTTAAAACGATTTCAAACTTATCGTTTTGAAAAGGTGTGATGAATTCCGATCGGTATTTCTTCATCACATATCTGATTATTATAATGAAATGACTTTTTTAGTTTGAAACTATAGATATAACTTTAAACAAAATGCTTTTCTTATTACGTCAATGAATTACCTGTTTAATGTATAACACGTTTATTAAAAGAAATATATGTACATATGTATATTTTACTGTCATTATTATTTTCAAAATTAAAATTTACTTTTACAGTAACAATAATAAAAGTTCATATTTTTCGAATTAAATACTATGATCATAAATTCAAACTGTTTTTAATTTCGTCTCTTATTTGTCTTGCCATAGTCATTTGATCATTGTTGGTCTCATTGTTATGTACAGCTAATATGATTTCGTTCAGATTATCTGTTTCAGCAACTTCGTCTACTGGCAGTTGTATGTTGAAATTTACGCAAATATTATGCAGCGCACAGCAAACAAACATTCACTATTTGCACTACTCTTTCTGGCGTGTAATGCAACTCTCTAGCTGATAACAGGCACCGAAATCTGCCTTTTAAAACACCAACTACTCTTTCAATAATTGATCTTCCCTTGCAGAATTTGTCATTAAAATATGACTCGGCAGAGTTTTCCGTAGAGTTTCTGTATGGTGTCAGCAGCCAGGGTTCCAGGGGATAGCCCGAATCGCCTAAAATATAATAAAATATAAGTAAAAAAACACGTAATTACCAATCTCCTCTTTCAAAACGTTCTTCTAGATTTTGCTTTGCATTAGAGAGACTCCAAATATGTGAGTCATGACATGCACCACCGTATCGACAATCAGCAAATCTACTTATCATTTTGTGATCACATATCTAAAAATTTAATATCAAAATAAGATTTAATATGCCAAATGCATACATAAAAACTCACCTACCACCATAGCGTTCATACTGTGCTTTAACTTTCTGTTGAAGCACAAGTGCTCATTTCTGGACGGTCTAATCATTTGTACATGGGTGCCATCCACTGCTCCAATCACCCCAGGAATACCACATGTATGGAAAAATCCTCTTTTGATTTCGTTTTCCTCTTCCGCCGTTAGCTCAAATTGTATGTGCTTGGGACACAGTATTCATTCGTTCAATCGCAATGCAAACTTCTTGTAAGCAACGCGACATAGATTGTTGCGATAAACCTAATAAATGGTCCTGACCAATTTGGTGTTGATATCCACCTTGCCCAAGCAGTTTCAAAGCTGCGACCACTTTTATTGCAATTGGAATTGCTGTGGATCTCTTCGGAACGATGGAGTCGTCTTGAATAGTACAGCGTTTAGTACATACATAAATGCATATTTATTTAGTTGAAAGTTTTGTATAAAGCTACTAGCTGACCCCGGTCCGCGTTGCTGGCCCTAAGCAAACATTAGTGTTGTATATGGCATTGGTGGTACAATATGAAAATTGGATTTTGCCCACGAATAAACTAAATATTGCGCCATCTGCCGGACAAACTTCAAACTACACAGAAACACTCCTCACGTCCCATAGAGCATGTATATAAAGTTTGGTCTAAATCGGTGCAGTAGTTCTTGAGTTACGGTGCAAAAACACAAAAAAACTAAATATGGCGCCATCTGTCGGACGAACTTCAAACTACACAGAAACACTACTCACGCCCTATAGAGCATGTATATGAAGTTTGGTCAAAATCAGTTAAGTAGTTCTTGAGTTACGGTGCAAAAACACAAAAAAACTAAAAATTGCGCCATCTGTCGGACGAATCACTATTTCTGAAAGGGGCGTAGCATTTACCGGGATAGAATATATATATAAACACGCACAAGTCTTTTACAAATATTTTGCGGGGTGGAAGGCGAAAATCTGTTGGGGCATTGAAGAGTTTACCCATAACAAATAAACGTGTTTTTGTAGTATATATAATAAGATAAAAAGGAATATTTGAAAACATTTTGCACATGATACATACTCCTATTTTCTTACCTGTAGTCATTTAGGGAGAGTATATCCGATCTATCTCTCAAAATTCTCCTTGTAATACGTTAAATATGTTCATTTTCTTCCTCAAACCATAATGCCTCCGAATCCATCACTATTTATTTTATTTTTAACAAAAACCTGTACAGCACAAACAATTTCTTTTAAATATTTTAATTTTTATTATTTTGTTTACAAGTTTTGACATTTCATATTGTCATTCTTCACTATTGTGAATTAAGTGGTGCCAGTGTTGCTCATTTTTTAACTTATTTTGCGAAAGCGTTTGCGTCAGCAATACAGAGTACCAATTAGTACGCTTCACGCATTTACGTTTCGTATCGAACTGGCCTTCGCATCGCAATAGAGAGTAACCCCCAAATGCTGGGTAGTGGCAAACAACTGTTGATACTGTACAAATGATGCAAGTATGTCCTCGTAACATAAAAACAGGCAAAATGGTATTTTATATGGTTCCAGACGACTGGATTGCAAAAGAGATTGTTGCGGACGTTAGAGATTTATGATTTAGTGTGCGATATGTATATATGTATAATAAAACTAAAGTATGAATGAAGTTTGTTTAACGAAACATAAGTGAACTTAAGGTGCTGCTATGTATGCATGTATGTATGTCGTAAACTACAGACGAAAATGAAAAATAAATAATTTTAAAGAAATAGCCAACTTGTGAAAGAAGGTGTTGAATTTCAGATTGTATTTATGACATATGCAAGTACTTACATACATATGTGTGTAAGTATGAACGTGTAGTCACCAGTTCAACTTAAATGTACAGGGTGTTTTTTTAGAGGTATAGAACTTCGAATTGAAATAAAACACAAGAAAATCGTTTTAATGTCCATCAATTTGGCTTTATTGGAAGGATAATTTTATGCCATTAATGTTTAAATATGATTTCGGGCATGTGGCCGCCGCGGCTGGCTCGAATAAAGCCAATTCTACAGGTCCAATTTTCAACCACTTTTTCGAGCATATGGGGCCGTATGTTGGCAATAACGCCACGAATGTTGGCTTCCAAGTCCCCTAACGTTTCTGGTTTGTTGGCGTAGACGAGCGACTTCACATATCCCCAAAGAAAATAATCCAATGGTGCCAAATCACACGATCTTGGTGGCCAATTGACAGGTCCATTCCGCGAAATTATGCGCTCATCGAATGTTTCCTTCAATAAATCGATTGTGACGTGCGCTGTGTGGCATGTAGTGCCGTCTTGTTGGAACCACAACTCATCTACATTCAAAATCTTCAAAATCTTCCATAAAGTTGATGGACAAAGCTCCAATTGCTGTGCACGGTGACGAATCGATTCATTCGGGTCCTCTTCAACACTTTGCTCTACAGCGGCAATTGTTTCTTCGGTGCGCACTGTTCGACGTCTCTGCGGATGCGTATTATCACATAGAGTAAACGTAGTGCGAAAACGATCCATGGTTAACCGAATTAATTGCTCTGATGGACGATTATGTCGACCATAAAATGGACGGAGCTTGCGGTAAACTTCGCGAACTGAACCATTATTTTCGAAATAAATTTGCACGATTTGCAAGCGTTGTTCTTTTGTCAACCTGTTCATGATGAAATGGCAAACCAAACTAAATATTAATCACTTGACAGCTGACAAAATGGCCGCCAGTTAAAAAAGTGATGCCAACTTAAAGTTCTATACCTCAATAAAAACACCCTTTATTAGGTGCATAGGTAAAACTTTTAATATGGGTACATTTTTACTTCTTAATATGGTAATATGGATAAAAATGTAGTCAATTTAGAAATTAAAATAAAGGAAAGCTCTTAAGCTATGTACAGACGATTGTCAGATCTTACAATATTGTCAGATCTGGCAATGTGCTGACAATGTACTGGCAATCAAAAATGGCAAGCACAAGATAGATTGCCAGTTCACACGGTTGTATCAAATTTGTCAGAAAATCTTACAGTCTATTGCCAGACGGTTGTATGACCATGAATTCATCTGACAAAATTGCCAGTCATAAAATTGTCAGTTCACACAGTTATAATGTGCAAAAATTGTCAGATCTGTTGTTATGCGTTGCCAGACTCAAAGGATTTTTTTTAATTGTTATATATCAATCGTTTGTGGTTGTGTTAAATGTAAAAAGTTAAAATATAAATTAATAATGGACCATAAAGAAGCAATTGCAATTAATTTTGTTTGAATATCTTTTATTATATATTTTTCTTTAAAACCAATCGTCTGCAATGTTGCCCATAGAAAGAATTCTCTTACAATGACACCATTGTCAGATGCATAAATTTTGTATATATGACAATATTAAAATGTCCGACAAATATCTGGCAATAATTTTACAATGTGTTCACATGATTGTAAGATGTCTGGCAATTTGTTATCAGCTGCTAGTCTTGCAATGGACTGACAATGCTTTTTCTGGCAACAACGTCTGACAAAAATTGCCAGTTTAGAGTCTAAACACAATGTTTGCGGTGCGGTGCGATTTCTCGTTGCGGGAGAGAAAAATAAACACAATACAACGGAAGACGGCTACGGCGATACTTGTCATTGTTTGTTTAAATTTTATTAATTTTTTTGTGGATACATTTTTATACAATTTTCTAAAAAAGTTACTGTTTGTTTAATATTTTGAAATGGAGGCCCTATGCTCCTTATAGGAACGACGGGAACATATATACATACATATATATATATATAATATTTTGTAATATCAGTAACTAAAAACAAGAAATTAATAACATTTTATACATTGGCAGATATATTTGATATATTTTTTAAACTTTTATATTTAATGACAAAAGTTTTTAACCCTTAAATGCATGAGGTCAGAACCTTTGACTTAGATCAAGTAATTCTAATGCAAATTTGGTCCCTAAACACGAATATAGGATTTATTTTCAAGACGGTTTTCGTGAAAAATTGGAAAAACAACTCTTTTTGAAAAATTAAAAACGAGAGAAAAAACTATTTAAAAAATTTAACTTGATCCAAATTTATTAAAATTCGTTAAAATAGTGTCCCATATACAATATGATACTAGTCTCCACAAAAATGGCACACATACTAATTATTTATTTACTTTTGAAATTTGGTTCACAAACTATATTTGTTCAAAAATTTCATACGTCAACTTTGGTATCTTGCGGATGATATAAACAAATTAAAAACAAACTTAAACGGCGTTTGAAAGAACACTTATACAGTATTCTTTATTTTAAAAGGTTCTTTATTGAGTTTCGGTTACATTTACTATATTATTTTTATCAAAAAAGTAATGTACAATTTATGGTACGGTATGCACTTAAGGGTTAAACTACAAAATCATTTTTTTATTCACAATAATGTTGTGAACACCGCCAATTATTCAAAAACTATGGCAACATCAGAAAGAGAAAGAGAGTCAAAATTGAGAGAATAAAGAAGTCCGCAGAGAAAATAAAATAGATTTTAATTTTATTCCGTTCCGCACTGCGGTTTTTTCCTTCAAAATCGTATGAAAAACCGCACCGCAATAAATCATCGTTGCATTCTGTTCAGACTCTTATACGGTTGTTGTCGTTTATTTACACACAGAACAAAATACCAATGTAAAATCAACATGGAAAAATTTTGATTGAATATCATATTAATTTTATTGGAAGTAATATGTCATTTAAGTGTGTTGGTGCTTATTTGTTTTTATTACAGCTACAATAGCAGTGATGCCAACTCTTGGATCACCACAAGCACTGTAAGCATATAAAAATAAGCTAAGAAAAGGGTAAAAATTGAAAAAAAAAATGCGCTTAAAATACCACTAAGCTAAATATTCTATGTTAACATAATAAATCGGTATACCGTAAAATTATTTTAAACTAAAAGTAATGCAAAGTGCCTCTAACACATGATTTGCTGGCCTAAACCACCTTTGGAACGCTGGATAATTTGCCCAAGCTTTCCATCTTAAAGTAAGCCATGATAATAATAAGCTTTAACAAAAAATTTATGTAAAACTTGCTTTTGCGAAAAATGCATAATTTTATGAGAACTAAGATACTTTTTGTATCTTTCTAAAATTTGCACAAATGTCCACGCATGTGCATTAAAAAAATAAAAATATTTGCTTAACACATGAATAAAAGGATTTTTTATAAGGAATGGTTTCAATTGCAAAAATTTTGATTACTAAAGAAGCACTAAAAAGTACTGCGATAAATCGTAAAAAGCATCACAAATGCCCGATTTTCTGCAACCGGTATTTAGCAAAATGTTTGATTTAACATGGTTCTTCGTGTTATTTCACTATCGAGTTTATGCTGTTACAACTTTAAATAACTTTGCTTCAATATGAGTTTTCATTTTGATTTAACAGTATTGAACAGTTAAATCAACATACAAGTAATGTTATTTCAAAAGAAAACAATTTCTTTGAAAATTACTACACTGAGAAAATTAAATCGTAAAATCAAAGAAAATACACTTTGTTGCAAAGACTTTTTTTATTGGTCAGATTGTGCCCAAAGACAAAACAACTTTACCAGAAAGACGCAAAGTTCTTTAGATTCCCATGAAATATATACTTAAAATCGAAGACTTAAAATCTTGTGGCAAGGATGTACGTCTTTGGACACACATGAAAAAAGTCCTTAAAATAAAGAAAAATTATTTTGGCACAAAGACTTTCATTCGTTAGTCTTAAGACTAACGTTAAGTTTCGTTATGCATTCGTAAACAAATTTAACTTTGAAGACTAAATTCTTTAAAGATACAGACTTTATCTTTATTTTTTTAACCGCTCTTGTTTACCGTTGCAAGCCAACATGTGTGAACAAGCAAAAAATGTTCACTTATGCATTGAAGACAAAATTCTTTAAAGTTACAGACTTTGTCTTTGTAGCAAGGATGCTTAGCTTTAAAAAAACAAAGAAAAGTCTTTAATTTTAAATACGTTTTTCAATCCCTTATTAGCAAAGAAATTAATCGTTGTAGCAAATATTTTATCTTTACGGAAAAGAT
This sequence comes from Tachina lurida, assembly GCA_944452675.1. Taxonomy (NCBI): domain Eukaryota; kingdom Metazoa; phylum Arthropoda; class Insecta; order Diptera; family Tachinidae; genus Tachina; species Tachina lurida. The sequence continues at coordinate 38,096,811 of OX101752.1, read as the reverse complement.
AATTTCTTTGATTAAGCTTCAAAGAATTGTAGTCGTTTGTGTTGAATACGCACCATTTGCTTGTTTAAAGAATAAATCATTGATGCAAGGATTTTTTCCTTCTAACAAAGATATTTTCGTTACAATTTTACAAAGACGTTTTTTCTTTGATTTTAAAGCTTTTAATTTTCTCAGTGTATAAATCATGTTGAATTAACATGAAACATATACATATGAAGCAAAATTATTGCCGAAAAATATTAAATAAACCTTGTTTATGTAAATTTTAATATAAAATTTTTATGTGTGTATTAAAGCAACGTGATAACTCCAAAAATATAATTTTTGCTTAAATAATGCAGAATTAATTCTCGTATATTTAAATTGTTTCTCTCTCTACTCTGGAAAGAAAAATAAAATTTTCTTTTTCCATTAAGTTCTCTCAAACTAGTTTTTTCTTCATAATTATGACGTTGTTTAAGTAAATTAGCGTTATGTATGTATCATAACCTCAAAAAAGCTAGTTTTACAGAAAACGAGCTTAAAGTTTTCAAATAATATATAATTCTATTAAAAAATAAATATTAATTTTTCTCTCATACAAGATATTTGTTTGTTATTCTTCTACAATGTGAATACGATAGTGCTTTTTTAACTTTATTTTATTATTATTGTTTTTAAGATATGAAACGAAATGCATATAGAAGTTGCTTAGCCAAAATGCAAAAGTAGGTTTGGTCCAAATAGAATCAAGAGCAATGGGGCCAAGGTGGGGGGGGGGGGTGCAATTTATACCTCTCTGAGAGCATCAAAACGATTTTTATGAAATTCATAATGTAGACACATCCTCGTCTAAATGAACTGTCTGTTTATTCTGCTTTATAAATTTTTTAAACTAGGCCGAGGCGAGGCCAGCGGGCCAATATGTACTTCTCCATATCGATCCAACCGATCATGATCAAATTTAAAATATAGAAAGATATGCACCTAAAAGGGCACAAACTAGAATAGAAAATGGAAACGATTATGATGAAACCTAAAGTATAGATAGACACTCGTAGATATTCATAAAAAATAGAGTTATCTACCGTCCTCTCTTTGCCGAAAACAGTCTTCCTTTTTCGTAATCTGTCAGCGAAAAGAATAGTCGTCTGGAAAAGTACTACTTTTTTTACCAAACTTTATATGTGACCTGCTCCACGAAAAGGGGCCTCTGCACCGAAAAGAAGTTATTAAGAAAAACGCGTTTAAAAAAAGCGCTTCATTTTTCCGTATTTTACGCATGGTTATGAAACTCTTCCTTCCACCTGATCATCTGGCGATGTATTTCGACTCTCTGGTAGTTTGTACGATGTTCACTATGCAGTGTTGCCTGTATGAAAATTATTTTTGTAAATTTGTACCCTTGATATTGAACTTTTTTTAAATTTCAAATATTATATATATTATTTGCTTATATCACATTTTTAAATTTTTTCATTAATTATGTTCATCTTTACAGGTGATTTGTAAAAAAAAACTAAAAGACATAGAAACTTGCGGTTTGCGGCATTTGAAATAGCGTTTTTTTCCTATAAGAATCACTCAAAAAGTAAAAAAAATTTTTTCGCGCAGAGGCCCTTTTCGTGGAGCAGGTCACATAAATATATAAATATATTGTTAATAAAAAAGTCGTCAGAGATGCAAAAATAAAAAATTCTTTAATTACTTGAATAACCTGCGTTGTACAGTTTTTTACTGTAAAACTTTTGCACCAACGTCTGCCATTGTTGATATTTATGGCCGTTATCAAATCGAACTTTCTGCAAAGAGTAATAATAATTTTAATTTGATATTTATTATGTAGTAGCATTTTCCCGCAAATTTGTTCACATCGAAAAAGAAACTGAGTTGACTTTAAACTGCATTTATACCAATCTTATCAAAAACACACAAAAAAAGTACCAATATCACAAATTTTTCCCGTTTTACCCTGTTCCACGCAACTTTTCCTTCACATTCTTTTTCTACAGTTAATAGCAAACAAAACACAAAAATAATTAAGCGAATCACGCCATTCACGCGTGACGCCGCAGACATTAAGGACATTTTGAATAAAATTTACTAAACACAGAACATTACATATTTTTATGAAGAAAAGGGATAAATTTTTTTTATACGAGTACACATACAGATTATGATTTTATTTATAACACTTTGCGACATATGAAGATTTTTGGAAGAGCACACCAAATTTTTTTTGAGAGCCTCCAAAGATTTCGAAAATCAGAGCGCCCGCAACTAATGCTGTCATCAGGTTTTGGCCAACAGCTAATTCAGACTTGATGATAGCGCTTAACTATATATGACAGTAACGTAGCTAAGACTCCACCGAACAAATCTTATTAACATCTTACACCAAAAAAAAAATTTCATAGTGCATTTTTTGTAGCAAAATAAGGACGAAAAATTTTTGAGGTTTTTTCAAAATGACTCACAGGGACTCCTAATTTTTTTTTTATATTAGGCAAAGTTAGGAGAAAAGACAATATTATAAAAATAAAGACAATATTAGCGAAATTTGCATGTATCTACGATAAAGCTGAACAACTTTTGTGAACATATCAATATAATCTGCACGTGTATAAGCACATTATTAGCTCAGAAATAAATGAACAGGGAACGAGTATTTTATAGTTTTGAATGGTCCTCGTTAATATATTTATTGTTATTTTCATTTACTAAATATAAAACTCAGTTACGTCTTGAAAATTTCTGATCAGCAGACAGTTGTATTTTTGATTTTGCTGCTTTCCAATACCAATCGCTTTACGACGTGCAATGATCGAAATCAATTCCATGATCAAAATATTTATTCCTGAGGACTTTACAAAGTCGATTTAATTTTGTTTGTGTCTTAAAGTTTCAATAGTTTGTTGCTAATTAATTGAGTGTAAGTTGCACACAAAGTTTTTGGTGAAATCAAATATTAACAACACTGTTGTAATTTTATCATTCAGTTTTATATTGTTGCCTCATGTTTGCTTAATTGCAAAAACCAAATACTTACTTATTGGTTTTCAAATAAAACTACACGTTACCATTTTTTTTTATAATTTTATTTAGTCTTTAATAGCTCAAAGTGGCTCAAAACAGTGCAATGAATTGATTAAATATTTCAATAAAGTGACAAAAACAGTTTACATAAATTTTTTTTTTAGTTATTTAAGTTTTTTTTAAGACGCCTGTTTTCAAAACCTTTAGAAAATTCAAATGGCATCAATCAACAACATCAAATTTTAAGGACATTTTTAATAAAATATTTGTAAACACAAAACGTTAAATATTTTTATAAAGTTACCATTAATACATTTAAATTTAATTTTGGGAAAAGTAGTCTAATGTGCATCGTACTTTCAAAATCGTCTATATTAATTAATATTCTTACACTTTCATATTATTTTCCACTTCTAACAATTTACGACCCTTTTCACAATGTGCAATTACAAGCTAACAGGGACTTTAACGGCAAGTTTTGTATGAAGAACTGTCATTTAAAGTTCACGTCAACTCTTAATCCAACATTGTGAAGAGAGACGTTATTCGTATTTAAATATTAAATCGAAAATATTTGTAAAAAGTTTTAATCGTCTCGTTTAAGAAATTTCACTAAACGCACAAATTTTTTCATTAATTTTTCGCGTTTGGACCAGCAGATTTCAATGATGAAACAAATTAACGATAACGTCATTCCGAAGACAAGACAAATCATCAGCAATTTCATATCTTCTAGTTTCGTTGGCGTGAATTCCGGCTTAGCACTTTCCTTTTGAATTTCCATTCTTTTCATTCGTACCAATTCGGAAAATGTTAATGATTCCCAGTAAGATATTAATCCAGCTTCATTTGCTTGATGGATAAGAGTATCCAAGGCCTGCTTATAAGGCGAGTTAGCTTGCAATAGGAATCTTCCAACATGCGATTTGAAGACGCAAATATTAGTTAAACGAAACAGAGGTTTGGACAGCATTTGCTGCTGCTGATCAAGTATTTTCCAATATCCAGACGTCACAAAATACATGTAACGGCTGTCAAATCTATTAATCATTGTATAATATTCCTCCAAACTATCAACAACCTTTGCATATGGAGTAAATTCTTTTTCTCTCCCAACTTTTTTTAAATCCTCAAACTGTTCAACATGAAAAACTATTTTCATGCCAGAGTTTTGTACATCCTGCATAGTGGCAATCCTGTGTTCGCTGGGAGGAGCGGTATAATAGGATTGTATGAATGTGTTGTAAGCTGTAGTAAAGATCAAACCAGCCAAAAATATCATCAAGAAGATTAATCGACGTGTAACGGAGGAACTTCCCCCTATACTGAAGCTTTGGCCCAAGAGTCCACTTAGAACGTTAATGTTGAAAATTAGTTCATTGAAATTCATGTGTTCACGTTTGATTAAATAAGTCGCAGCCACCACCAAAGAAAATAATATAAAAGCCAAGACAATCAAAATCATGCTGATGGTATCGTAAACTGATACATAAAACTTATAAGTTGGTATAGATTTTTCAACGGGCACCATTAAACATATGTCTCCAAGTTCGAATATTCTAGAATACACGACCTCTTTATCAAAATTATCAGCGACGAATAATTCACCAGATATATCACAGGTACCGTTTGCAACCAGATGAAATATATCTTCAAAGCGCTGTACGTTGCTTATTTGTTCCTGATACGGAAACGTTAGCGATGCATTAAGTTTGCGAGCGAATTCTTCAAATAAATGGCCGATGGGACCCCCGAGTATCGGTCTTCCATTTTTATATTCTTTTACAAAAATACCATAGCTGTTACTTATATGAATAATACTTATAGGATAACCTTGCATATTTTTTGTTTTATCAGTGAATAAAGAACTTGTTGCCTTTATATTTAACGCTTTCACTTTCACTTCAAATTTGGGAAATGCGTTAAAATAATAGACAATAGGACCCTTGTTTAGCATTTCCTTGATTAAGATGACATTAAGGGCTTTATTTTGATAACAATATGTCAAAATATTCACTATATATTGATCACTGACATTCCTCTTAACCAGCAAAATCAAACGTGTTAACAAATTACGACTCAATGTTTTCCATAAAGAAGCCAAAAGATTATTATCCTCGTCAGCAATTCCTTTTAAATTTGCTATGATCAACAAACGCTGATTAGAATCCTTCAACAAAAACTGAGTTGTGTTTCCAACTAGATTCAAAACTGGCGTTCCCTGCTCCATTAAATTTTTTATTATATCGTCCGTGTTATAGAAACTCTGGCAATCCTTGCTATACGTCTCATTGTGTCTTATAAAAACAATTGTATCATAATGTTGTTCTGCTTTAATGTTGTTTGTCAATTGCACAATTATTTCACTCAGTTTATTTTGAAATGCGACTACTTCCAAAAATCCAAAAAGGATTAAGGTTAAAGTTGCTTTCACGTTTAAGGCCATCGTTAAACTAATTGTTTCATAATTAAATTGTAAAAATATTTGTGTATTTTTAATATTTTTTTATGAAATTCCTAGTTTTGGACTTTTCTATTCTTTTGCGTAATTGGTCAATTTCGTATATTCGATTGATTAAGTAGTGACATGAAGCATTCCACTATACGAAGACGACACACAACCCCTTAGCGTTTATTTCATGTCAAATAAAATGCTGATGGCGATAAGAGCTAAACATTATATCGACGGCTCAATTCTAAAACATGCTAAGTCAAAAAAGCTAGTTTTGAGATAAGCGCCTTCAAAGTTTATTAATGACATCTCGGGAATGTTATGAGATAGAAACTTGAGACTTTTTGTAATCATATAATAATTGCAATAGAATTTTTTTAGTTTATTTGAACCTTATAAATGTATTCTAGATCATATTTAAAATATTTTAAATACTTAAGATTGCCCTCTAAGTAGACTTAGCATCTATCTGGTGATCCTTTCTCACCTACAGTGGTCATCTAAGTGCCTATAGCATGTTTTAGGTGGGAGAAAAATTTAAATTAATTTTTTTTTACCACTTCATTGCAAACTAAATCATGCGAAGTGTACTTAAAACATTTTAAAAGGGAGGTTTTTTTAACTTGACAAGTTATACTAAGTAAATTTTTGCTCATAACTTTTGATAGAATAGTCCGATTACTATCAGAATAAACGATGAATTCAGAAATGCTATTCCCAGCATAATATGCTATGTCGACTTAGCATGTTATGGAATGGGGCCAGCGATATGTAATTAGAATAGGTTTGTCCATGTAGATGGTTTATGCTATTGTAGTACGAGGGAAGCAAATATGTATTTGTGGTAATCACCTGTAATTGCGTAAGAGTATGAAAATATTTAAATTTATGGAGCAGGTTAAGTAAGAACATTTTGATTTTGCTGTTTTTTTTTTTGCTTTACATTAATTGCATTTCGTCTATTTTAGAAATTTTTCATAAAGACAAACATTTAGAAAATATTTTTCCTATAATATATGTTTGTATGTTTGTAAAAGGTAAGCAAGCCCCTGAACCATCGCTACGATTTCTAAATTATTTTATAGAGATTTTCCTGCAAGGAAACTCTTCATTCAGACAATGAAAAAACTCTTCAATGCATTAATAAAATCTGACATTAAAAGTCATCTAATGAAGCCCTTCATCGCACCAATGAAGAATAAATAATTCATTGTAGTTATGAAGTTAATTTTGGCATAAATTGAATGAAACCATTTCATGAGTTCAGTGAAGCTTTTTCATGAACTAAATGTTATTGTTTTATTGCTTTAATGAATTATTTACATACAATAAATGAAGTTTATTCATTAATGTAAATAAACTTGCATTAAAGTAATGATAAGATTCTCTCCCTGATTTTTTTATTTTATTTAATATACAAATATTAAACCAACCAATGTGACGAAAGTTTTTATTTTATTCACTCCACCGGCAGTTTCTGGTAGACTGGTCATTAAAAATGACATGTGGGTAAAAATTGCACTGCTAGCGTGCAAACCGGCCATGAGCACTGTAGTTTTCAACCAAAAAAAAAAAAAACTATAAAGTCTTTTGGCGTCTTTCCGAAAAATTCTCTATAACCATTTTTGTGCAGCATAAATAGCATAACATTTTATCTCTACATAAGTTTGCCCTAACTATGGCCTAATGAGATTAAACTAAGTTTTTTAAGCAAAAATTTTTCGCTATTTGCCATATATGATAATTTGTATGTTTTAAATCTGGGATGGGAATCTTGGTACGATCCTATTTGACATCCCTGCAGGAGAATAGGTGTCAATTGTCTAAAAGCTACTAGTATAATTACTAGAACAGCAAGAAAAGGGTTAAAGTTGTTGTATAAAATTACTAGTTCTGATGAGTATTAGTATATGAAGTAGTTCCAAGGCACCACGTTGCAAAATAAATTTTGACTGTCTAACAGAACACTTGCACTGTACGAAAATTGGTATTATACAATTATTAAAGTTTTAGGTTCCCCTATAAATAATTATAATCAAATAATTACAATTAACCTTTTGTATTTTTGAATTGTGATAAATAATTGCGAATTTTAACTAGCAGTTATCACTGGGTAACAAAGGAATAAAACCACAAATTTTATAGAATTTTTCTTTGCAAAAGAACTGGTAATTAACTAGTCCTAAATTAGTACCAATGGCACAAGTAATTTTCTAAACACGCTCAATGCTAATTTGAGCATTAACATGTTATAGGAAAGTTTACGGTTGGGAACTAGTGGTGGTGGCTTCTGTACTAGTAAAATACCAGTTGGAAACTAGTTCCATCTCCTGCAGGTATAATACTATTTGATACTCTCACGGCCAACTTAGAAATGCAGTAAGAAGACGCACGTGCATATATATTTGCCAAAAACTAAATTTCTTTTTCGACAAACGGAACGAAAATTTATTAGTAAAGATATTTTAGAAATTAAATATAAATAAAAACCATATTTCACTCAATGATATTTTTTTGTGGCACAGAAAGAAGTTGATCTATGTGTATATATAATCACAAATAATGTTGAAACAGTTTAAACAAAATTGTAAAAAATTTATATTAAATTATCTCAAGTTCTAAGGGCTATAGTGGACGTTGACAATGTAATGTTAGTTTGGTTTAGTAAGTTTCACCCCGGTAATGTTTTAACTGGTAAAATCAGCAGCATTATGCCACTTTTAATTAATATGTTTCCCAGGGAAGAGCAAAATTTCGTAGATACTAACAACCAATATAGAGCTTTGGCTGATATGGAACTCAAACCATCAACAACAGAAAATATATATACATATATAGTTTCTGGTTTACAGTGTATAAAACTAAAAACGCTTTAGATGAATACATATTTCCTGATAAATCGAGATTAGCTTACGGAATTATGTCCGTAACTTAATCCCCTGTAAGTGTCGAAAGGATTTTCTCATACCAAAATCTCATGAAAACAAAACAAAGGAAGTGGCTTTAAGCTCGAACAGTATCAAGTCTAGTCCAGGCCAAAGATTTACTGAAGTCGCTGGTTGGGTAGTTATTGGTTTGCCGCAGTAATAATGTATTTTTAATATATTGTGCGGTAAACCAGAAACCACCCGACGATTTGTATCTATGTGTTCCTTTTTTAAGTCCTTGTAAATTAGTTTTTTATAAAATAACTTATAATTTTTGGTACTGTCGGGATCAAAAAAGTACTCAAAAATATTTTGTTTGATACCGGAATGCAAATCTCATTTCCCATCACTGGTTTTAAAGTGTCATTGAAGCGATTTGTAAAAACGTTGACGAATTTATTAAACACAATGAATGCTATTTTCCACTTTTACTTTTACACTTTTTTGTGTTAGTCAAAAATTAATCCCGGGCGCCTAATCGCTTAGTTACTTCTGGTCAACATTTTAATCATTCAATCATTTGATTCAATTAATTTTTTACTTCATTCAATTAAACACTTTAATTGAAGTCATATATATAGTGTTTAAGTGCCACTTAAATTTAAGTGACAATTTGCTAAATGACATATAATTGGGAAGTCAATTATTGGGCCCTAAGATGCTTTTAACAAAAACCTAATTTGTATGGTAAAACCAGGTTGTTACAGTTGGTTTTAACGTTAAAACCATGTCAGTGTGAAAGCACTATTATATATTTTTAATTAAAAACATATCTTATTCTAGTTTCTCCAATTCTGATGATCAATATCATGATTTAAATAATAGGTAACATGTAGAAAAAAATATTTAGATTTTTGTTTTTGTATTACGAGTAGCATAAGCGACAGCAACAAAATTATACACCTAATACAAAAGTATGTATGTAAGTGGCGCTCATCTTTTAGTCAATCTCTAACACTGGCTGCAAAAAGGTGTTCGCGTTTTTTTTTCTTTTGTGTAACTTTAATATTTGATACAGGGTGCGCCAAACGTTACCATGCGGTTTAAAAATTTAATAGCTTTTTCGCTTATATACATTATTTTATTATTGTGTTTTTCAGATTATATAAAAAATAACACTTGGAGAATAAATAATGAAGAGATTCATAACTGAACAAAGAACCACAATAATAGAATTTTATTATTTAAATTAGAGATCAATTAGTTTAACGCAAAGAGCATATTGTGAGTGAGTGATGAAGCTCATTTTTATTTGAATGGCTTTGTTAATAAGCAGAACTGTAGGTTCTGGTGTTCTGAAAATCCAAGAGCCATTCATCAACGCCAATTGCAACCCATTAGCTGTACAATATGGTGTGGGACCACTTCTGAAAATATCATTGGCCCAATGATATTTTCAGAATGAAGATGGAAGTGCTGTATCGGAGAGCGGTATCGCTTTATGATAGAAAATTTTTTACGTCCTGCTCTTGAAAACATACCTGGTATGTGGTTTCAGCAGGACGGAGCCACTGTCCACACAGCCCGAGACACAATGGCACTTTTAAGTCGAATTTTTGGCCAGCGCGATCGCCAGATTTGACAGCACCCGACTATTTGCTATGGGGTTATTTGAAGGAGCGAGCGTATGTAAACAAGCTAAAAACAATCCTTGAACTCAAGACAAACATTATTGCAGAAATTCGAACGCTACAGCCACAACATTTTTAAAGATGTTATGGAAAATGCTCTAAAATGAGCCCATCAGTGCGAAGCTGAAAACGGTGGTCATTTAAGAGACATTATTTTTCATACTTAGTGTAAAAAAATTTCCAGTTTGTATATTATATATTCTGAGAAAAAAAGAATAAAGAAAAATTCATAAACGAAAAAGTTATTAAACTTTTGGCCCACCCTGTATGTACGCTTGAATCTGTGAGTTTTGATATCTTGCTAATTTGTAAGTTTTGTTTAAAGTCCGTCTCTTGACTTATCCAACCAACCATCTTTATATATGTACATACATATTTGTATTTCATTCTGTCCCTTGTTTCTTCTTAGTGGTTTTTTGTTACACTTTGTTATGTTTTTATTACACTTTTTTTCTGCTCTTGCATAGATAAAGAAATATCATTTGTTTTAAATACGAAAAAAATGCAACTTGTTTTGTTTAACTTACATATCTGTATATTCGCCCGCTTCTCAGTAACTAGTATAATGATGGCAAGCAGTCACTGGAACTTATTGTAATAACATCAGATATATGAATAGATAACACAAATAATATTTATCATAGAGTAAATAAAAGAGATATTAACACATGTTTCTATGGGAAATTTGTTGGTTTGTTAAGAAAATTTCTATTGTTTGGAAATTTCTCCAAACACTTTAGTACACACAGAAAAATTTCAACGTAAAATCTACTTAAGCAATGTTAATCTAATATTTTTCGGAATTGATTTTGCTTCATATGTGTTTCATGTTAATCTAACATGATTTATAGTAATTGTGAAATAAAATGTTTCCTTTTGAAATAACTTTACTTCATGTTGATTTAACATTTACGCACTGTTAAAATCAAAATCAAGAATCATGTTGAATCAAAATTATTTTAAGTTGGTACAATATGAATTTGATTTAATTTATTATTTAACATACATATGGTTGACATAGACATCAGAAAAAGATTAAGATACACACTAATATGTACCATCTTGAATTAAATTTTAATTTAACATTATTTCATTGAGTTAAAATAAAAATACAAAATCGTTTGACTTGACTCCAGGTTTCGAACCTGCGATCCGCCGACTGCAAGACTAGTACACTGCCTACCAGCCAGCATCAGTTTGTCGGCTGTTTACAAACATCAAAACAACAACAACAATACGAAAACAATCTACAAATTGTAATGCAGCTATGAACAAAGCAAATAAACACCAACACACTCAAACAGCATGTTATTTCTTGTAAATTTAATGTGATTTGAATGAATTTGAATCAAACTTTTTGCATGTTGATTTTACATTGGTATTTTTTTCTGTGTGTATATGCATATGTGTGAATGTATGGGTATGAATTAATTTATTTAAATTAAAAGAAACACATCATTGAAATATTTATGACAAATCTTTTCTAAAGCGAATTAAAGTCCAAAGTAATTTTATTTGAATTCCTTTGTTATTCCTCAAACAGTTAACAAATTAAAAATGTTTGCATAAAGTCATTAATATTTTTCTAAAATTTACATTTTTATTATGCATATGAAAAAAAAAACGAAATACATATTCTGGAAAAGTAGCGTTAATCGGAATTTTTATGAATGGCCGTTTTTTTTTTTTTTTTAATTTTATCTTCAAAGCAAACGCATACAATGAACGAAAAAAGTATATAATTGATTATGGCATACACATAAATAAAGATATTTCCTTTATTATCTTGATATTAAATTACATGCATAATTACTTGCATGGTAATCTTTAATTCACATCAGATGGCTTCCCCCTGTCTTGAATTTATTTTCACGGATTTAATAGATTTATTACATTTAACATCAACACCATGGGAGGCATAAAGTCTTTGAATTTTTATCTTAGAAATTTTGGAACTCTCAAACGAAACGTTAAACAAACCAGTGTCATTCAATACACAAAAGCAATCTGTTTAAAAATCAATGAATTTAACTTTAAAAACGCATCTTATACAAAATAAAACAAGTGTGCTGCCTGACAACGTCACGTTTTAGTTGAAATAATCAAATATATACATAAAGATATTGATATTTATAAGCAGTGAAACCAGAAATATGCCCTAAAGAAAAGTATTTTATGCGCATTCAATATGCACGAAAAACTTGAAAATATGCACTAAATGCTCCAAAAATATGCTCTTAAAAATAAAATAAATTGGTTTATTGGTAAATGAAGCAATATTTTTAATTCTAAAATTCAGCAACATTTTCCAATAAACAATAAAATATTATAAAAGAATATCTGCCATATTAAAAACAATAATTTTGGTTAGAAGTGCACGTTAAAACAAAATTGCCTTGCACAGCTTAAGTTTACGAATCAAAATTATTGGACAAACTTAACAGGTTTGTGTAAATAAATTTCTATAAAATTTTTGACATTTTATTTGCGAGAGTGTAAAAATGCACAATTGCACAGTTTGCAAGGCTTCTGAACATTCTCATGAGAACCCTTAATATGATTTTTTGTGGATACTCGTAAAAAATTGAACTCCAATTTCAAAAGAGATCACCATATTAGAATTAAAACTTTGGAACTGTATTTTGGATATATAAGACAAGATTTTTATTTCGAATTTTATTGCAATCAACAACAAAATATTAACCTAGATTTTCAAATAAAAATCGTTGCCTGTCACATATACATACATAAGTATGTATGTAAGTAAACTTTTATACCTTCAACGTCTACTCGGACACAGTCCGTCACAACTATTAAACTGAATTTTTATTGAAAGTAACGTCTATAATAACTGCGTATAACAAATATAAAAAAATGTACATACACATTAATGTCCTGCACAAGACCATTTATAAGACCCTTCAAGACATGCGACATTTTTCAAATGCTTTACTACAGCGAAATATTCAGTTGTTTGTCTTACTAACAGTGTTGTTAAGCGATTGTTTTAGAATATTTCGCTGTACTAAAGCGTTTGAAAAATGTTGCATGTCTTGAGAGGTCTTACAAATGGTCCTGTGCAGGACTTTAATACACATGGAGATTTAGATGGCGAAAATTAAAAATCAAAATGTTGACCAACACATAAACTTGTAAGCATATTAAAAAAAAGGTATATATATATATATATATATATATATATATATATATATATATATATATATATATATATATATATATATATATATGTATATATATATATATATATATATATATATATAAAGATATAAAGTATCAAAATATGCCCCCTAAAAGTGTAAGGGTGGCGTTGGCTAAAGTAGTTACGACCCCGTTATCCAACAGTCATTAAATAATAACACCACACATTCTTCTGATGTGGATTAAGTGTCCCTTTGTATCAGTTCAAGTAATGAAGCCATAGTCACTGGTGACTGAACTATACCGACTTCAGCAGATACTAATCTTAACGCAACATCAGAGCGCCCTCCTTCGCTGTGTAGCAAAATCATCGGCGAAGTAAACTTATCAATAAAATGGCTACTGAACACAGCTTAACAAAACTTAATACGCCTCACTAAACACCAGAGGCGCTGCAACACTGTATTATTAAAAAAAAAGGTGCAAATAGCAGAGTTGTAAAAAGAATGAAGCTTTCCTATATCTCTTCCTTCACCACCTGTCTTCTCTATCACTTTTCCTTTCCTAAAGAAGGCAACACCTAGTAATAGTAGTAGGCATTCATACACTGAAAGAATTTTCAGCCTAAATTCTATGAATTTCCACATTAATCTAATGAAAAATTCATTAAAATTCCACCAACGTCGTGCTTCGTTGGATTAATGAACGCAGTTTCGTCAAAATTATTTTATTGAAAACTTCATCAAATTTATTTAACAGTGTAATTAATGCAGTGCTATAACTTCATTGAAACAATAAAATAATTTCATGAAAAGAATGAAATAACTTAAATATAAAAAGCTTTCTTAATAATTAGAAAATATTGTTGTCATAAATCCAATAAAATATTCTTACGAAACCAGAATACCAACGAAGCAATTCTAATGAAATTCTTTCATAATATTCATGAAATTTTCATTGGATTTGTGAAATGATCATTAGATTTGTGAAAAAATTTTAATGAAATTGTTTCATTGGACTAATGAAGCAAAATTATTGCGGTGTAGTTTGAGTGTTACTTCTCTTTAAAAAAAGTATGCTCTAAAAATGAGAAAATATACTAAAAATATGCGTGTAAGACTAATATATTAAAAATAATTAAAGGGTAAAATATGCAAAAATATGCACTAGCAAATCGATGCCAAAATTGATAAAAAGTCGTGAAATGGATAAATGTCTTATCCTTGCATTAAAACGTCGTACAAAGAAAAAACGTGCAATTGCATATTTGCGGTTTCACTGTTTAAAAGTTAATAAAAATTTATAAGACCTAAGTATAGGGTTAGACTTGTTTTTACATGACTGCGCGAAACAAAGTAGGGTATTGTGCTTATCAGCCTATACATCTATATCTATAATTGTAGTGATATACTAGTGACAATGTCAGTACTACTACTGACCAGGTGTATCCCAGCCAATTTAATCAGCTATTGACATTTAACATTAGCTTGTTATTGAAAATCCTCCAGCAGACTGTAGCACTGTTGACTAATTTCTTTGCGGACCACTTGGAGACATTCACAGAAAAAAATGATTTTAATATTTGATTACGAAAATCGTTGATTCAAAAATATTTTGAATTTTCTGTGTTGACGATTTTTCTATGAACGGGCGGATCAATAACTTTGTGACTTTTCGAACTTCCCTCGTAGTTATATGAAATGCAACACGAGTGCACACGTGTGCAGTCTCAATGGCAAAACTCTATGACTTTGGCTACGAATTGGTAACCCATCTGCCATATTCTCCAGATTTAGCCCCTAGTGACTACTTCCTATTTCCAAACCTAAAGAAATGGCTCGGTGGAAAGAGATTTAGCTCCAACAACCAAATGCCTATTTTAAGGACCTCGAAAATCTTTTTCCGTAATTTCTACAAGTAGATATCTATTGGTTCCTAGATATCTATCGTGTAAATTGTATTTTATAAGGCAAACTCGTGGGTAAAAACCTTAGGTAAATTACCTGTGTGTAGAAATTACGGGCATAAGGGCTAATAAATCAGTGCAAGTTAATCTCTATTTTTGGTTTAAAATATGTTTAAACTAGCAAATCTATAAATCAATACAGTATTTAAACCATCTGTAAAAGCATAAAATTGGGGGGTTTAAACTACCAATACAGGCCACATGGTTTTGATACTTACAGACCATATGTTTTGCATTAAAAGAGTACTCAACTTTTTTCCGAGCCTCTACTATTTCCTCAGATCTTGTTCGACCTGTTTTCTTACACTCTATTATTCTTTTATACTATTCTATTTCGCCAAGCATAAATATAATTCCTTTCTCAGTAAAATTTGGCGACCTTTAATTAAAATTTTTTAGCTTTTTTGCCTTATTGATTGTGCAGAGAACTGATAGCCTGCTGCAAAACAGCTGTTTTTTGACATTTATTCTAGTGCTGCCACAATATTATTCTTTAAACTACACATAAGGTATGGTTCACTGATTCACTTCTGTTGAGTTTAAACTACATATAAATTTGAGTTTAGTTTAACTTTGACTGATTTATTAGCCCTAAGGGCCGATTTCACCAACTCTATTTAAATATCAATTCATATTTAAATGTCGATATTCATTGATTTTTGTATGGAAAAATAACTTTTAAATATGAATTGATATTTAAATAAGTTGGTGGAATAGGCCCTAAGTGTATTAAGTTAGAAGGAGATTATGTTGAAAAATAAATTTTTGTTTTGCAAAAAAAACTGCATTTCATGCAAAAAGTCACGGACTTATTGATCAGCCTTCGTACACACATATATCGTTGCCTTAAATGCAAAACTCCCTGTCTAAGAAAAAAATTAAAAATGGGGTTTTAATAAATTGCCTGGTAATTCAGTAACATAATTACTAAATTTTATTATACCGCAAAAATTTGCATTGAACACCTCGATATTTTAAATTTAACATGTTTTTCTTTCGGTATTTATTTAGTTATTTTTAGTTAATAGTAAGCGTAATTTTAATTATTATTATTCGAACTTTATTTCATAATTTTAAAGGAATAAATAAGGCCCAAGTTAATTGTAAATATTGTGACAAACACTAGCGGAACGGATCAACATGCTGTTTTTGAGGGCCTGTATGGTATCAGATGGTGTTAATATCAGATCTTTAGTCATATTTTTTTTTTTTTTTTTGCAAATGGAATATGTAACGGTATTTTGAATTTCAGGTATTGCTATATACAGTTAAGGACTAAACTGTCCTTACACCCATAAGTTTTGGAGTTTGATACAATAAAAACATAAGCATAATAACAACAATAGTAACAAAAATCTCGTTTCAAAATTCAGTGATTTCCGATACCAAAGCATCAGAAAATGGCATCCAACAAACAATTATAATAAAATAATATAAAACATTACGACACTATGACACTTAAGACCGTTTCAATCACCCAAATATCTTATTATTTATGTATAAATACGGCACAAATTTTTTTTCGTACACTTTTAAATATCTTATCATCCACCAATACTCACACTTATCGGGAATAGAAGGCGAATATTTTGTTCACATGAAATATTTCCCGTGAACAAAATATGGTGAACAAAATTAGAAAATAGTATACTTACATAAGAACAACGCAAACATTGACGATCACAATTTTAGGGAAAGGGAACACATTTCACGTGAAGGGTGATTGGTGAAACATGTATGGTTTATAAGATATCTTTATATCCTGAAATCCCGGGATCCCAAAAATTCCGGGATTTCGGGATCGGCATTTACAAAATCCCTAATGTCAGGATTTCCAAAACTTAATTCCGATTGGCATCCCTAATACGTACTAGGTTAGGTTAGGTTAGGTTAGCAGGCTGCTGGTAAGGAAGGGTGAAATTTTAGAGTCCAGCTCACTTGGGTTCAATACAATGATCCCTTTGTGTTACCTGTTAATTGAAGAGAAGATAGTGAGAGAGAAGACAGGTAGTGAAGGAAGAGATAGAGGATAGAGGATGGCTTCATTCTTTTACAACTCTGCTCTTTGCACATTTTTAATAATGCAGTGTTGCAGCGCCATCTGGTATCAAATGAGACGTATTAAATTTTGAAGCTGTGTTTAGTAGCCATTTTATTGATTATTTTACTTCGCCAATTATTCTGCTACACATCGAAGGAGTGCGCTCTGATGTACATTAGGATTATTATCTGATTAGGTCGGTATTGTTTTTAGTGACCAGTGCCTTATGCCTGCATCACTAGAAGTTTTCCCACAACAACTGATACAAAGGACACTAATGCACATTAGATGCAACAAAAATACCATCAAATACAACGGAATATGTGTTAAAAACTTTAACAAATGTTTCATCGAATCTATGAAACCAATATAAAACATGATGATAGTCCATTTAATGGTCCAAACATATCATAAATTATAAACCATTTATATACATGTATATATATGTACATATATATGTAGATATGAGACGTATTAAATTTTGAAGCTGTGTTTAGTAGCCATTTTATTGATTATTTTACTTCGCCAATTATTCTGCTACACGTCGAAGGAGTGCGCTCTGATGTACATTAGGATTATTATCTGATTAGGTCGGTATTGTTTTTAGTGACCAGTGCCTTATGCCTGCATCACTAGAAGTTTTCCCACAACAACTGATACAAAGGACACTAATGCACATTAGATGCAATAAAAATACCATCAAATACAACGGAATATATGTTAAAAACTTTAACAAATGTTTCATCGAATCTATGAAACCAATATAAAACATGATGATAGTCCATTTAATGGTGCAAACATATCATAAATTATAAACCATTTATGTACATGTATATATATGTACATATATATGTACATAGGTATGTATGTATGTATGTATAAATATATATTTATGAATTAAAATTACATATAACAATCACAAAGAAAAATCAACAAATAAAGCTTACTAATGGCATTATATATCAATTTTGAACACATTTATTGACAAACGTGAGAAGCATTTATTACATTGATCAAACCAACTGAAGACGAGTTAATAATAAAAAAAAATTAATAAAAATAAAATAAGAAACGAAACGCACCAACCATCATCATAATCATTAACAAGATAATTATCATTATCGACTGGTTGATCAACGCAACAATCATAAAGATTGACATGTGTATATTCAGGCGTTAAAAGCCATTAACATTTTGTATGATTTCTCTTCAGCTAAACAGCTCTTAACACAAATGATTTTCAATAACGATAAAGTCAAGCGAACATTATATTTTTTTTCTCGATATGTCTGTCTGTCAGCATTTTTTTGTATACTGAGTATCTTGGCATGAGTCCAAATGTTGTATGTACATACATACATATGTACATTAGGGTTATAACCAATTTTTTTTGGCACAGTACCATGAGGTCAACCATGTCCTAGTAACCACGAAAATCATAATCTTTTGTAATTTTTCTCAAAAAAAGTTCACGCACCAATTGATTTTTCTAAACAGGTGTATAACACTTAAAGCACGGACTTGAACTAAAAAAAATATTATTTTACATTCCATTCTAAAATTATTTGGAGGCCTTCTTAATGCAATAGTGAATATTCATAATTTTATACGGTGTTTTTTATTTATTTTTTTGGTTTAAATAAAGATATTATTAATTTTTCTTAGCCAAAAATACAATTAAAAATTTTCAAAACTCCATCGCGGTTGGTGTGGTAAACTTTTTTGACCTTAGCGAAAAACTAAATATGCGTTCCCTTATAGTTTTTTATGCTCTATTGGACTGTACTATGCCAATTTTGATATTTTAAAAAATTATTAAATAGTTATATCCCTAATGTACATACGTGTTGTTAATTTTGTGTATAACAAACACATCCGCTATATTTCTGTGGCAAAAAGGAAAAAGTGCTTAAGTCGAGATAAGCTGATTTTGAGTTAATGGTACCTCTGAAATCTGCATATTCGAAAGTACCCCTGGTCAAAATCTTAATTAATTTTGCTGATTTTTCAGGAAGTTATAGCAAAATTAATTGCGACTTATCTTTTTTAGACTTCTAATCTCATTTGGAATAATAGCTTAATTAAGGTTATACTTTGGTATATTTCACTTTAAATGTATTATTTACAGTGTGTAGAACGATGTTTGTTTAAAAAAATAAAGGTTAACAGGGAATTTCCCAATTTAACTGTAAAAGAAATAAATTTCTGAAAATCGACATGAACGCTTAAAAGTGCTCACCTGCAAAACAGTAAAATATGACTTAAGCACTTTTTCCTTATTGCCACAGATTTAGCACAATTATCAAAATTAAAATCATACTTTGGACATAAATTTTTTTTATTGTTAAACGTATTGATAGTGCACTATCAACTGAAGCCCCACGATAATTCCACTAGCACCACCCATCATCAGGGTGGGCAGTTTTATCCGTATTATACCTACATATGTAGATCCTTCTTGCTTTAATAAGTAAAGGAGGTTCGAAACAGAGAATGACAAAAATACTCGGTATCATTTTAAGAACTTTCTGAGTGTTGGCCGTCAAACAACTACGAATGGGTGCAGCTAAAAATAAAAACCATGCAAAATACAAATACACTCATTAATTTTATGTAAACCGATTACGTATAACTATAAACTTCCAACAACTATGTGTATACACATTTTTTTTAAATTACCCGGCACAAACGACAACATCTTAAATTTATAGGCTGTGTGAATATAAAAATATTCTGAATATTAAACCGAATACACATGCTTAATACAGAGCTATTTTAGTTACACACACACACACACACACATAAAACATGTTTTCACACAGTCACACATTTTCCATTCCATTTTAAGCACACAAATGATTTTATACAATGGCGAATGATGAATACATATTCCGAGTATGAATGTATTTATATTTTTGACTGAATAAATATGAATATTCTTTCTCTGTGTAAAAATATTCGGACTGAAAGTATGAGAGAGAGTCAATTAGTTTAATATCCATGTGCCTTTTTATTTGTAGTTCTAGCATAGTTTCGTAGAGTAGTGGAGATGCTCGTGTATGTTGGAATCGGTTTAAGTCATAGTTGTTTGAGAGAGAATGTGTGTGCGTACAAATTGTTTGTGCTACAATTAGGATTATGCGCAGTGGCTAAAATTAAGACTATTTTTTTTAGTTCGAAACTGATCTACAACTTTCATTAATTATTTCATCAGTAAATTCTTACAACTCCCACGACATTAAGTGATGATGTGTGTATGTATGCATGTATGCTTATTTTACGAAATAACCTGCGAAATTTTAATAGAAATAGCTTTACAAAATTACTCGGACTGGTCCAGTTATACAAGTTATATCCTGTAGAATCGGCACTTTGTTTTTTGGCCAAATCCTACGCCCTTCTAAATAAGACTACAATTGTAAAATGGTGAGAAGACAAAAAAAATACCTGCTCGGCATGCTTTATAATACATCCGCTACAGTTTGGCAAAAACGGTACATTTCGTGTCCGAAGCGGTACAAATACGACCTAAAACGATTATAATGAGTCAAGAAGTGTCCGAGTTATGCTCCTATTACGGTTGTCAACTAAATTCAGTTTGGTCGTCTAAGAGTCGACCGAATTGGCACACACCGAAAAAATTTTGCTTCATTAGTCCAATGAAACAATTTCATTAAAATTGTTTCACAAATCTAATGATCATTTCACAAATCCAATGAAAAATTCATGAATATTGTGAAAGAATTTCATTAGAATTGCTTCGTTGGTATTCTGGTTTCGTAAGAATATTTTAATTATTAAGAAACCCCTTTATATTTAAGTTATTTCATTCTTTTCATGAAATTATTTTATTGTTTCGATGAAGTTATAGCACTGCATTAATTACACTGTTAAATAAATTTGATGAAGTTTTCAATAAAATAATTTTGCCGAAACTGGTTTCATTAATCTAACGAAGCGTGACGTTGGTTGAATTTTAATGAATTTTTCATTAGATTAATGTCGAAATTCATACAATTTCGGCCGAAAATTCTCAAAACATTAATTTTTGGATTTGATAATAGAAAAAAAAATTGTTTTATCACATTCACTCTAGTTAAGCACACAAATGATTTTATACAATGGCGAATGATGAATAAATATTCCGAGTATGAATGTATTTATATTTTTGACTGAATAAATATGAATATTCTTTCTCTGTGTAAAAATATTCAGACTGAAAGTATAAGAGAGAGTCAATTAGTTTAATATCCATGTGCCTTTTTATTTGTAGTTCTAGCATAGCATAAATCATACCAAAGACTTGTACCCGCACTTCTTGCGAGAAGGAAACATTTTTATATATTTTTTGAGTTGTGCGTAAATAGAAAAAAGTTAGGGCCTGTCCCACGATGTCGACAACGTTCGACTTGTCGCACAGTAACATTGGAAACAACAGCAGAATTTTAAAATTTGTTTTTGAACAGAACAAAATGCAAAGTGCGGTAAAAAGGTGTTGCAAAAAAAAACCTTGATTCCTTTTTAAAACAAATTTGAAATTAAATTTGATAGTATGAATTTGATGAGTTGCTGTGATAGGCAAAACAGAAGTTTACCAACACATACATACATATGTATGTGACCATGACGCTTTAAACTGTATGCATTTATATTTGTTTGACGTTCAACACTCAAAGAGTACCTCCCTTGTGTCACTGGATAGACGAGTTGGATGGTAACTTACCTCATGGTTTCAAGAGTTAATAAAAGCAACCGAAATTATAAGTAATAGTTATTTATTTAAGTGTCCATAAGCTTTATTAATGTGTAAGTGTGTATTGGTATTAATTACTGATCTTATGCCGTCACATACTAAAAGAGAACTAACCATCAAAAAGGATTTGCCTTCTGACCCCAGTAGCCAGAAGGGATGACAGACATATGAAAAAAATAATAATCCAGAGTTGGTGACATTTGTTAATTAAATTTATTAAAAGAAATTTTATTTCACAATTTTGATGCTCAAACGTCACTTTTGACATTCTCTGGTACACGTACTTCTTGAGAAAAGAAAATATTTTTCTCTTTTCAGTAAGTTGTATGTAAATTGAAAACATAAAACTTAGGGCCAATAATTGAGTTCTAAATTATATGGCATTTAGCTAATTGCCACTTCAATTTAAGTTGCACTTAAATCATTGATCATCAAAAGGCCGCCCGTGGGCACTTTGTTATGCTCTTTCTTACACGTACAAGCATACAATTTGCTCTCTTTTACATTACATATGTATGTGTTTGCTTATCATTTTTTCAGTGATCAATTAAAAACTTCGTATTAAATTACATTGAAAGTACGGTAGCTGTTTAATCCTGCATTATTAAATGACACATAAATGCAGACTTATGGAGGTTGGTCTGTTGAGTGGTTTTATTTGGTGGAAGCAAATTAGGCTTACCTTTTTAAACTTCTGTACTGGGATGGGGATGGGAGAACTTAAGGAGGGGGGATTACCTGATTTATTAGAAATAAAAGGTACACCAAATATTTTCTTCAAACCAACTTACATGAATAAGTATTTTATTCAACGATGAAAAATAAACCTGTCACTTCAATGGTTAAAAAGCAAGTGTTTTTACAAAAGAACTTTAAATACACAAAATGCCGCCTAAATTATCAAAATTAGTACAAAAGGGTAATTTTCAAGTTACAACAAAAAAATACTTCGTTAAAAGATACGTATTCACAATAATTCAAATGCAGGGTTAGATATTTTGATAATACACAAAATGGAATAATTAGGCTTTAAGGCATGAGTACAAATTATTTATAAAAAATTCATTAAATAAAATATGTAAAAAATTTGAAATATAAGAAGGCTTTTAAACAGTAGCACTACACAATTTATCAGTATTATAGACGGCTTTTCAGACAACAGCTGTTTATTATAAATAAGAAAGTTAGGTTATCAAAATGAAGAAAACAAAAATTGTATAAAAACAAATTTAATGAAACAAAAAGACAATCAGAACGCATTTTTCTATTTATTTTTCCATGATATGAAACTATATATTGTATATGTTATATATTTATGAAAATAAAACGAAATTCTTTTTAATACGACATGATGTTCATGTACATTAAACACACAACCTTAAGTAGGATTTAAATATGTTGGGCATTTATGTTTTGTTTAAATGTCTCTCAGCTTTGTACTGAAAAAATTAATTCGGTACTTAAATGGCACTTAAAGATAAATCTATAGCGCATAGAGAAAGGGACCTAAGGGTAAAAAAATAAATTTTCACTTTTTATATATTTTTTTTTTTTTGATGTGGAGACAACATCTGAGCATCGAATGAGACCGATCCCATGCCCCAAAAGTGCGTTTTATGAAATTGTTGGTACACTAAAGATTCACTTATTTAAATCTCCTGAACAAAACTGGGTTTTACCCTTAGGTCCCTCTCTATTTTGCGCGTCACATATATAAAACAGGATGTGTGTATGTATGTATGTATGTAACGTATGGACTCCTAAACGGCTGCGCCGATTTTGATGAAGTTTTCAGGGAATATTCAGGCTAGTGACACTGTAAAGTCTGATTTTTGATTTTAGGTCTGCGGACAGAGGGGCCCGCACCACCAATGCAATATGCAAATATATATAAAAAAATATATGTATATAGTATATATATACATATATATATATATATATATATATAGTATATATATACATATATATATATATATATAGTATATATATACATATATATATATATATATATATATATATATATATATTTATTTTTTTTTTGCGGGGAGGGGAGAGGTAGCGAAGCACACCGGGTTAAGTTAGTGACATATAATTGAGAACTCAATTATTGAGCCATAGTTCTGCAAAACTGGTTATGCCTCTGTTGCAATAAGGGAGCGTATTTCCTGCAAACTAGTTTTTTGAGTTATGCGATATGTATATTTTCTTTATGTTCTTCTTCAAAGGTATTTTAAGTTGAATTTTCGAAAGACGCCGTTAAGCCCAAGATTTAATATAAAAAAAAACTAATGCATGTAAAATGTAACCAAATATACAATAAAATAACAAAAATTAAAATATTTAAAAATCCTCGGATATACCTAGAAAAGATGTAATATTTTCTAAATGACTGGACTGACAAGCATAGCTAAGAACCCTCTCGTCAAGTCAAGTCACCTTTCAAACACAAAAAACTAAATCAAAATCGGTCCAGCCGTTTGGTCTGTACGTGGACACACATATACGCAGACACACAGATACACACTACAAACTTATAACACCCCTTTTTTTGGTCAGGGGCTAAAAAGTAACACAAACAAACAATGGCAGGGATGGAAACTCTGGTACAATCGTAATTTCATTGATCAAATAAGCCGTGTTAAAATGATTTTAGTATTGTTCCTGGATACCAAGCAAACTAACTTATTTAATTTTTTTCGCTATTAAATTAAATTTAATATTCAAAAACTGCTTAAAGTTCAACATAACAACTCTAGTTGTTCTAAGAAAATTTTTTGGATAAAAGTTGCCTGATGATCTGCATTAGCAACAGTGAAATGCGCATAGGATCACACTAACCCCTCAATAATAAATTTCAATGTATTTTTAATAAAAAATATTTAACTGAATAAGAAAAATAATAATTTGGGATTATTAGTGCTTTAGTAAATGTTGAAACTAAAATTAAAAAACTGTTTAATGTTTCAATTCAAACATCCCATTGCCATCACTGCACGACCACTTATATCGCGATATTAGGTAAACATTTTATTCATTTTAATTTTTATTTATTTATTGTAGCATACTAGCAGATCAGTCAACCAGTGCGAGAGAGACGAAAAACTCTCGAAGGCCTAACAACAGACACAAGCCTGACCGCACTTAAGAAATAATTACGATGACGCGAAGTGGTGTTCTTCGACCCAGAGCTGCTTAACGACTGTCATTTTAATTTTAATTTTCAATTTTGTTCAGCAGAATTGAAGAGCGAAATTAAATTAATGGAACATGGCCGTTAATTTATTTTATGTTATGTTTGAATGTTTTTCGGCGATACATTTAGTGTTATTTTCACTTACTAAATATTAATAGGAATTCAGTTACTTGTTGTCAGTTCTATTTTATAATAAATAAATATAAATGTTGGCAGCGGTGATTTTGATATTGCTGATTTTCAATACCAATCGCTTTACGACGCAAGACCAAAGTCTCTTAACTTTTTTGGGGACTTCAGAAAATCGGTTTTTTTTTGTCTTGAAATTTCAATAGTTTGTTGTTAATTAATTGAGTGTAAGTTGCACACAAAGTTTTTGGTGAAATCAAATATTAACAACACTGTTGTAATTTTATCATTCAGTTTTATATTGTTGCCTCATGTTTGCTTAATTGCAAAAACCAAATACTTACTTATTGGTTTTCAAATAAAACTACACGTTACCATTTTTTTTTATAATTTTATTTAGTCTTTAATAGCTCAAAGTGGCTCAAAACAGTGCAATGAATTGATTAAATATTTCAATAAAGTGACACAAACAGTTTACATAAATTTTTTTTTTAGTTATTTAAGTTTTTTTTAAGACGCCTGTTTTCAAAACCTTTAGAAAATTCAAATGGCATCAATCAACAACATCAAATTTTAAGGACATTTTTAATAAAATATTTGTAAACACAAAACGTTAAATATTTTTATAAAGTTACCATTAATACATTTAAATTTAATTTTGGGAAAAGTAGTCTAATGTGCATCGTTCTTTCAAAATCGTCTATATTAATTAATATTCTTACACTTTCATATTATTTTCCACTTCTAACAATTTACGACCCTTTTCACAATGTGCAATTATAAGCTAACAGGGACTTTAACGGCAAGTTTTGTATGAAGAACTGTCAGTTAAAGTTCACGTTAACTCTTAATCCAACATTGTGAAGAGAGACGTTAGTCGTATTTAAATTTTAAATCGAAAATATTTGTAAACAGTTTTAATCGTCTCGTTTAAGAAATTTCACTAAACGCACAAATTTTTTCATTAATTTTTCGCGTTTGGACCAGCAGATTTCAATGATGAAACAAATAAACGATAACGTCATACCAAAGGCAAAACAAATCATCACCAGTTTCAAATCTTCTACTTTCATTGGCGTGAATTCTGGCTCAGCTCTTTCTTTAAGCAATTGCATTCTTTTCATTCGAACCAATTCCGAAAATTTTAATGATTCCCAGTGCGATATTAATCCAGCTTCATTTGCTTGACGGATAAGAGTATCCAAAGGCTCCTTGTAAGGTGAGTTAGGCTGCAAAATGAATCTTGCGGCATCCGATTTGAAGACGCAAATATTAGTTAAACGAAACAGAGGTTTGGACAGCATTTGCTGCTGCTGATCAAGTATTTTCCAATATCCAGACGTCACAAAATACATGTAACGGCTGTCAAATCTATTAATCATTGTATAATATTCCTCCAAACTATCAACAACCTTTGCATATGGAGTGAATTCTTTTTCTCTCCCAATTTTTTTTAAATACTCAAAGAGTTCAACATGAAAAACAATTTTAATGCCAGAGTTTTGTACATCCTGCATAGTGACAATCTTGTGTTCGCTGGGAGGAGCGGTATAATACGATTGTATGAATGTGTTGTAAGCTGTATTAAAGATCAATCCAGCCAAAAATATCATCAAGAAGATTAATCGACGTGTAACGGAAGAACTTCTCCCTATAGTGAAGCTTTGGTCCAATAGTCCACTTAGCACGTTAATGTTAAAAATTAGTTCATTGAAATTCATGTGTTCACGTTTGATTAAATAAGTCGCAGCCACTACTAAAGAAAATAATATAAAAGCCAAGATAATCAAAATCATGCTGATGGTATCTTAAACTGATACATAAAACTTATAAGCTGGTACAGATTTTTCAACCGGCACCACTAAACAGGTGTCTCCATGTTCGAATATTCTAGAATACACGACCTCATCATCAAAATGATCAACGACGAATAAGTCACCAGATATATCACAGGTACCATTTTCAACCAGATGAAATATATCTCTAAGGCGCTGTACGTTGCTTGTTTGTTCCTGATGCGGAAACGTTAGCGATGCATTATGCTTGCGAGCGAATTCTTCAAATAAATGGCCGATGGAACCTCGGAGCATGGGTCTTCCATTTTTATATTCATTTACAAAAATACTATTGCTGCTTCTTCTATGAATAATACTTATAGGATAACCTTGCATATTTTTTGTTTTATCCGTGAATAAAGAACTTGTTTCCTTTATATTTAACGCTTTCACTTTCACTTCAAATTTGGGAAATGCGTTAAAATAATAGACAACAGGACCCTTGTTTAGCATTTCCTTGATCAAGATGACATTAAGGGCTTTATTTTGATAACAATATTTCAAAATATTCCATATATATTGATCACTGACATTCCTCTTAACCAGCAAAATCAAACGTGTTGACAAATTACGACTCAATGTTTTCCATAAAGAAGCCAAAAGATTCTTATCCTCGTCAGCAATTCCTTTTAAATTTGCTATGGCCAACAAACGCTGATTAGAATCCTTGTACAAAAGCTGAGTTGTGTTTCCACCTAGATTCACAACTGGCGTTCCCTGCTCCATTAGATTTTTTATTATATCGTCCGTGTTATAGAAATTCCGGCAATCCTTTCCATACGTCGTCTCATTGTGTCTTATAAAAACAATTGTATCAGTTTATTTTGAAATCCGAATACTTCCAAAAATCCAAAAAGGATTAAGGTTAAAGTTGCTTTCACGTTTAAGGCCATTGTAAGACTAATCATTTAATTGTTAAAAGGTATACATTTATTCACATTGGTTCATATATTTCTTATGAAACTTCCAGTGACTGAGATTTCATTTCATTTCATTTCAGTTGTTTCACTTCTAGTAATGCTATTCAATGTTGACAAATGTTAAATTAAATGCGCATAAATGTTAAAGACATTGATTGCTACATAATGACGATATGCAATCCCAAAACGTTACTTTATATTGAACAAAATATTGACGACGTTAGCCCTTAAGCGAAAGGTGGGTGTATTAAGTGCCGATAGAGATCGAAGTAATGTAATATTATAATCTATTGTTTATCAATATTATATTGATTGGACAATATTCAATAAGTAATATTGAACCAATCGCAATGTAAAACAGTTTTCAGGCTTTTTTTTACACAAACATTAAGAACTTGCGCACAAGCTTATGTATTTTGCATATTTATTTAATTTCAAAAATTCGTCAGTAAAAGTCACACAGTGGGTCAGATTTAAACTATTTTGAAAATAATGCAGGCATTTCTAAACTGATAGTCCTATTGATATTTTCAAACAGAAAGTTTGCAGTTATATAGATATACTTCCGGGAATATGTAGATATACGGAATATATAGGTATACATATGCTTCTGGGAATCTCAGATATCCTACGAAACAACAAATCCAAAAAATGAAATCCTAAATGATTTTGCTCAAAGCGTCTATACTTGGACCAAGGCATCAAATGGGCTCCGAAAAATAAATGCACACGCATAAAGGCAATTATTTTTTAATCCAAACTCTGGAATTTTAGCA
Organism: Tachina lurida; assembly: GCA_944452675.1. NCBI lineage: Eukaryota > Metazoa > Arthropoda > Insecta > Diptera > Tachinidae > Tachina > Tachina lurida. The sequence continues at coordinate 38,068,014 of OX101752.1, read as the reverse complement.
CATACGGACTAAAAGTAAAAACTTTGATGTCAAATAGGTCATATTTGGAAGTGCTCAGGTCCAGCAAGTATAGAAAATTATACTGCTTATTTACTGTGGAGACATGTGTAACATATTCCGAAAAAAATTATATACATATGTACTTATGTATATGAAACACTAATGGTGCTCTTTTTATAAGAACTTTCGAGAATTCAACATTTTTTAAATTTTCGAATTCAAAGTTGAATATTTTTCAACTCAGACGGCAGAATTTTCTTAAACAGTTTTGATTTTTTTTACTTAAAAGTGAACATTTTTAAAAATCGGTTGATATTCGGATAACATATCTGGAAAATACCGGACCATAGTTTTTAAATTTGGAATTTAAATTTTCAAGGGAATGCAAAAAAAATAAACATGTTATGAAAAGATCTTAATAAGATTTTAAAAACATGTGTGTAGATGGCATAAGCATCCTATTTTGAATCTTCATAGCACCGCCCCTAAGCAAGCAAAGCAGCTGGTATGCTGCTTTGCTATGGTCATGCGAAATTTTATTTCCACAGGGCTATCCGTTCAGAACTGTGTGATTTATTTCCATTATATTTGAATTCTGTTCCACCGTACACCATAATTCCGGTGAATCATAAATATATATAAATTTTATACCAATAACAAACATCCTTCATTCATTTTCTAGACACATTTGACTCAAAATATTTATTAAACTAGCGGATAAAAATTCGCCTCGTTCGTAGTGGTTTTCTTCATCCACATTTTCATTTATATCATTGGAACTTAGAAGCTCTATAGCTTCATGTGGAAGGTTGAAAGGCTTATGTTGTTGCAATCGCTTGCTTAAATGTTTTGTCGAAATTATTGGATGGGATGTATCTAAAGCTCTGTTGAAAACATCCAGAAGGTTCTTAGGTCTGCTGTTTTTGCGAGCATGATGTTATATATCTTGTGGCGCGACTCAGCTGCCGAGTCGCCATTTTGAAATCACAGCTAGAATTTGATTAGTGACGCATTGCGTTATACTGTGCTGTTGTGAAACTCTTCTATGAAAATAGCTAACGCTTCATCTGCAGAAAGAGGAATTGGTTTAGGTTGACTTTCTGAGTACATCTGTTTTTAATTTGGAAAGTCTTGTTGGACTTTTTAATTTATTTATAAGCATATATACATTAATAAATTAACTTATAAACATAAAATATGCATTAAATGATGTTATTAATAAAGAATATAAATTGTTTCATTAAAATAAATACAATAGTTTTTATTTACTATATACTACTGGAAAAAATGTAGCGTGCGTCACATAGGGTTTACTTACGGCTTTTGAGAAAAATCTACAAAAATTTTTTCCCGAAAATAACTTATTTTACAATTCTCTTATATTCATCTTTCTTTTAGGGATTTCATTTTGTGTGCTTTATTATGCAAAACTTGCTAAAAATTACGAAAACATACCACAACGTTCGAAGTTACTTCCATTTTTTGTAGCGTGCGTCACATTAATTTGTGATCAATTTTTTTCGCAACTTATACCTGTTAAAAAAATTTTTTTATGGCATTCTAAAGTACACTCAAATCCCACTATCTCTCTAAAAAGACCAAAAAATTTTATATTTTAATCCGAAAACGCGTACGAATGTAGCGTTCTTCACGCAGGATTTGCCCATATGTGTTTTTTATTGAGGTATAGAACTTTAAGTTGGCATCACTTTTTTAACTGGCGGCCATTTTGTCAGCTGTCAAGTGATTAATATTTAGTTTGGTTTGCCATTTCATCATTAACAGGTTGACAAAAGAACAACGCTTGCAAATCGTGCAAATTTATTTCGAAAATAATGGTTCAGTTCGCGAAGTTTACCGCAAGCTCCGTCCATTTTATGGTCGACATAATCGTCCATCAGAGCAATTAATTCGGTTAACCATGGATCGTTTTCGCACTACGTTTACTCTATGTGATAATACGCATCCGCAGAGACGTCGAACAGTGCGCACCGAAGAAACAATTGCCGCTGTAGAGCAAAGTGTTGAAGAGGACCCGAATGAATCGATTCGCCACCGTGCACAGCAATTGGAGCTTTGTCCATCAACTTTATGGAAGATTTTGAAGATTTTGAATGTGGATGAGTTGTGGTTCCAACAAGACGGCGCTACATGCCACACAGCACACGTCACAATCGATTTATTGAAGGAAACATTCGATGAGCGCATAATTTCGTGGAATGGACCTGTCAATTGGCCACCAAGATCGTGTGATTTGACACCATTGGATTATTTCCTTTGGGGATATGTGAAGTCGCTCGTCTACGCCAACAAACCAGAAACGTTAGGGGACTTGGAAGCCAACATTCGTGGCGTTATTGCCAACATACGGCCCCATATGCTCGAAAAAGTGGTTGAAAATTGGACCTGTAGAATTGGTTTTATTCGAGCCAGCCGCGGCGGCCACATGCCCGAAATCATATTTAAACATTAATGGCATAAAATTATCCTTCCAATAAAGCCAAATTGATGGACATTAAAACGATTTTCTTGTGTTTTATTTCAATTCGAAGTTCTATACCTCTAAAAAAACACCCTTTAGTATATAAGACTAAAATGTCTACACAGAGTACCAAACACCACAAGAACGCTGATGATGAAGTTGTGGCGGGCTTCGAAAACAGCCTGTTGGAATTAACTTTGGTGTTATTTGCACTCCTCCGAAATCATCACATGTAATATGGTTTCGTCAAAATAACGAACTTTAGCATAATCAAAAAAAAAAAAAACAAAACAAAGAATCGCTAAGAATCTTTCGTTAAAAAGGTATCTGCAAGTGTTAATTTTATCAAATTTCATTATAACATCTTCAAGGTTTGTGAAAGTTTTTTGTGAAAATTTTTACTCAAGTCTGTGTAGTTACTAGTTCTAGGAGGAATAAGATTCAGAAAAGGATAATAGCAAGAAATTTGGGTCAGCCTTTTGCTGGCTTATTTAGTTTATTTTAACCTGTTTTTGCACAGTGTACGAAATATAATTCTCTATGTACTCGTATATTTTATATTTTAGCCTATTTGCCTGATTTCAACATAATCTTAAGAAGATTTCGATGTCATCTACAGTTACAAATAAATATTACGCAAGTAATTGCGTTAAAGTTTTACTTTTAAAATTCATATTTTGATAACTCTAAAATTAAAATAAAAATTCTTTAAGCAGCTACTGGTGTATTGGTCCAGATATCTCGCATCAGGCTACAACAGGGTTCGTCAAAATATAACTGGGTTTGAAGGACGACTTAAAAAAGTTCCAGTCAGCGAAAAATTTACCACCACTTGCTTAGTTAAAGATGAAGATAAGTATCCTTAATTTCAGAAAATCCAAATAAAACCATTTATGTACGAGCAATACGGATTTTTTTAATTTTCTTTATTGTAATAAAACAGTGCAATGAATTAATTATTGGCCTGAATTAATTATTGGCCTGTTCGATCGACAACCTGCATTGCAAACATCAATAACATTAGAAAAATATTTGTTGTTTTAAATATAAGTATCGATGGAACGATTTCTGGTGACATCGTGGGACAGGCCGTAAATATTATATTTAAGTGACACGAATAATTGACATAAAGCTTTTTTTTTAGTTTTTTTTTTTCAAGTTTTGTTTTTACCACGCAAGTGCATAAAAAGAAATTTGCGTTCACATCAATTTAAAATATATTTTGAATAAAATTACTCGTATATTAACAACTAAACTTTAAATATTTTTATAAAGTTACAATAAATATATTTTGCATTGCTCTTTCAACACGATTCAGTTTCAATTATTTTTCTTTTTAAAACTTATTAACGATAAGTCAGAAATAAATTTAAGCCATTTCTATAGGAATTTAATTTGTCAAACGTTTTGGATATTAATACGAGTATGCATTGATTCTTTTTTAGTTTATTTTCTACTTCTAGCAATTTTATGGTATTAATTTTAGCATATTTTGCACACACATTCACAACTAAAGCCATTTAAATTTTAAATCCAATTAAATTTTCAAGTACAGTTTAATGGAAATCCTCATCAGGCTTAAAAAATTTCACAACACGTACAAAAATGTTCATTAATTTTTCGCGTTTTGACCAACAGATTTCAATCATGAAACAAATAAACGATAACGTCATACCAAAGGCAAAACAAATCATCACCAGTTTCAAATCTTCTACTTTCATTGGCGTGAATTCCGGCTCAGCTCTTTCCTTAAGTAATTGCATTCTTTTCATTCGAACCAATTCCGGAAATGTTAATGATTCCCAGTATGATATTAATCCAGCTTCATTTGCTTTAATCGACGTGTAACGGAAGAACTTCTCCCTATAGTGAAGCTTTGACCCAATAGTCCACTTAGCACGTTAATGTTAAAAATTAGTTCATTGAAATTCATGTGTTCGCGTTTGATTAAATAAGTCGCAGCCAGCACCAAAGAAAATAATATAAAAGCCAAGATAATCAAAATCATGCTGATGGTATCGTAAACTGATACATAAAACTTATAAGATGGTACAGATTTTTCAACGGGCACCATTAGGCAGACATCTTCAAGACCAAATGCTGTTGAATACTCCACCTTTTCATTTAATAAACCATTAAAGATCAAATCCCCGGATATATCAAACGTACTGGGTTCCACCAGGTCCCATACATCTTCAAAGCGCTGTACGTTCCTGATTTGGAAACGTTATCGCTGCGTTAGGCTTGCGAGCGAATTCTTCAAATAAATGGCCTACAGGGCCACCGAGTATGGCTGTTCCATTTTTCACTCCTTTTATAAATATATCCCAACTATTGCTACTATGAATAATATTTATAGGATATCTTTTCATATTTTTTGTTTTATCAGCGAACAAAGAACTTGTTTCCTTTATATTTAACGCTTTCACTTTCACTTTCACTTCAAACTGGGGAAATGCGTTAAGGTAATAGACAACAGGACCCTTGTTTAGCATTTCCTTGATCAAGATGACATTAAGGGCTTTATTTTGATAACAATATTTCAAAATATTCACTATATATTGATCACTGACATTCCTCTTAACCAGCAAAATCAAACGTGTTAACAAATTACGACTCAATGTTTTCCATAAAGAAGCCAAAAGATTCTTATCCTCGTCAGCAATTCCTTTTAAATTTGCTATGGCCAACAAACGCTGATTAGAAGTATTCAACAAAATATGAGTTGTGTTTCCAACTAGATTCAAAACTGGCGTTCCCTGCTCCATTAGATTTTTTATTATATCGTCTGTGTTATAGAAATTCTCGCAATTATTTCCATATGTCTCATTGTGTCTTATAAAAAAAATTGTATCATAATGTTGTTCTGCTTTAATGTTGTTTGTCAATTGCACAATTATTTCACTCAGTTTATTTTCAAATGCGAATACTTCCAAAAATCCAAGAAGGATTAAGGTTGAAGTTGCTTTCACGTTTAAGGCCATCGTAAAACTAATCTTCATACTGATAAGTTATTCGATAGTTAGAGAGTAGGAAGTTTGTATATACATTTAGTTATATGTCTGTAAGTATTTTTAAACCCCGATCAAAAAAAGGGGTGTTATAAGTTTGTAGTGTGTGTCTGTGGATCTGTGGATCTGTGGATCTGTGTGTCTGTCCGTGTCCACGTACAGCGCAAAGGGTTGGACCGAGTTTTTTCTGTTCGAAAGGTGACTTGATCGAGAAGGTTCTTAACCATGTTTGAAAAAAATCGGTCCAACCGTTTAGAAGATATCAATTATTTTCTAGATATATCGGGGGGTTTTTAAATTTTTAATTTTTGTTATTTAATTTTTGTTTGTTTCTTATGTATGAATTTTAAAAACAGCTTTGGGAATTTTAGTTCTTGTCAGTTTTTGTTACAGTATGAATGTTTTATCGATTAAATTTAAACATTAAACGTATAACAATAAAATTGTGTAACGTAGTAATGAACACATGCACACACATATCATAACAATTGATGTGTTGATGACACTATGGATTTCATATTTTAAAAACAATAATGAGAATAGGAGTGGCCATATCTTGCGCATACGTAGTATATTTTGTACACACTTCACCAAAACCAGTAAGGGTATACCTACTCGTATGTATGTATGTATGTATGTATGTATATAGGTTTGTCATTCATATGCGTCCGAATAGCCATCTGTCTGTATATCCGTTGGTACGAAGGCGGTTTTCAGAAGCGCACAAAAAAGTTACCCAGTGGAAAAAGGTAATGAATAGTAAAGGCGAAGGTAATGGTCAATATGTATTATTTTTCATTCCAGAATTCATTACTGTTAACACAGAATATGTTCTAGGAAAGTATGTAATGAATTATTTTAATACACGTCCGATGAATGAATTCTATAATTCATTACATCCGTCACAGGCAAAAACTATGCATTCGTCTTCTGCAGATGTGGTAATGCACGTGGTAACCTATGTACATATGTGTGTGTAATTATTGTGTTTGATTAACTTACCCTATCGTTTCTACAGGAATGCATTGTCTTGCTTTAGAAAATAATACATTATTTCTCCCATTACTTATGTAATTAATACCTACTTTTGCAGCTGGGCATAGGAACCCAGCGTTAGACAACCGCGTCTAAGTACGATTGGCAATTAAAATCAGCAAAAATAATACATAATTCGATTACTAACATATAAATCTACTAGCTGACCCCGGTCCGCGTTGCTGGCCCTAAGCAAACATTAGTGTTGTATATGGCATTGGTGGTACAATATGAAAATTGGATTTTGCCCACGAATAAACTAAATATTGCGCCATCTGCCGGACGAACTTCAAACTACACAGAAACGCTCCTCACACCCCATAGAGCATGTATATAAATTTTGGTCGAAATCGGTGCAGTAGTTCTTGAGTTACGGTGCAAAAACACAAAAAAAACTAAATATTGGGCCATCTGTCGGACGAACTTCAAACTACACAGAAACACTCCTCACGCCCCATAGAGCATGCATATAAAGTTTTGTCTAAATCGGTGCAGTAGTTATTGAGTTACGGTGCAAAATCACAAAAAAAAAAATATGGCGCCATCTGTCGGACGAACTTCAAACTACACAGAAACACTACTCAGGCCCTATAGAGCATATATATGAAGTTTGTTCGGTTCAGTAGTTCTTGAGTTACGGTGCAAAAACACAAAAAAAAACTAAAAATTGCGCCATCTGTCGGACGAATCACTATTTCTGAAAGGGGCGTAGCATTTACCGGGGTAAACACGCGCCGGTCTTTTACAAATATTTTGTATATTAAGATGACCTTTAATACTTAGAACCAAGAACATACGAATTAATTATTGGTTTAACTCACTGACAATGCAGCGACTGAGACTTCAATCATTGCACGTTCTATTTGCATAATATAGATTTCTTTTTTTCTTTTTTTTTCTGTCAACGCCACATAGACAGTGTTTTAGTATCCTGCAACAGGCCTGTGGTTGAGTATTTTCAAGTCATCACTTTTGTCAACTATCTTGGGACTGTTTTTGTGAATTGTCTAGGGAGCGTCGACATATTAATATTTGCTTTTGATAAGTAGAAAACATTTTGCTAGATACACTCGTATCTTGGTAGGCTAAAAGAACTTGAATGCCCGTCCCCAGCACACGTGCCTATCTCCATTTTTGACCCAATTTTGCGATTACCACCCTCATGTAGCTCATCTGATTGGACCCAAGAGTCCCTATCCGAAATAATTAGTGGGGATGTTCTGTTAAAATCAATTTCAATGACCTTCGAGTCTGCGAACTCATCTCATTAGAGATTTCCCTGTGACCTGTTACTCCTGTCTACCCCACACCTATTCCTGTGGGCTTAATTAGACTTCTCATCACCGCTCCCACCACAAAACTCTCTATGGAGGGAGAGAGGAGGTAGAAAATGGAATATAAGGCAGCCTTAGGTGTGCTCCTCTTGGGAACCTGTGATGCCCGTCAATGTACAACACTGGACCTAAGTAAGTAATCTCCTATGACTCTCTTTTCCCTATGCAGACCACCACCATACCACACAACCATAGGAAATAACTGATGCGCAAATCCAGTTTGTCACCTTTGGCAACAGAACCCAGCTCCATGGAATGCAGTTCCTGCTTGCCTAGTAGGCATTCAACCCTTTGAAATTAGTGTAACTGTTTCAGGCTTTTTCACTATCAATTAATGGTTTATACACAAGTGAAAATTAAGAAACTTCTCAATCACTCTTTGAGATAATTCAACGTCTGTTGAAGTAACACAAGCTTCAACTTTAATTCTTTGCATAAGACAAATAACTTGTAAGAATTTCACTGGAAAACAAATTCAATATGCAGGCAAAAACTTGCTACTCACACAGCTGGCCAATTAATAGGTTTCACTTATTTTTTTATTTAACATATTTTTCATATCATGCCACTGTGCTTATGTTAACTATAATTGTAGGTTGAGAGTAAGAAAAAAACTTAACAAATGTATGTTCTCCTTCCAAAAAAGGATAAACAAATTAATAAAATTAAACGTTCCTTCCTTTCATGTTAATGTCGTTAACGGCCCTTTTCACAATATACAATTAGAGGCTAACGGGGACTTTAACTGCAACTTTTGTATGAAGAACTCTCAGTTAAAGTTCGTTCACGTTTACTCTTAACCATATATTGTGAAAAGGAACGTAAATGCTGTTTCTTTTTCATTTCTACAACAAAACAATTTATTTTTGTAACAAAAACTCAGTTACGTTTTCAGACATTAAAATATCTTACATTAATATATTGAATTAGATTGATTAATTAGGGATAGATAATGCAAGGACACTCGCTGCCTGCCTGCCTGGTGAGTGTTTTTGTGTGTGACGTAATAACAATTAGTAGGGGTGGAAAACTATCGTAGGCACTATCGAAAGTCAATGTTTTTTGTGACTATCGTTGTTGTAATTTTGCCATCGATTAATACTTAGAAACAATCGATATTTTGTAGACACTATCGACAGTAAATGATACACCACTAAAACCAAAAAATTTAAATAGGTATGATGCTTTTCATAAACAAAAATAACTGAACGACGAGAAAATTTTTTCCGCTGATCTCACTTATTTTTCATACAATTATATTATTTTTATTATTTATTGAACTGACAAATAAAATTCTATCTAATCAGAAATAATTTTTAATCAGGCTTAAGTTCAGTACTTTCAATTCTTATGGAATGAAATATTTTTATTAATTAATGCGAGTTTCTAGAGAAGAGAAGAAAAATTAAACTTGATTTTATAAGCTATTTAATTTTGTTTTGTTTTGTGTAAAATTATTTTGTTTCTAATTTTTAGGCCCAATAATTGACCTCTCAATTATATGACATTTATCTTTAAAATCCACTTAAGTACCGAATTCATTTTTTCAGTACAAATTTGAGCGACATTTAAAAGCCCAAGGTTGTGGACTTAAATCACACTTAAGTTTTACGAGCATACCATATGTTATTGTGCTTGTGTGTGTTTATTGAAAACATGTACATGAACATCATGTGGTCGTATTAAAAAGAATTTCTTTTAATTTTCATAAATATAAAACATATACAATATCTACTTTCATATCATGGAAAAATAAATAGAAAAATGCATTCTGATGCTCTTTTTGTTTCATAAAATGTGTTCTTATGCAATTTTAGTTTTCTTCATTTTTATAACCTAACTTTTTTATTTATAATAAACAGCTGTTGTTAAAAAAGCCTTCCATAATACTGGGAAATTTTGTAGTGCTGCCGTACTTTCAACGTAATTTAATATGAACTTTAAATTAAGCACTGAAAAAATGAAGCTACATTTAAGTGCCACCTAAATTTAAGTGGCAATTAGCTAAATGACATATAATTGGGAGGTCAATTATTGGGCCTTAGTGTAAATAAATATGTACATTATACGAGAACCATAAAACTTCGGTACTATCACAATAGTAACGTCAATATATCGATAGTTTTTCTAACTTTCGATCAATAGTCTTGAATCGATAAATCAATAAAAATTTTCGATAGTGACACTATCGATCGTTTTCCATCTCTAACAATTACATATACATTTATGCGAGCATTAATATAAATACATACATACATATATATTATTTAAACAAGTACGTGGCATTTTGTCTAATGCTTCTTGTAGCAATAATCTTGTACTAAATCTTTGGAAAATATATTTAATAAATTGTTTTAAGTTTTTTTTTTTTTTTTGAAGGCTTTGTTAAACAATGTTTTTGTGTTTTTAGAGAAAATATTGTAACTGGTGAAAATGGAGCCAAAACACGTTTTTGATAAGGCTGGAAAAAGTTGGAAAAACAATATGAAAAGCAAAGATAAGGGCCAAGCATTTTTTTTTTCAAATTCTACCGTCTGGCCCCCACGTCTTAGCTAGCGGCTTACTGTGTTTCGCCTTCTCATTCGTTGGGGTTTACTAACATATGTAACGTAAACATTTTGTTTTATGTTAGCTTCTTAAAAATTTTATACTAGACGGAGAAACAAAAAGAACAAATTAAACCAATAAAAGTGCTATGTTCGACTGTGCCGAATCTTATATGGCCTTCACATATATTAGACTGGTTCTTATTTTCGAAAATACTAATATTTAATGCAAGACACTTTTAAATTCTTGCTTTTAGAAACAGAATTATTGTGTACAAATTTTGAATAGTAAAACGTGCCGCATCGAGGTCAAAGTTGGGGACAATAGACAATAGAGCCGCCCAAATTGTTACTTTTAGCAAAAGAAATTATTGTGCAAAAATAGCAACTCGGTATTTTAATACTCACATGAGACGCATCTAGGTCAAAGTTCGGCATAAAGACCTAAAAATCCAAGAAAAATCTCAGAACTGCCCCTGAACCGCTACTAGAAAGTGTGTATGTAATGTAAGACCAACCCCCCAAAGGAAAGTCTAACGCTTTTGTACCGATGTATGTATGTATGTTGGTCAACTACATTTGAATAAAAAAAAGTTGATATCGAATTTTTTTGGTAGTTAGGTAGTACTTTACGGAGTCGTATATGAATTACATTATTTTGTAAAATGACTAAAACTATTTCGAAACTCTTGACAGGTGGTACGAGTATAAAACAGAAAACCAGCCAAAGAGATTATCTTTTTCGAGCGCTTCATGTATGTATGTTTGTAAATTTATTTATCACCGCTTACCTTGCAAACGCTGCATGGACTTCGGCAGTTAAGGTAGCCAGCCCTAAGAAGGTTAAATTTTTAATGCTTTCCGACTGTAAAAGTCACTATATGCCTCACTGCTGTACTATTTTTTTTTTTATTTTTTTTAGATATATTAATATATTAAGTTGTTTGTCCGTCTGTCTGTCTAAAGAAACGTAAGAGCTACGGACCTAAAATTTTCACAGATGATATACAAATTTAGCCGCTACAACAAATACATGACAATTAAAAATTAAACGGTGTTCTAAAGCGAGGAACGAAACATGCTGAAATCCTAGTGTAATAATGTAAACTTTGAAATTCTCAAAGTTTGTGTATTTTCATACAGACTATATCATTAAACAATTAAATTTAAAAAAAAATCAAAGGTAATGTAATTTCGACTATGTAGTTTTGGCCACTTTGCTGCATCCTGAAAATTGTAAGAGCCAAACTATTGAGATTTTCCATAACTCTAAAAATAAAAAAATTCCAAAATTTAAAAATGCCGAAACGAAAAAGCGCCAAAATTAAACAAAAGCCTTAAATGAAAAATATAATCAAAAATACAATAAGTCGTTAAATGCAACAAGTTCAGCAAAAATAAAAAGCGCTCCAAAAAAATCGCCAAAACAAAAAAAAATCGTTGAAACTAAAATATGTACTGTAAGAAAACAAAAACAAATCGCTAAAAACCGAAAAAATCGCACAAATAAGTAAAAAATCTAAGAAACAGCCCAAAATAATCGCCAAAGGGGAAAAATCACGGAACGAAAAAAGCGGTAAAACTAACAAAAAAGTCAAAAGAAAAAATTTTGTTTTTTAAATGTCTACATCAGGTAAGATATTTGATTATACAGGCTAAGATTCTTATAGTATTACATATATAGTGTACATACGGGACCCTTCCTATGCGATTCAAAGTTGCAACTTACTAAATTTATTTAATTTAAATTAATTTGTTATTTTCATTATTGAAATTCAAATCTAGAAGAAAATATGGTAAGATCACAAACGAGACAATTAATAATTCTTTCTGCCAAAAACGAACCGACTTCAATGCAAAGATATGTTAGAAGAAGATAAGAAGTACGTGACATAAAAAATTTAGTTTTAATGGGCGTGCCTCCGCCCATTTTTTTAATGTAAGATTGTGTGTGTTTTCAGAGCTCAAGGTGCGGTAAACTAAAAACACATAAAGTAAAATATTAAATTTTAATGGGTGTGACCCCGCCCATTACTTTTAAATGGAGGGTTGTGTGTATTTTAGAGCTCAAGGTGTGTAGTAAGTTTCGGAAAAATCGGTTACGTAGAACAGCGTCATATATTATAATAAATTTTAATAGGTGTAACTCCACCGATTTTTTGACCGACTTCAAAAAAAAGTAAGAGGATAACAATTCGTCTCTAGTTTTTTTTTTTTTTTGGGTGTGTATCTTCATAACTCAGTACATTTTAGACCGATTGTAAAATTTTTTTGTTATCTGAGAGGGTATAGCTTCCCATTGGTCCCATTGTAAAAAAAGTGGGCGGGAACGCGCCCACAATTTTTTTTAATATAATTTTATGATATTTTACCTATAAAACACCTTTGGTTCTTGTAATTACACAATTTGAAAGTTAAAAAAAATGGGCGGAGTCATGCCCATTAACATTTAATACTATATTCCACAAGCTTCTATTTCATCGAGTTTTACGAAATTGGGCACACACCCGAAGCTTAAATAAAGGCACAATATGGCGTTCAAAAAAGTGGGCGGGGTTCGCCTATTAAATTTTTATTTCACGTGTTTTTACTTAACCAATATTTACGAAACTTTGCACACACCTTGAACTCTTAAAAATAGACAATCTTGTTTTAAAACGCCCCATAAAATTTAATACTATATTTCACGGGCTTTTACTTAATCGATTTTTACGAAACTTGGCACCCACCCTGAGCTTCAAAAAATACTCAAGCATGTGTTAAGAAAACAGCACTATAGGTAACATACATATATAGAAGTATTTTATTTAACTAGATCTATATTATTTTTAGCTTTTTAGTGCTCAGTTTTGAAGTCGGTTTAATTTTTTTTTTTTAAGTTTTATTTAACTTTCAAATTGCGTAATTACAAGAACCAAAGGTGTTTTATAGGCTTCGCAGCAATCAAATAAGTAGAATACCCCGCTCACTTTTTTTTTACAATGGGACCAATGTGAAGCTATATAACAAAAAAATGTTTACAATCGGTTTAAGATTTGCAGAGTTATGAAGTAACACCCTAAAACAAAAATAGAGACGAATGGTTAACCTCCTCCTTGAAGTCGGTTAAAAATATCAGACGTTATTATATGTGTGTCGAATAAGGGACAACAAAAAAATTAAAACGAGGGCTCAAATCGTCACCTCCGTGATCGTATCGACAAACGAAAACAAATTAAGTGATACATAAATCGTATAATCTGAATGGGATTTTAGTACGTTCACGTATGTCATAATCCGAAAATTGTGTTTTTACGTGACGAGTTGTACGTTCACGGATGTGGCGATTCGACCCCAGAACAATTCGTTTGGAATGAAAATAATGCGTTGTTGATATCTGGACATTGTGTTCACAAAATAATAACAACTGCTGCCAGAAGAACCAATAAGGGTACTTCCAGTACTTCCAACTTTTCGGCGTTCACTATTTTGGGAGATTTCCTTCACCACCTTTTAACTTCAATATCTTCCTCAAAGAACATTATATTATTATACCTATAAAAAATTAAAGTTAAAATCTGCATACTTCCTAATAGTTAATACATACATATGTACATACATATAGGTACTGTGGGCTTTATTTAAATTAAAGACTTCATTAAAATGAAATCAATTAATGGCTTAGAGGTGTTTTCTGTCTTCATGTCTGTCCACATTTACAATGTGATTTGTTTTAAATGCAAAAGCAACAGCAACAAATTAAATACGAGTGAGTATTGTACATTATTTGTTATGCAAAACACATAAAGATCGTATGTATTGTATGCAGCATATTTACGTACATATGTATGTTTATGTCAGTGTACATATGTAGGTACACACGTTGTTGTGCTCGTACAGTTGCTTCACTTCAGTTTGTATTAGGCGTGTTATTATTAGTGACAGCATTAGCATAATGGATTTGACACTTTCTGAATTAAATTGTTTTAAATAAAAGATTTATTTTTCTCTTTTCTTAAGTTCTCTTTTATTATGCTGAAGCATAAATACTCGTATGTATAATTTATAAAATGTGGGCATAACGAAGGCATGAGAATTTTGGTTTATTAGAAAAAAAAAACACTTACAGTGGAATCTCACAAATTCGAACCCTCACAAATTCGCACCGTCCAGAAATTAGAACAGGCCATTTCAATGTACTGGAGGCTCTAAAATTAAAACTTGTGGTTCTAATTTCTGGAAGTGTTTTTTTTTTGTGTTTATTTCCACTAGAAAATATTTTAATTTTTTTATTTTGAACTGAATAGGCGAAAAACCAAATTGAACGCCCTAAATTTAGAACTGGGGTTTCTAATCTCTAGAATTTTCCAGTAAACACATGTTGTATTCAGTTTAAATAAATAAAAAAACCAAACAACTTAAGGTTCAATCAGACGTGCCATAACCATAGAAAACAGCTGTTCGAATCAAACTTATGGGCAACACTGTATTTCATTATAGGTGACTCGCCATAACGCCATAACGCCATAACACTTATCATTGAAACCAATTAAATTTTGGTTTGGTTACGGCTATGGCATTATGGCTATGTCACGTCTAATTTAAGCTTTACTGACGTTATGTTAAAAACCAATTAAAAACCCTTTATTAAGCTTTAATAATTTTTATAAATAAAAAACTTTAAAAAAATTTTTTTTACGAATTTAATATGTTCAATTAATTATATGTGACCTTCTCCGAGAAAAGGGACCTAGTGTGTGAAAATTAAGTTTTTTTCTAACTCATTTAATTTTTTTCTACACCCTTTTAGGTACCAGAATCCACTCTTAAGTCCAAACCCGTTTTTTGACACACTAGGTCCCTTTTCTCATATGTTAATAAATGAAAACTGTTTTGAGTTAAACTAAAGCTTACATAATTGATTTTATTATAATTTCTGTAAAAAAAAATTCAGAAATTCAAACTCACCCGTGCAACAAGTGGTTATAATTTGTGAAACTCTACTGTACGAATATTTTTGTTGAGTTCTATTGTTTAATAGGATAATTGTATTTTTTTTTTTCATTATTATCAAAGCAAGTCATACGTTTATGCAGTGCACTACTTCTGTTGTTGATTGATGATGTGAATGAATATCAGCTGTTAAATGGGTGCTCAAATAAATCAGTGATGCCAACTCAAAGTTGTGACACTATAAAAATATTTAATATTTTTCTATCAAGGGTCTAACTGATAAAAACTTACATATCGTTAGCTGAAATGCAAGCCCAAGTAGCTACACTTTTTAGGGTTCCTTAACCCTATTGTTTTCCCTACGATCCGTTCATCCATCTGTCTGTCACAGGCTGTTTTCTCGCAAACACTAGGAGCTTTGGCCGGTACTACAAATATATGACAGTTAAAAATTAAAGGGCATTCTAAAGCGAGCTACGAAACATGGTGAAATCCTAATTTATACAGACAACTATACTCAGGCACTTGAAATTTTCAAAGTTATGGTGTATTTTAATGCAGACTACTCGCATTAACACCAAAATTTAAAAAATAAAATTTAAAGTGTATTCTATCAGCTTCATAAGTCCGACAATATGTCGAATAATAAATTTCTTAAATGTTGGATTTAGATTTTATTTTTCGTTTTGCCTTATAATTACTTTTATTGTTATCCAATGGATTTCTAATTGTATAAAGATGTAGAAAAATAGAATAGATTCATATCGAATATAAATTATTTGCTGGGTTTTGTATAAGTTTGTAAGCCTACTACGCTTATTTTTCTTTTGTGATTTTCATAACTATAATTAATTGTGGAAATAAAACATTTTCCTACCAACACGTATATATTTTGTATTTTTGTTTGTTTTATTATATTCAAAATTTTTTTGTCATTCGTTACCTCACATTAGGACGCTTTCATTTCACCTGGTTTTGATTCCTTAGAACTTTTTTGTTGTTTAAGAGCAATTTGATTTACCTTTCCTTTGCCTTTTGCTTATTCTGCATACAGTTTTTCGTCTAGTTTTAATTTTGCATCTATAAAATTTATGGACCTCTATTCTGGCGACCTATACTTTAGTGACAGTTAAAGGAACATATATGTACATATATATATATATATATATATATATATATATATATATATATATATATATATATATATACACATATATATATATATATATATATATATATATATATATGATTCAGCTTTGTTCTCTTTTAAAATCCAAAACAATGACAAAAATACCAAAATCAGATATCAAAAACCGCTACATGTTTCTTATCAATAAAAATAGACAAGTCACGAATTACAATTTGTACATCTTTACTTTTAAGCAAATTGTCTAGTATAATTGAATTGTTTACGACTCACCTGAGTTTTTGGAATAAATATGCAATTCATGAATAATGAATTCTTAGCAAGTTGATAAAATTTATGCTAAGCATTTGTCAATAAACACTTAAATTTCACAGGTTTACATAATTATTTTTTTTTTTTTTATTTGCAATATTTACTTATAGAGTTCTAATTAATTTATAGGATTCACCATTTTATTTATCTATTTGATAATTCTATATTAAAATGAAAAGTCACGAATGACAAACAACTTGCAGACATGCTAAGAGACAACTAAAAACATTTTCATATATTCAGTATTTATTTTTTTTTTTTTGACCTTTTTCTATATTTAGTTTAAGTATTTTCTTAAAGCCCATTTAAGGTCAGCGTATTATAAGGATTATAAATGATTATTTATTTTTGTTAATTATTTCATCCGGAAAATCCCAACTTCATTAGGCATGTGTTTTTATTTATTATAAATCTGGTAACCTTGTGTAACAGAAAAAATAAAAAAATAACACTTTTAGAAACTTATCATATTCTTTTTATGCCTCTATCACTGTTCTCAACTTAATTCTATTTGGTCGTCTGAGGCCCTAATTTACAGTTATTAGTTAACTAATAGCAATAGTTTAACCAATAATATTTGATTCATAGCTCTTTCTTTACCATTAGTTAAACCGCCAAATGTCATTGGTTAACAAATAGTTAGACAACAGCTAATTCGTTTTAAACTATATTAGCAGGGAAACCAGAAATATGATCTAAAAAAGTGTTTTATGCGCATTCAATATGCACTAAAAACTTGAAAATATTTACAAAAGACTCAAAAAATATGCTCTTAAAATAAAATAAATTGCTTTTTTTGAAATGGAAATATATGTACGAGGGCGGTTCGGAAAATTCTTAGCCTAGCACAAAAAGCGCGGTATAAACAGAAAAAAGTTAAGTGTTTTGGAAACTTCCATCTCTGCTATGAACACATGTTAAATTTTGTTTCGATCTGGCAACTCCTTCATATAGAAACAGGTGTTCACAAAAGACGCATCCGCGATTTTTTAACAATGGAAAAATTAGAAATGCGTTGTGTTATTAAATATTTACATAAAAAAGGTATATCGGGACAAGAAATTCATAATGATATGGTGAATGTGTTAGGTGAAAGTGCTCCTTCATATGCAACAGTAAAAAATTGGGTTGATGAATTTAAACGTGGTCGTACAAGCATTGAAGATGAACCACGTAGTGGACGTCCAAAAACAGCAACAACAACAGAAATTGTAGCCAAAGTGCATGATATGGTATTAAATGATCCACGAATAAAAGTGCGTGAAATAGCTAATATCATGGGCATCTCAAATGATCGAGCCCATTTAATTTTGCATGAAGAACTACAGATGAAAAAGCTTTCTGCAAGATGGGTGCCGCATTTGTTAACAGTCCACCAAAAACTCATAAGAATGAACATTTCTCAAGCTTGTTTGGATCGTTTTAAGCGAAATAAAATTGATTTTAAGCGTCGTTTCATAACTGTTTATGGGACATGGATCCACCACTATACTCCAGAGACAAAAGAACAATCCAAACAATGGACTGAAGCTGGAGGAAGTGCCACAAAGAAGGCAAAAACAATTCAAACGGCTGGTAAGATTATGACAACGGTTTTTTGGGACTTCAAAGGTATTTTATTGATTGACTATCTGCAAAAGGGTAAAACAATAAATTCAGAGTACTATTACAACCTTTTGGATCAATTAAATGTACAAATTCGAAAAAAACGTCCTGGCTTACAACGGAAAAAAATAATTTTTCATCAAGACAACGCACCAGCGCGCAAGAGTGTTTTAACAATGGCTAAAATCAACGAATTAAAGTACGAGTTGCTTGACCACCCACCTTATTCTCCTGATTTGGCTCCCAGTGACTTTTACCTGTTCCCAAATCTAAAAAAATTCCTTGCTGGCAAGCGTTTTACCTCAAATGAAGATGTAATTACAGTTGTAAACCACTATTTTGAAGACCTTGAGGAAAACTGTTTTAAGCAAGAGATAGAATTGCTAGAAAAGCGTTGGACTAAGTGTATTGAAGTTTCAGGAGATTATATTGAAAAATAAAAATATTTTTGAAAAACTAACTATTCTCTTTCATTGATAGGCTAAGAAGTTTCCGAACCGCCCTCGTATTCTTAATTAAATAATTCAACAACATTTGCATATAAAATAAGCAAAAAAGCAAACAAAAGAAATTAACAAAGAATAACTGCCGTATTAAAAACAATGATCTGGGTTTGAAGTGGACGTTGAAACAAAATAGCCATACATATTTTGACTAAAGCAAATAATACAAATTATTATTTTTTTTTGATAATCTCGTAAAAATTTAACTTCAAGTTCAAAAGATATCACGATATCAGAATTAAAACTTTGGAACTATATTTTCGATAAATAAGACAAGATTTGTATGTTTTTTATTTATTGCAATAAAGAACAATTTAGGTCAATAAACAAAATCGTTGCATGCCACATCTAAATAAACTTTTATATATGGACAATGTTTCCTCAACGTCTACTCGGGGTAGAGTCCGTCACAAATAGAAAAACCGAATTTTTTTATTGAAACTAACGTCCGCAATAACTACGAAAATGAATACACTAAATGTCACATTAATAATGAGACTTAGATGGCGAAAAATAAAAATTAAAATTTTTACACTTAAGCTTGTAAGCAAATTAAAAAAAAAAATTTATTTATTTTATTTTATTTATTTAATTTCAAAATATGCCCTAAAAGCGTAAATTATGCTCTAAAAATTAGAAAATATGCTAAAAAAAATATGCGTATTAGAGTGATAAATGCAAAAACATGCTTTAAAGGGTAAAATATGCAAAAATATGCTTTAAGGGGCAAAATATGCACTAACAAATCGATGCTAAAATTAATAAAAAGTTCTGAAACTGATAAATATCGTGTCCCCGGATGAATACGGCGCACAAGAAAAAACATGCAATTGCATATTTGCGGTTTCCCTGTATATTAGTATTGTTGTATTGTGAACATTTTTATACAAATTTCACACATACGTTATCAAGCATCTGCTTTGTATTTAGCTGTAACACATTCTTTTTATTTTATTTTCTATTATATTTTGGTTTTTCCGAACCAATTTCTAATGAATAAAAAATCCCGGAATCCTGGAAGCCCCCAACATTTCGGGATCGAGAATTCCAAAAATCAAACCGATTGGCATCACTAGTGTGTACTCTTTACATATGCTGTACAAAATAATCACAAATTTTCTTCTAGAGAGCCAATTTTTATTGATGTTTATGCGGATTTAGTTACCAGGAATTTGTTACTCATAAAAAGCCACACATCCTTGCACAAGCTTTAAACCAGGCCAATAAGATAATTTTAATAATCTGAGGTTTATGCAATTTATTATTAGTTGTATGCTATTGATTACATTAAATGATAGTTTATAAAAAAATTAACTCAGATGTAAGCAGTAGAATAACAGCAATAAGAATTTATAAAATTATAATTAATTATCAAATGATACAATTAAGTCAATACGATAATAAAATTTATGTTTATCATAAAGTGTTAATGGTTAATTAATTATGCAAATCTTTATTGGTGTCGATAGAATGATAAATAAGCTTGGTTAAAATTTGCTTATTTTGATGAATTTAATGACAGTGGCAAGTCAGTTTTAATATTCGAGTTGTGGCTATAAGTCCTTGAAATTGAATATTTGTTTCTTTAGCTGCATATCCTAGGCCTGAGTTAAACTTTTATTAAACACATTATATTTTTAGATTCTTCCTTTAAGATTTAAGATTCCTCCCCTAAGCCTAGAAATTATCGAATAAAGCTTATTAAAAAACTATTAGCAAATGCAAATAGCCTTTACATTAGTTTTAACTTGTGCCCAGTGGCGGATTTATGTTTGATGTCGCCCTAGGGCCCGTGAGATATGTATGCCGCTCTTTCCGCTCTATCAAAAAAAGCTTTTTAAAATTAAATATAAAATTTATAAATATTTAAATTACACTATGCATTACACGTGCAAATCCGCAGTACAATATAGGTTCGACAGTATTACCAAGTCCAAGTCCATAGGTAGCAAACCGTTCAAAATTGAAGGAAACAATCAACTGCAAAAATGTACCTAAGATCTCAATTAACAACTTTTTAGAACATATAAACTTCCTAGAAATGATCCTTAGCACCATTTAGGTAGCGCTTAGGTAGCCGCAAAAGGGAACAGTTTCCAAACAAATGAAATTAAAATATTTTCGGGAAATTTTTCACTTTTGCGGCTGCCTAAGCGCTAAAAATCTAATTTTTTGTGATCTTGAAGATGAATTTTTTATTTTATATGCCCACACTTTTTGGGTTTTATGACAAGAGGTACAACTTTGCTTCAGAAAGCAAATCAAAATTCCGAACGGTTTGCAAGATATGAGCCTGAGAAAATGCAAAAATGACAGCAAGGCCCCAAATATTTGGAGGCCCATAAAAAAGTGCTTGACTTGGGGCAAAACTAGGAGACACGCGTCTTTTTTTTTTTGGTCTTTTGTCATATTAGGAGCACTTGATATTTAGCTACCTCGAATAAATGGATTTCAGAGTTTGTAGAATTTTTAAAAAAGTCTGTCAGAGATATAGTGTTTTTTTATTTGAAATATCCGTGTACACGTAAATCTTCAATACAAGCCAGAGAACAGAATAAATCCATTTACAAAAATAAAAATATGCATTGCTATTTGTGAGATCATCTACAAACAATGAAATGACACGCAGTTGCATGAAAGAACAAAAAATATTTGAGGGTGGCGTTGGCTGAAGTAGTTAGCACGTTGACTACAAAATCGAAGGTCCTGGGTTCAATCCCTGTATACAACAGTCATTGAATAACAACACCACGCATTTTTCTGATGTGCATTAGTGTCCCTTTGTATCAGTTGTTGTAGGAAAGTTCAAGTGATGAAGGCATAGTCACTGGTCACTTAACTATACCGACTTCAGAAGATACTAGTCCTAATGTAACATCGGAGCGCCCTCCTTCGTTGTGTAGCAAAATCATCGGCGAAGTAAAATAATCAATAAAATGGCTACAAAACACAGCTTCAAAAACTTAATACGCCTCATTTGACACCAGATGGCGCTGCAACACTGCATTATCAAAAAACGTGCAAAAAAAGCAGAGTTGTAAAAGAATGAAGCTTTCCTCTATCTCTCCCTTCACCACCTGTCTTCTCTATCACTATCCCTTTCCTAAAGAAGGTAACACCTAGTAATAGTAGTAGGCATTAATTGCCTGAGTGTTACTTCTCTTTAAAAAAAAAAAAAAAAAAAAAAAAAAAAAAAAAAAAATATTTGGAGCAGTTCTTCAGTTGTTTTGCCTTGATTTTAAATATTTTTTTTTAGCAAAACCAAGTTTGTTAGATTTTTGGTTTCTTTATTGGAAAAGCCCTCATATTTATTTTTAGAAGCGGACAATATGGTAAAAAATCATAAGCATAGTCCGCAATGGATGTGATTTAGCGGCAACACTTTGCAGTTGGATAATTCGATTTTGATAGCAGTCACCTGCTGAAAGTCTGTTATTATAGCTATGCTATTTATGTCGCGAGTCAGCAGCTAGGACGTGATTTTCATAACAAAAATAATCGACGCTATTACAGTTATAAAGTTATTTTTGTTTTGATTTCTTTGCACTTAAAACCAGAGTACGAAAATAAACGAAACAAATTGTTTGATTTTGTTTTGTTTCGTTCTTTGAATTGCGTCAAACAAAAAAACAATGAGAAGGATTGCTCAATTTGTTTTTTTTTTTACACATGAGCACAAACCAGAGAACACAGCCGATCGACTGTACGCCGGCTAACATCCGCCGCCGTCTGCAAACAATACACTAATTTAATCGTACGCCGCTAGAAAAGAACAGAAAATAATGGAAAATAAATGAAAACGTTTCGAAATATTTGCGGCGAATTTGACATTGTCATATAATATAATTTTATTGCATTGTTATTGAAAAAATTAAGTTAGTTTTATATAGCTAAGCAGCATAGCTATAACCGGTGTCTTAGGAAACTTCTTTTTTTTTCTTTTGTTAAAAAGTAATGGTATTTCAGCTATTTTTAGGTCGCTGTATCGTTTTTATCTCTATATTTTATTTCTATTTTGTGGGAAAAGATAAGTTAACATTATCATGACACAATGTTGACGGCTTTATTTTGGGCATGAAACTTGTGCGTTAATCCTCAATCCTAGGTATACCTATAGAAGAGTGAAAAAAAGAAAAAAGTTTTATGTTCACTTTATCTTTTTAGAGTTACGAAACTTGAATAAAAACCATAATCCATAGATATTAAATTTTGATACCATTTCACAGAAAAAAAACCATGTTATTGAAAAAAGTTTTTCATTTCAATAACATTTGTCATTAACTTAAATATTGTATTTATCAATACCGCGTATTTGAAAATATCACTTAATTTTGAGCTGACCAAAGTAGCACCAGAGTGCCGAACATCAATCGGCTTCTTATACAAATGAATACACACACATACGCGAATACATTTCTCTCGTGTTTCTCTCGGTGGCCAGCTCTTTGTGCTGGTGCTTGTTCATTGACTCAACGCGGTGATGTAAAATTCTTGTTGTTTATTTTGATTGCTCGAGCTGTATACGTGTTAATGCCGACAAGAAGCCGAAAAATGTCGTGTATAATTATTTCAATTAATTATATCAATGTCACGGAGTATTCAACAAATTCTGTTCGTTAAAGCTCAGATCCTCTTATAACTTTTGTACCCCCAAACCGATCACTTCATTACAATTTTGTTTGGTCAAGTAACCACTGTTCAACGTGCTATACCTTATAATTTTTAATGTAAATATAAAAAATAAAAGAAAAATACCTGTAGATTGCAAAAGAATATTCCGCATTATATAACCTGAAGCCCAAGCGAGAATAGTCTAATTGCGCTGAATATCATATTTATTGTGGGTGTGACAGTTCATTGGAATTTCTTTAAATAAAGTACATTCTCACACATTTAACCCCTTGGGAGACAGAAAAATAATGTAAATTAAATATTTCTGAATTCATAAAAGTTTCAAGTAGCGGCCTCTGTTGCGCGTAGATATCAAACAGAAAAACTAAGTATGCATACTAAGGTCGAAGAATTGAACAACTAATTAATAGTTCCTAAATTTTTCTTTTACATACATATAAAACTATACCTATTCCCACTTTTCCTAAGATCTCGGCCCTTAAAGGTTTAAATGAATTGAGGGTGTTGTCATGGCCACAATAGATAATATTGACAACCAATAACGCTGGCTAATAACAAGTAAGTCCATAGTTAATAAACATGTTTAAATCTTAAGTTAAGATGATTATAAAACTAACTGCAATTTATCTTATTTGTTTTATATACACTGGCCTTTTCTTATGAAATTAAGCTAATGTATAAAATATAAATAATTTATTAGTTCGTTGGAAGACCAAAAGAAAAGAGTGGAAATAAGTTGCAAGTATGAAAAGAAATAAGCAGAAATTATCAAACGTAGTAGAAGTAGTCATTGATAAATATGCATAATTAAAGACTGATTCAACACGCATAAATTAAAATGACACCTTAGCATGGCTAAACGATACGCTCTCGTATCTAAACAGTATTTTTTATATGTAAAGAATTTAAATAAAATTTATACTTACAAGTGTCGATGCCTAGCAAAGATGCTGGAGAAAATAAAATAAAAATTCAGTAAAGTGCGACTTTGACTCGCGCACGAAGGGTTCCGTACGTTGGCTTTGAGCATTTTTTTTAATAGTGTTGTTTTTACGTTTTTTTAGCTGAAATAATTTTTTTTTTATTATTTTTCGCTTTTTTCTCGTTTTGGCGATTTTTTTTTTTAATTTAGGCAATGTTTTTCATTCTGGCGATTTTTTTCATTTTGGCGATTTTTTTTTATTTTGGCAATTTTTTTTCATTTTGGCGATTTATTTAATTTTGGCGATTTTTTCATTTTGGCGATTTTTTTTCATTTTGGCGATTTTTTCATTTTGGCGATTTTTCCGGTTTTTTGCGATTTATTTTCGATTTAGAATTTTTTTTAATTTGGTGTTTTTTTTCGTTTTGGCGATTTTTTTTTTGATTTTGGCGATTTTTTTCGGTTTGGCGATTTTATAATTTTGAGATTTTTTTGATTTACCGGTTTTGAAAATTTCAAGAAGTTTGCTCTTACGGTTTCCAAGATACAGCAAGTTATCAAAATTACATAGTCGAAATTACATTAACTGATGGTACACCCTTTAATTAAAATTTTTTTAAATTTTAGTGTTAATTGTTGTAGTGTATATAAAAATTCACTAACTTTACAAATTTTAAGTGCATATACATACAATTGTATGTATATTACATGAGATTTTAACATTTTTCGTTGCTCGTTTTGGCACACCCTTTAATTTCCAACTCTCATGTATTTGTTGTTGTAGCGGCCAAGGGTCCCATGTAATATACATACATACATACAATTGTATGTATATTACATGGGATTTTAAAATTTTTCGTTGCTCGTTTTGGCACACCCTTTAATTTCCAACTCTCATGTATTTGTTGTTGTAGCGGCCAAGGATCCCATGTAATATACATACGATTGTATGCATATTAGATGGGATTTTTAAATTTTTCGTTGCTCGTTTTGGCACACCCTTTAATTTCCAACTCTCATGTATTTATTGTTGTAGCGGCCAAGGGTCCCATGTAATATACATACATACATACAATTGTATGTATATTAGATGGGATTTTAAAATTTTTCGTTGCTCGTTTTGGCACACCCTTTAATTTCCAACTCTCATGTATTTGTTGTTGTAGCGGCCAAGGGTCCCATGTAATATACATACATACATACAATTGTATGTATATTACATGGGATTTTAACATTTTTCATTGCTCGTTTTGGCACACCCTTTAATTTCCAACTCTCATGTATTTGTTGTTGTAGCGGCCAAGGGTCTACACACTGTGTCCAAATTTCAGGTCCGTAGCTCTTACGGTTCTCGAGAAAATACCCTGTGACGGACAGACGGACGGACGGACAGACGGACAGACGGACAGCGTAGCGAAAACAATAGGGTTCCATTTTCACCTTTGGTGTACGGAACCCTAAAAACCAGCGAATTCCTTTATATATATAATTTGTACAGAAGGAAACATAAATTTTATTACCAAAACTAATAAATCAGAAAATTGGTAGAAAAATGGTTGATATGAAATTATTTATTTTATAAAATCATAACTGAGATCAAAGTTGTGATAAAATTGTTTAACTGTATCATATAAACCAGCTCTGCAAAAAATAAGGGAACAACTTGAGTCACACTGGCTTATACATAAGTATACATAAGTAGGGTGCCCTGTGGCTGAGTGGTAGCGATGCTAGCCTCTCAGTCCAGAGGTCGTGGGTTCGATTCCCGCCATATACCCTAGGTGCTTTTCGCAGACAAGCTAATCGCCTCGCGGATTGTGTAGTGTTCGATAAAAAATAAATAAATTATGTCAAAAAAAAAGAAGCCCATATGTTAATTTAACCAATTACAATTGTAAGCCTTACAGTTAATATAAATTTGTTTTCGATTTAAATTGCTGTTTAAATAGATAAAAAAAATGTCGGATTTAAATAACATATCGTCCCTACCACGTCAAACTATCCAATATGCAAAATGAGTTTTTCCAGATTCGTTGCCTTAGTCCTGCATTGGGTATGACACGCATTGTGGCAAAATATTGAATCTCTCCGCCTAACAGAAATACGGGAAATGCTTTTGATCAAGTATCCAATAATTACGTTTCTTAAAAAGGTAAATTTTCTAAGTAATCGATATGCACATTAGCTTTTTTGCACTAAATTTCTGTGGCAAAAAGGAAAAAGTGCTTAAGTCGAGATAAGCTGATTTCGAGTTAATGGTACCTCTGTAATCTGCATATTCGAAAGTACCCCTGGTCAAAATCTTAATTAATTTTGCTGATTTTTCAGGAAGTTATAGCAAAATTAATAGCTTAATTAAGGTCATACTTTGGTATATTTCACTTTAAATGTATTATTTACAGTGTGTAGAACGATGTTTGCTTAAAAAAATAAAGGTTAACAGGGAATTTCCCAATTTAACTGTAAAAGAAATAAATTTCTGAAAATCGACATGAACGCTTAAAAGTGCTCTCCTGCAAAACAGTAAAATATGACTTAAGCACTTTTTCCTTATTGCCTTTAATTTTATGAGTTTATGAAACTGTCGTAGTAACCAATATGTCAAATTCGTTACTAAAATATTTTATATATATATTTAATACGTAGTTCTCATGTACATAAGTAAGGGACGGCATTGAGAAATTTAAAATTGTACCAACAACTTTAAAAAGTTGTACTTTTTTTTAGCTTAATTATACTAAAAGATTTTTTAGTTCAAATAACATATTTTTATTTGTTTTTATTAAAATAATCGATTTTGTTCTGTCTACCGAATAGTTTTACAAATTTGCTTGTAACCTGGCATGTTAAAGCATATGGTTACACCTTTTTAAGTTGAAATTTAATATATAGAAATTAATAGCATGTGCTCTACCATCCGAAGATAGAAGAATAAATATTGGAAATGGACGAGTTCAGATTTTTTGATTTTGTGGCTGCGTTTTGCTTTCACAAGACTGTTTTCCAGTGGGAAGAATATGAGTTTCATTGTTCAAAAGTGAAAATTGACATATGCAATCGTTTGAAAAGAAATGCGGAATGAATTTGGGGAGATTCCTTAGATATACTAAATTAGTCATTGGTGTACTATTGCACTTTCGGAGTTTGAATCGTACCAAAAAAAAAAGGTACAATTGTACCAACTTTGCCATCCCTCACATAAATTGTCAAAATTTCAACCTTAATATAATAAGTTGCTCGGTCGTGAAACAGCTCTCGCTTGACGAACAGCTCTCGCGTCATCGTAATTACTTCTTAAGTGCGGTCAGGCTAGTGCGTGTTGTTTGCCTTCGAGAGTTTTTCGTCTCGCTCGCACTGGTTGTCTGTTCCGCCACGGATAACCATATAATCACGCGGTTCTTTTGTGGAATTTCGTTGACAACCACGTTACTACTTCCTATGTGAAGGCATATATAGGGTGTTTTTTATTGACGTATAGAACTTTAAGTTGGCATCACTTTTTTAACTGGCGGCCATTTTGTCAGCTGTCAAAGTGATTAATATTTAGTTTGGTTTGCCATTTCATCATGAACAGGTTGACAAAAGAACAACGCTTGCAAATCGTGCAAATTTGCTTTATTCGAGCCAGCCGAATTGGCTTTAAAAAAGCCGAATTGGCTTTATTCGAGCCAGCCGCGGCGGCCACATGCCCGAAATCGTATTTAAACATTAATGGCATAAAATTATCCTTCCAATAAAGCCAAATTGATGGACATTAAAACGATTTTCTTGTGTTTTATTTCAATTCGAAGTTCTATACCTCTAAAAAAATCGTGCAAATTTGCTTTATTCGAGCCAGCCGCGGCGGCCACATGCCCGAAATCATATTTAAACATTAATGGCATAAAATTATCCTTCCAATAAAGCCAAATTGATGGACATTAAAACGATTTTCTTGTGTTTTATTTCAATTCGAAGTTCTATACCTCTAAAAAAACACCCTTTATATAGATCGGGTATAGTCAGTCACAAAAACATTTTTAAGAATACTGTTAATAACATCATGGACATATGACCATATGGTCTTAGTCACCCCATCCATTTTTAAGCAACCATATTCTGCAAATTTACTTCGTAAAATATATAACAATAAATCAATAAATAAATAAATAACATCTATTGAAGCAGTTTTTACAATGCATCCCTTAATTTTTGCCCATGTTGTAACGAGCTTTGAACAATTTTCTCGTGAGCTTTGCCTTCTTGAGCCCCAATATTATGTACCGCTCATTATAAATGACTGATAAAGATAAAAAAAATATGTATGTATATGTTAAAATAACACGAAGTAAAAAAAACCGAAAATCGATAGTTTTCTTGTCGATTTTCGCTTTCGAATCTTTTTCCGATATCGGTTACAACCGAACAGCGAGCCATAGTCTGCTGAGATATTTAAAAGAAGAGCAGTAGAGCTGCAAAAGTATCGATAGTAGGCCCACTCGATATTTTCGATAGTTTAATAAAATAAATTTATGTAGAGATGTATTCAAGTAAAAGAAACTGTGGATTATTTGCTTCAAAGCTGCCATCGGTTCTGTTTACCGACTTCGATTTTTACTCTTTTAATTACTGGCTTTTTTGTCGATAATAATAAAACTATCGATAGGTTTGCAGCTCTATGTAGCAGCATACAAAGAAGAAGTTTTTCAATTACAGACTTTAAAAAAAGATCTCCTATCTCTATGCTGAAAAAATATAATGCCAATGAGGGTGGTGCACAGTGTCGTGAGTTCATATAACGAGCGGCCAAAAATAGAAGGAGTTATCGAAAACAAATGAAACTTGGCACACATATTTTATTTGGTAAAACATAAACACACACAAAATTTTGACATTTAATTTCCAAGGATTGGTGTCCTTCTCATATATCCTGAAATAAAAAATTATCATAACAGAGAGAAGAACAATTGTAAGTCAATGAAATTGGGTAAGGACACTTATTTTAACCCATTTAATGCTTTGTAAAAATGTCGGTCAATTCAGAGAAAGGATATGCATATCTCAAAAATGTCCTTTTTCAAAAAAGTAAAAAGCAGCAAAACAAATTGTCTTCACTTATAGTGAGTTAAATGTTTAACTAGACACAATATATAATATAAATGACATCTAAAATTTTACCATTTAAATTTCAATTACTAGTATCCTTCCCAAATGTCGTGGAACTAAATAATATACTGAAAATAAGAAAATTCTAACTTAAAATATATTGTCAAATTAAATTGTAAGGGGGGAAAGGTGGACAAGAATACAAACATTTTTAAATCTACATACTTGTAGAAATATAATGTGAAAGTATGAAAAATCTATTTTTTTATATTTTTTTTTTTTTTTCAATAGACAACTTAACTCGGCCTTTTTCACTAACAGGCCTTTTTCTTTACATTTACATTAAAAGCACCGGCACATCGTTGCATGGGTTGCAAAATACAGAAAAAATTCATTGTAGCCACATTATAACAATGTTCCCTTTATGTTTTATTGGAAGTTGTAGTGCAATATCTAAAAACAATTATATTTAACCTGTTAAAATTTGTATGGGTCTGTACCATATTTTAAAATAGTTGCATACTGGCCCAAAACTGTTGACTTTGAATCATCAGAACTCTTTAAAAATATATATATTTTTTTTTAATTCTTTTTTATTTTACTTAATTAGAATATTGCACATGCAACAAGGTAATTTGTTCGTTTTAATTCAAACCTAATTTTTTTTCATTTTTGGCCGCCTTCCCGACAGTGTGTGGCGTTGGCTGAGGTAGTTAGCACGTTGACTACAAAGCTGCAAGTCCTGAGTTCAACCCAGTTATCTGACAGTTATTAAAAATAACATCAACATGCATTTTTCTCATGCGCATTAGTATCCTTTTGTATCAGTTGTTGTAGGAAAGTTCAAGTGATGGAGGCATAGTCACTGGTCACTAGAGTTTTTCTTTTCCCGGACTTTTTCATTTTCCGGGAAAGCGGGAAAGATTTTTCCCGCCCAGTACAAAACAATACAAAATATTTTTAAATTTAATTTATTTCAAAAAAAACATATTATAATTCATGATTATGTATTATTAATATTAACGTTTTATACACACGTTAGTCAAAAAATAATGCCGTTTCCGTTCTTTATATAATAGCAATACATATGTAGATACCAATATTATAAAAAAGTAATTATACGAGTATTATTAAAAAAAATATTACAAAATATCCACCTTATGAAAAAATCATTGTTAAACTTAGAGTTGGTTTAACAAACGAATTTTGTATGGCAAAACCGGGTTTAAAGCATGCTTTAACTTTAGCAATCGTTTTTGCATAAGGAAATAGGACTTTAGTACAGAATAAGCTGTTAATGCTGTTAACTGTACTATTTAGCAAAGAGAATCTGTAATTATTTGTAATTTTCTTTTATTTCCTGGCTCATTTCTGTGTTTTACTTTCATGAATTGTTGTAGAATTAAATTTTGAACGTCGCGTTCTGCTTTTTCGAAATAAAGACATCTAAGTCTCAGAACGCATGTGTGCCAGATGTAAACTCGGCCTTAGTTGTTGTAAAGCTTCAGCTATTGCGATATTGCCATCACCTTATTATTGCACCATCGCATTCATAAAGTGAATAACGACACTCATCAAGGAATTTCCCGGGATTTCTTTCCCGGAAAATGTGCGGGATTCCGCAAAATTTTTTCCCGGGTAATCCCGTATGGAAAACACTACTGGTCACTAAACTATACTGAACTGTTGCTATAAATTAACGGTTTGGCGCACAATGTCGACAAGAAATTTTCTTTCTTATTTTGTTTGTGTTTTCAATATATGTAAATAAGCGAAGGAAAATTCCTTGTCGACATCGTGAGCCAGGCAGTAGGTTTTTGTGTGCATTTATTCAGTTTTGTCAATGTCGAATATGAAACATTAAAAGTTATTACAAAGCAAACTATCCAAAATGCCATATTTGATCATTTGAAAAAGCAAATCAAGGAAAATCATTGATAAGCACTCATATGCAAAGTAGCGAATATAATTTTTTTGTTAGAAAAAGACAGTTATCTGAAAAAGATTATTACTATACCAGAGGGAATTAAAAACTGAATAAAAAAGATGTACAAATTTTCACAATTAGTAACGCGTTGATTTAGAGTCTACAATTGAATAGGCATTTTCGCTCTGCTGAAAACTGTCGATTTGCAGATTGGATAGTTTGACATGGTAGGGACGATATAAGTTGCTAGTACACGGCATGAGGTGAATGCAACTTCAAGATGACGTCGTGTACAGTAGGTTTCACGCACAAATTTGTTTTAGTCACTTAGTTGCATATACATACATATATACACGCAAAGAAAAGATATGGTTGTAAAATGGTTGAGAAAACAATATCATGTTCTCTGAAACAAATGTGTGGTCGTTGAAAACTAGTTATTTTTATTTTAATCATTTATTTCGTTACGATAAACACATTAATGTTTGAATTTAATAATTACATTATTGTATTCATAGAAAGTGCGATATGGTTAGAGTGTAACAATATAGTTTTGTTAAAAATTTATGACTACAATATAATTTGTATTATTGTGTAAAAATAATATGATGTAAATAACAATATAATGTTATCCAAAACCGTACTATGTTAAGTTTAAAAAAAACTCTTTTTCAAAAACAACTTCTGTCAGTTCAGTGTCTCTTTTGTAAGCTATCGGTAGTGCACGCATGGTGTTAAATAAGTAAAAAAAAGTATAAACAAAAGGGTAGATAAATAAAAATAATATGTACATATGTATGTATGTATGTATGTATGTATGTATATCTCTTTATACAGATGTGTTTGTATTTCATGTACACGCATATGTATATGTAAGTATACATTTCTATACATACATACATACATACATTTTCTTTCAACAATATTAATTTATTTTTATTTCAAATTTACCGCACAGCCGTTTTAAACAAAAGATTTGCCAATAAATATATGATTAAAAAACAAAATATTATTATTATTAAAAATAATATTATGGTCGTATTTAACAATATTATTATAATATTAGAACATGGTATGGTAAGTGTCAATTATGTTTTAGTCACATCTAAAAATAGTGTTTTCTTATTTACAATAATAAGATTAGGTATAACAAAGTTAATTGTTCTTGTAGATAATATTATTATTAACTCAGAAAATAATATTATTTAAACTTTGCTTTTCCATTGACAATAATATGATTTGACTGCAACCATATAATTCAATCATAGTATATTGCTGTTTGATTATGGTTGCCTCAACCATATTTTTTCTTTGCGTGTACAGTTCCGGCTTATAAAAAAAAGCAAAATAAATGCCAGCAGCTGTGTTTGTAATTTTGCTGATTTTCAATACCAATCGATTTGCGACGTATGTTAAATTAATCAGTCCAACACTACAAGTCTCTAACTTTCCTTCGGAAAATTGATTTACATTTTTTTTTGGGTATCTTGTTATTTTAAAATACATTTTTGTAACTCAAACATTTTTTCGTAGAATCAACAATTAAGGCCAGTTTTGTAATTTTATGTTATATGTATATCGTCATCTTAAAGACCTAATAACCTATCTGCAAAAATCTAAAAATTGGCTTTTTATGGATTATTAGTCCCTATATCAAAACGTATATTTGTGCAAAATTTTGAACATCTAACATTACAAATGACCAAGTTATTACCAGTTTTTGTACCTCGAGGACCGTGACGCACTAAAAAAAGAGAAAAATAAATCATCAAAAATCACGATAAAAGTTTAATTTTGTTACATTTAAACAAACATTAAGTATTTTTTTTTTTTGCTTAAAACAGTAAAAGAAACTATAACTTTTATTATTTAATGTATATAATATTCATGTGTATAAAGAAATTGTTATTTATATATATATATATACTAATTATGTCCGTAATTTCTACAAGTAGATATCTATTGGTGCCTATATATCTAACGTGTAAGTTGAATTTTATAAGGCAAACTCTTGGGTAAAAACCTTAGGTAAATTACCTGTGTGTAGAAATTACGGGCATTAGTACTGCTGATAGGTTATTTGGTTTCAGATTTTTACAATTCCAAATAACATAAGTGACATAACATGAGCTGTGTTTAAAAAAAACAACATTTTCGCAACCGGTTTCATTTTAATCAAAATATGTCATTTTCGTTTGAATATTGCAAATAGTTCCAATTTTATAACGTTCTTAACCTCTCCTGTAAACTTTTGAAAACAGCAGATAGGTTAGTTCGTCTTGAACGTGACGATATAAGTAGGTTTAGGTTTGTTTATTTGCAAAACTATAAGAACAAACTGCTTTTCAAATAAAAATACACTTTACCAATAATTTTTAAAATTTTATTTATTTTTCAAGTGCTAAAAAGTGCTTAAAACGGTGCAACAAATTGATTAAATATTCCAATTAATTGACAAAAATTCTTGACACAAATTTCTTTTTTTTTTTTTTGTATTTTTTAAGTTTTTTCAAATGACATCAACATTAATTTAAAATACATTTTAACTAAAACTATTTTTAAAACTAAACTTGAAATATTTTTATAAAGTTACGATAAATATATGTATTTGTTAAAACTATAGCAAACTATAAATATAAATTTGGGAAAAGTACTACAATTTCATTGTGCTTTCAAATTAATTAATTATTTTCCTTTTTAAAATTTATTGTGGTAAAAAAAATGTTGTACTTAAACCGAAAGAAATTTAAAATATGTGTATATGGGGATTTAATATTCCGACTGTTTGCTATTACCTCGTTTATACGGAAATCTTGTTTGCAAATAAATCCATTTGTAAATACTGAACTCACTAAACTTATACATACATATCGCACACTAAATCATAAACAGTCACAACTCAAAATTATCAAAAAGTTTTTGCTTTTTTATAAACCAGTTAATTGAAGAAATCTCTAACGACTGCAACAATTTCTTTTGCAATACAGTCTTCTTGAAGAATATAAAATACCGTCGTTATGCTTGTTTTTATGAAACATACTTGCGTCATTTGTACAGCATCAACAGTTGTCTGCAACAACTCAGGATCTGAAAATTTTTGAGTTATGACTGTTTATGATTGTACTATCTGCAAATTAAATTGCCACACATTGTTAAAAGTGTATTACATTTCTTACAAAACAAAAAGTACTCGGCAACAGTTTACAGCAAATAGTGCGTTATTTGCAAATAGTTTTCGTGAGTTAATCAGCATTATTCCAGTTGTCGACATCGACGTCACTTTAACACGATACCAAAAAATTAATTGGGGCTGATATCCCCTTTGTCGAAAACAACTAACTCCTGTTGGCAGGTTCATGCTATTTTCTAGACCTTACGGAACGGAAATAGATTTTCAGTAGCACAAAATTGTTCTCGAAAGCGATTAAACAAGCCCCAATTTTTTGGTATTGCGTTAAAGTGACTTCGATGTCGACAACTGGAATAAAAAAGTTAAGCGCGCACGCTTTCGACTTTTATTTGCATATAAGAAGTGTGTATAAACGGGATAAAGTACATTCATATTCCTACACTTTCATTTTATTTTCCACTTCAAACAGTTTTGTAGTATTAATTCCAAAATATATTGCACACTTATTCACAACTAAAGCCATTTAAATTTTAAATCCAATAAGTTCGCAAACATATTTTAATGACCAGCATCACGTTTAAGAAATCTCACCAAACGCACAAATTGTTTCATTAATTTTTCACGTTTTGACCAACAGATTTCAATGATGAAACAAATAAACGATAACATCATACCGAAGGCAAAACAAATCATCACCAGTTTCATATCTTCTAGTTTCATTGGCGTGAATTCTGGCTCAGCTCTTTCTTTAAGCAATTGCATTCTTTTCATTCGAACCAATTCCGAAAATGTTAATGATTCCCAGTGCGATATTAATCCAGCTTCATTTGCTTGACGGATAAGAGTATCCAAAGGCTCCTTGTAAGGTGAGTTAGGCTGCAAAATGAATCTTGCCGCATCCAATTTTAAGACGCAAATATTAGTTAAACGAAACAGAGGTTTGGACAGCATTTGCTGCTGCTGATCAAGTATTTTCCAATATAGCGACGTAACAAAATACATGTAACGGCTGTCAAATCTATTAACCATTGCAGAATATTCTTCCAAACTTTCCACAACCTTTGCATATGGAGTGAATTCTTTTTCTCTCCCAATTTCTTTTAAATACTCAAAGAGTTCAACATGAAAAACAATTTTCATGCCAGAGTTTTGTACATCCTGCATAGTGACAATCTTGTGTTCGCTGGGAGGAGCGGTATAATAGGATTGTATGAATGTGTTGTAAGCTGTATTAAATATCAAACCAGCCAAAAATATCATCAAGAAGATTA
This sequence comes from Tachina lurida, assembly GCA_944452675.1. NCBI lineage: Eukaryota > Metazoa > Arthropoda > Insecta > Diptera > Tachinidae > Tachina > Tachina lurida. The sequence goes on along the minus strand of OX101752.1, from coordinate 38,032,140 downwards.
ATCGACGTGTAACGGAAGAACTTCTCCCTATACTGAAGCTTTGACCCAATAGTCCACTTAGCACGTTAATGTTAAAAACTAGTTCATTGAAATTCATACGTTCACGTTTGATTAAATAAGTCGCAGCCACTACCAAAGAAAATAATATAAAAGCCAAGATAATCAAAATCATGCTGATGGTATCGTAAACTGATACATAAAACTTATAAGCTGGTACAGATTTTTCAACGGGCACCATTAAACATATGTCTCCAAGTTCGAATATTCTAGAATACACGAACTCTTCATCAAAATTATCAGCGACGAATAATTCACCAGATATATCACAGGTACCGTTTTCAACCAGATCATATATATCTTCAAAGCGCTGTACGTTGGTTGTTTGTTCCTGATACTGAAACGTTAGCGATGCATTAATTTTGCGAGCGAATTCTTCAAATAAATGGCCGATGGAAGCCCCGAGCATGGGTCTTCCATTTTTATCTTCTTTTACAAAAATACCATAGCTGTTACTTATACGAATAATACTTATAGGATAACCTTGCATATTTTTTGTTTTATCCGTGAATAAAGAACTTGTTTCCTTTATATTTAACGCTTTCACTTTCACTTCAAATTTGGGAAATGCGTTAAAATAATAGACAACAGGACCCTTGTTTAGCATTTCCTTGATCAAGATGACATTAAGGGCTTTATTTTGATAACAATATTTCAAAATATTCCATATATATTGATCACTGACATTCCTCTTAACCAGCAAAATCAAACGTGTTGACAAATTACGACTCAATGTTTTCCATAAAGAAGCCAAAAGATTCTTATCCTCGTCAGCAATTCCTTTTAAATTTGCTATGGCCAACAAACGCTGATTAGAATCCTTGTACAAAAGCTGAGTTGTGTTTCCACCTAGATTCAAAACTGGCGTTCCCTGCTCCATTAGATTTTTTATTATATCGTCCGTGTTATAGAAATTCTGGCAATCCTTGCCATACGTCGTCTCATTGTGTCTTATAAAAACAATTGTATCATAATGTTGTTCTGCTTTAATGTTGCTTGTTAACTGCACAAGTATTTCACTCAGTTGATTTTGAAAGGCGACTACTTCCAAAAATCCAAAAAGGATTAAGGTTAAAGTTGCTTTCACTTTTAAGGCCATCGTTAAACTAATTGTTTCATAATTAAATTGTAAAAATACTTGTGTATTTTTAATATTTTCTTATGAAATTCCTAATTTTGGACTTTTCTATTCTTTTGCGTAATTGGTTAATTTCGTATATTAGATTGATTAATTGGTGATATGAAGCATTCCACTATATGAAGACCTCACACAACCCCTTGTGTTTACTTCATACCAAATAAAATGCTGATGGCGATAAGAGTTCAAAAATTAAATGTAATTAGAATAGGGTCGTCCATGTGAATGGTTTATGGGGTTGGTGTAGGGAGGCAAAGAAATATTTGTGCTAATCATCTGTCAGTGCGTGAGTGTAAGGGTACGGTCACACTTGACAAACAATTGCCCAAAAAAGCGTAACCAGTAAATACTAATGCAAAATTGTTTGCTTCAGACACGTGTTTATTAAGTTGGTTAGTTTTGTATATAACAAATAGGCAAAGTTATAGAATACAATATTATTGGAAACTATTGAACTTAATAAAAACTTGTCTGAATCAAAAGATTTCTCGTTAGTATTTACTGGTGACGCTTTTTTGGGCAAATGTTTGTCAAGTGCGACCGTAGCTTAAGAAAATATTTATTCTGAGAGAGCAGGTTAAGAAGGAAGTAGTTTGTTTGGCTGTCTTTTGTTTTACATGAATTGCATATCGGATATTCTAGAATTTTTGTGTTAAAGAAGAAATATTTTTGTTATAATATGAACACCGGGACTCTTTAAGTCTATACTAATATTATAAAGAGGTAAAGTTTGCATGTATGAATGTATGTTTGTAAAAGGCATGTAAAACGTATATTTGTAAAAGGTTAGGGAATCTTTTAGCATGTTTCTTTTATGCACAGTAGTTCACAGTAGTTGCTTGGCACGCCGCACAGTGCTTTGAGCCATAGACAAAAATAAAAAAAAAATTAAAGTGTTTTATATCGCAATGAAAATAATGTTATTCAATAGATAAAAATTCAGTTCAGAAAAAAAAATTAATAATTTTGTGGTAATAACACGCTTAAAATCCACCAGAGGGCGCCAAATTCAGATAATTTTTCGTTGGTATTAATGGCCACCAAATTAAGTTCTTAGTGCTTTGGAAAAATGGTAAAAAATAAATTTTTTTTAGCTAGGACCACAAGATTTCGCCATTTGATAGGCTACAAACATCATACAAAAAATTAGAAAAAATTTCATCATAAAATTGTTTTTTACTTATTTAGTAGCTGACCCCGGTCCGCGTTGCTGGCCCTAAGCAAACATTAGTGTTGTATATGGCGTTGGTGGTACAATATGAAAATTGGATTTTGCCCACGAATAAACTAAATATGGCGCCAACAGTCGGACGAACTTCAAACTACACAGAAACACTCCTCACGCCCCATAGAGCATGTATATAAAGTTTGGTCCAAATCGGTGCAGTAGTTCTTGAGTTACGGTGCAAAAACACAAAAAAACCAAATATTGGGCCATCTGTCGGACGAACTTCAAACTACACAGAAACACTCCTCACGCCCCATAGAGCATGTATATAAAGTTTGGCCAAAATCGGTTCAGTAGTTCTTGAGTTACGGTGCAAAAACACAAAAAAACTAAAAATTGCGCCATCTGTCGGACGAATCACTATTTCTGAAAGGGGCGTAGCATTTACCGGGGTAGAATATATATAAAAAACGCGCCGGTCTTTTACAAATATTTTGCGGGGTGGAAGGCGAAAATCTGTTGGGGCATTGAAGAGTTCACCCCTAACAAATAAACGTGTTTTTGATTTTTATATATATTAAGATATAAACGCAACCCATTCAAACAAACTTTGAAAATCGCCAGATTTTGATGGATATTTAAAAATTTTAAACAAAAATGGGTTGTTGGTTTATTTCTGATTTTTTCAGCTGATATTGTTCTCTAATAACTGGCATGAAAAAAAAAACCTAAAAAATTTTGCCACATCTTAAATTTTTTTTTTTTAAATATATTGTTTTCTCAAATTTTAGTTTTAAGAGTTTTATGGGATTAAAAAAAATTATCGTAAAAATTAAGTTTTTGAGCAAATAGGTTATAGTTATATGCTTATTTTAGGTTGATTAAATTTGTAATTAGACACATATAAAACTTAAGAAATCTGAAGTACCGTAGTTATTTTGTACAGCTTTGAGAAACGAATATTTTTCAATAAGATTCTAAAAAAATGAAAAATTTCAAGTAACCAAAATTAAAAAAAGGTAAAAAAGGTATTTTGGTTTTTTCTGTTTTCGTAAATATATATTATATTCTTTCAATTTATGAAGAAAAAATTGGAAAAAAGTTGCCACAACTGTTAGGTTAGGTAGAGGTGGCAGTCAGAAAGCCGGACTCACTTAGACCGCTTTGGTCCATTGTGATACCACGGAGACTCTGCTTATGCGGAGTCCCCACCGTCCAACCATCCAGAGCTCAGTATAAAGCTACTAATACGTTGAAGTTCAACACTAGCAACGTCAGAAAGTTCCCTGAATTCAAGAGCGCCCATTGTGGCCATTCTCTTTCCCGCAAGTCCAGGACAGTGACAAAGAAAGTGTTCTATGCTTTCCTCTTCATCGATATCTTGGCAGCTGTGGCAAAAGTCGTTGTGTTCAACCCTAAGCCTTTGTGCATGCCTACCTATGAGACAGTGTCCTGTTAACACGGATACTAAAATCGAGATTTGTTTCCTATTCTTCGAAATTAGGTAATCCGTACCTTTTCTATTTAGATGAGTCCATAACTGCCTTGTGATTACGCAATCATTTCTAGTGACCCACCTTCTATTTGTTTCGTCCTCTGTCTTGCGCCTAAGTCTGAGTTTGCAAGAGAGTAGGGGTAGACCTACACATTCCAAATCCGGTGGAACCTGTAAGGTTGTCCCGATTCTAGCAAGCTCGTCAGCACTAGAGTTCCCCTGGAAGCCTCCATGCCACGGTATCCAGATGATCCTAATATCAAACTGCTCTGCCATCTCATTTAGAGATGATCGGCAGTCGAGGGGTGTTGTTGTTCTTAGAAGCGAGGATTCGAGGGCCATAATAGCTGCTCGACTATCGGTGTAAATGTTAATCAAAGTCGTTGAAGTGACATTCACTCTCAACCAATTCGCAACTTCTCTTATAGCAAGGATCTCTGCCTTGAAATACGAAGACCTAAAGCCATCGAAAAGACCCCATAGCCCGTCCTTATAAAAATCAACACTTTTTCTTCTACCTGGAGTTCCATTCATCCACATTTCTGTGGATGGTATCCAGGTTTTATAAAGACGTTCGTGTAGTAGAGCAGGGGAGGTTTGGTCAATCCTCCATCCCCCAACCTCATCATCGACTATTCTGCAGTGGCCGGTTCCATTTCCGTTCCACAGAGAGGTACATCGAAGACGGATTGCCGAGGAAGTTGCCATCTCCTTCCCTACTAGATCTAACGGTAGTAGATGAAGAAGCATCCCCAGTGCATCCGTAGGAGTGGTGCGAATAGCACTGGTTACATACAAGGATGCAAGTCTTTGCACCTTGTTTAAGATGTATAGATACGTCTTTTTCTCCAGGGATGGCCACCACACGATGATACCATACATGAGAATTGGACGTACTATTGCAGTATAGATCCAGTGAAAAATTTTTGGGGTAAGACCCCAATTCTTCCCAATGGATGTTTTGCATAGATATAGTGAAATTATTGCTTTTTTCACTCTCTCTAGAATATTTGCCTTGAAACTCAGTTTTGAATCAAGAATAACACCAAGATACTTTGCAGTGTTGGACACTTTTATCTCCGTATTAATTAGTGTGATAGGTCAGAAATCAGGTATCTTATACTTCCTAGAGACAAGGAATAGTTCCGTTTTATTAGGATTAACGGCGAGCCCTCGTTTCTCCGCCCATCTAGTTAAATGTGAAAGACCATCCTGTTGGATGTCCCTTAGAGTTGTGAGGAATTTTCCTCTTACAGCTATTGACACAACTGTTAAAAATTTGCATTTTAAAAAATCATAATTTCCTTTGATTTTTGGTCATCCCTATGTATATTATAAAAATAATATGCAAACGGACCAAGCGATTTTAATGAGATTTTGAAGAAAAATAGATTTTTACCTCGCGAATACTACAGACTATGACTTGGACCAGGAGTGGGTGCGCAGGGCGAGCTAGTGTTTAAAATAATAATGCAAAATACAATGCAATGATACATGCGATTAAACTCATATTGTTTAAAAAAATAAAATTAAATTTGATTTTAAATTATTATTTTGCCGCAAGAGGGCACTAATATTACTTACATACTTCTTAACCGCATGAGGGCATTAAAATCAGATGATTTTATATTGTCAAAGTTTCATTGATTTGTTTTGTTCATTATATACCGTTAGTTTTTATATCTATTGTTTTAAGAAAATAATAAAAAATAATAATTACCCAGCAAAAAATTTTCGAAATTTTGTAATGGGTAGTACTCTTTTAATGGCTTACAAAGTAACGACTGGTACTTATATATCTAATTATTTTATTTGCATAATAATGACTGTCATGTAATTAATAAAATAAGAACTTATTTATATCACTACGTGAAAGTACTTATTGTAGTACTTTCCAGTTAATAAGGAAATATGTATACCTAGAGAAATTTGTTACAAAATTTTATTAATTTAAAATAAAAAAATTAGAAAATATAGCAAATTAATTTTGAATAAGTTTAAGCAAAAATTAATCTATATTATTTTGCATATTTGTACGCAAAAAATAACCCATTAAATTTTGAGTACTTTTAGGCAATCAGTAATCTATTAACTTTTGTATGTTTGTACTCAAAAAGTATAGGGTACCGCATACTTTTTGAACTTCTCAAACAAAAATAATGGGTTATTCAGTCAAATTGTAAGTACTTACGACTGAGGATTATATACACTTTTTTGCATTCTAGTAGGCAAAGTTTTTTGCTGGGTATAAACATATTAAGAAACGTTTAAGAAATTAAGTTTTGAATTAGTATAAATTGTGTACCACAATGTCTGTTATTTTATATAATTCAGATTTAATTGACTTTTGGTTAACATCAACCTTTGAGGACAAAGAAACAGTGATATATAAATTGTATATTCAAAGAAAAATAGGTAGTTTATATTTTGATAAAAATGCATTGTTGCAAAGTATTCATTTTTTTAATGTTAAAATGACAAAATTTTGGAGGGAATGTAAGTCCAACAAAAGATATTTTGAACAAATGTATTCTTCCTGGTTAAGTACAAAGTTAGCAACCTGGCACAAGTAAAACATCTCGAGAAAGTAAATCGACAGAAGTTTTAAATATGACTGAAACTTCAGGAACTGATGTAGAATTAATCGATGTGGACAGTTTTCCGAAAGCAATGCCTAGAAAAAGGGGTAGACCGATGAAAGCATTCAATAGTAGTGCAAAAAAAAACCAAACATCGAAGAGTAGCAGACTTGATATCAAAGTATTCTCTTGAAGAACTAAAATTTGCCGTAAAAAAAACTAAAACAAAAGTATCACTCTAGTTCTGAAACCTGTGTGTCCAATCCAGATTGTTTATCAACAGCAGAAGCTTTGGCACTTTATGTAGCTTTAGATTTGTCGGAAAGAAAATACATGTGTTCCCACCTGTAACCGTAACCGAATACTCAGCTGAAGTTGACTTAACGACCTTGATGCGTAGAACTGCAGAAGGCGTACTTCAATAGTGTAAAGTTAATGATAAAATAAATAAAGTTTCCCATATTTGCAAGTGGGACATGGACGGGAGCTCCGGTCATAGACGCTATAAACAAAAATTTGAAACTGAAAGTTATACAGATGAATTTATGGTTTTTGTTGCATTTGTACCCCTGAGGTAAACTAATAAAACACTTGTTTAAGAATATGATAAAAGCGATTGTATAATGGTAGATTTAACATCCAAAAAAGATTTGTGGAGTGCCATCCTCCACCTTGTATTGTAGACCTATAAAATTTATATTTGAGAAAGAGAATCCAAATTTGATTAAAGAAGTTTTTGGTCAAATAGATACGTGTATAGGTATAAAAAGCTTAGAGGCCGACATAATTGAAATTAATGACGTTTTATTCGAAGTTAGGTACGAAATGCATTGTACAATGTTAGACGGGGCAGTAGCAAATATAATAAGTAACACAAATTGTACCAGCCGATGTTTTATTTGCAAGGCATCTCCAACGGAGATGAACAATGTAAACATTTCAAAAGTTCCATGTCCTGACAATAATAAATACGGTTTATTCACTTTGCATTGCTGGACAAAATGTTTCGAGGGCCTGTTGCATATAGCTTATCGTATTCCGTTCAAAACTTGGAGAGAGTATATGCAGAAAATAAACAAGCATTTATTGAAAACAAAAAAAGAATTCAGAAGGAATTTAAAATAAAAACTGGTCTTATTGTAGACGAAGTAAAAACAGGATTCGGTACAACAAATGATGGAAATACCGCCCGCCGATTTTTCAAAAACAGTTCGGTATCGGCAGAAATTACTGGCGTAAAAAAAGAGCATATTGACCACTTTGAAATTATACTGAGGGTACTATCATGTAGATTTTAATGAACTTTTGCCAGCAACAAGAGATATATATTTAAATAATTACGGATGGTACTATATGCCTAGCACTGTTCAAAAAATCCTAATACATGGAAGTGACATTGCTCAGTTTTTTGACTTGCCAATAGGTATTAAAATAATTATTTAATTTAAGTAACATATTTTTTAAAGTTTCTTTGCAGGTTGCTTATCCGAGGATGCTCTGGAAGCCAATCATAAAAATGTGAGGAAAGCACGGCTATGTCATACAAGAAAAACGTCTAGAAAAGACACCAATAAAGACTTAATGGCACATTTGTTATTAATATCAGACCCACTGTTGTCTTCGAAAAGAAACATAAGAACGAAAGAAAATTTGTTTTTTTCAGGTATTGAAAAATATATAATAACAAAAAATGTAAATACCCTTGATCTAGTAAAAGATCAAGAAAAAAAATTATTTTCTGAAAGAAAATATCACTTCAAATGATTCCTAAAGTGGTGGTGATTTTTTGTGATAAGTTACAAGAATTTAAAAGACAAATACAAATAAAATTTACTATTTGCGCTAATACACTTACATACAAGTATTATTTGAAGAAATAAAATTAATTCTAGTTGCTTTAAACGCCTATTGATATTATGTAGGTATTGGAAGATATTATTTTTTACACTTATTTAAATAGTAAGAAATAGTTTGAATTATATTTGTACAGGGTGTTTTTTTTAGAGGTATAGAACTTCGAATTGAAATAAAACACAAGAAAATCGTTTTAATGTCCATCAATTTGGCTTTATTGGAAGGATAATTTTATGCCATTAATGTTTAAATATGATTTCGGGCATGTGGCCGCCGCGGCTGGCTCGAATAAAACCAATTCTACAGGTTCAATTTTCAACCACTTTTTCGAGCATATGGGGCCGTATGTTGGCAATAACGCCACGAATGTTGGCTTCCAAGTCCCCTAACGTTTCTGGTTTGTTGGCGTAGACGAGCGACTTCACATATCCCCAAAGAAAATAATCCAATGGTGTCAAATCACACGATCTTGGTGGCCAATTGACAGGTCCATTCCGCGAAATTATGCGCTCATCGAATGTTTCCTTCAATAAATCGATTGTGACGTGCGCTGTGTGGCATGTAGCGCCGTCTTGTTGGAACCACAACTCATCCACATTCAAAATCTTCAAAATCTTCCATAAAGTTGATGGACAAAGCTCCAATTGCTGTGCACGGTGGCGAATCGATTCATTCGGGTCCTCTTCAACACTTTGCTCTACAGCGGCAATTGTTTCTTCGGTGCGCACTGTTCGACGTCTCTGCGGATGCGTATTATCACATAGAGTAAACGTAGTGCGAAAACGATCCATGGTTAACCGAATTAATTGCTCTGATGGACGATTATGTCGACCATAAAATGGACGGAGCTTGCGGTAAACTTCGCGAACTGAACCATTATTTTCGAAATAAATTTGCACGATTTGCAAGCGTTGTTCTTTTGTCAACCTGTTCATGATGAAATAGCAAACCAAACTAAATAATAATCACTTGACAGCTGACAAAATGGCCGCCAGTTAAAAAAGTGATTCCAACTTAAAGTTCTATACCTCAATAAAAAACATCCATTATATGTAATCTAGAAAATGCTAATACTCTTACATATTTGAAAATAACATAATTATAATGTGATTTATATAATTTTTACCATAAAGGATGTTTGACAAGGCCTTGAGTCATCACTACCATTTAAACATAAGAAACAACTTTATAAACTGACATACTTAAAAAGTTCTATAATTTTTATTAGAATCGACTTCTAATTTTTTTGCCACAAATAACAACAAATATAAAAACAAAACTTAATATCCTTATATACTGAATGATATAATAATTTCTTCATAAGTTATTGCATTTTTAATATGAAGGATATACGGCAGGATAACGAGTCCTTGCTTCAATTAGAGTACAAACTGACACATAAAGTGCTACATTCATATGTTGAATAACTGCAGATTTTTAAGACTTTAGAAGCAATAATGTGGCCAATACATCAAATTATAGTTTTGTTTTATATGGGCGATAGGCGTGTCCCTGGTCCAATTTTTTCAAAAAACTAAATTTACCTTAGTTAATTCATCTAGTATCAGTGTACCAATTTTCAGAACTCTACGACAACTCCTTCTATTCGTTGTATGGAAACAAAGCACTGTGCGCCGTGCTTTCGAAAAATATTGCCCACATGTTCTTTCCTGTCCCATTTCGTCCAGTTAGGGAAGGAGAAAATCTTTTAGCATGTTTTTTTGGGCACATTAGTTCACAGTATTTGTTTGGCACGCCGAAGAGTGGGATTTGTTTATACAATGTTTGCCAAAAAATATTAGGAGTCCTCGTAGAATGTTGAAATTTGTCACAGAGCCTTTTATTACCTCAATTAAGAATAAAATAAAGCTTTACGAACAAATTTGTTTTATTAACTTAGTATACATGCAGTGCCGGTTTATAATAAAACAAATTAAATGCCGGCAGCCGTGTTTTTGATTTTGCTGATTTTCAATACCAATCCTTTTATATGTAATCAGTCCAAGTCTCTAACTTTCCCTAAGGACTTCGGAAAATTGATTTAAAATATTTTTTGGGTATCATGGCATTTTCAAATATGTATTTGATACTCAAAAATTTGTTCGTTGAAACAAAAATTAAAGGCAGTTTTGAAATTTTTTATTATATATGCATAAGTATATGTTTGCTTATTTGCAAAAATATAAGAACAAGATGCTTTTCAAATTAAAATTACATGTTACCAATATTTTTTATAATTTTATTTATTTTTTCAAGTGCTAAAAAGTGCTTAAAACGGTGCAATAAGTTGAATAAATATTCCAATTATGTGACAAAAATGCTTGACACAAAAATTTTTTTTTGTTAGTTTTTAGGTGCTCAAAAGGTGTAGAAAATTCAACATCAATTTAAAATACATACATTTTAACTAAAATCATTTTTATAATTAAACTTGAAATATTTTTATAAAGTTACGATAAATATATGTATTTGTTAAAAATATAAATTTGGGAAAAGTAGTACAATTTTTATTGTGCTTTCAAAGAGATTATCGGCCATGTCACAGAGTTTAATTCCGTTCGGAATCGGAATTCAATAAACCCCATTTTTGTAGCAGATGGTGTATAAAAGAGAAAACAAAAATTTGGAAATTTGTCAGGTGTCTCCAGACTGTGGGAGGCGGTGGTATGCTGGGGTATGCTTCGGCTAGGGCTTGAAATTTTGAGGTTTATTCAATTCCGATTCCGAACGGAATTGAACTCTACGACATGGCTGTATGTTTTAATTATTTTCCTTTTTAAAATTTATTATGTTGTACATAAACAGAAATAAATTTAAGTTATGTCTATGGGTATTTAATTTTCGGACTGCTTTTCTTTAATAACCTCGTTCATACGCAAATCTTGTTTGCAAATAAAACCATTTGTAAATACTGACCGCAGCGTTTATACGTACATACAAATGTATGCAGCATACATTACCATCTGCAAATTAAATTGTCCCACATTGTTAAAAGTATATTACATTTCTTATAAAACACAAAGTCCTTGGCAACATTTTACAGCAAATAGTGCGTTATTTGCAAATAGTTTTCGTGACTTAATCACCATTATTCCAGTTGTCGACATCGACGTCACTTTAATACGATGCCAAAAAATAAATTGGGGCCGTTATACCTGTTGTCGAAAACAACTAACTCCTGTTGGCAGGTTCATGCTATTTTCTAGACCTTAGGGAACGGAAATAGATTTTCAGTAGCACAAAATTGTTCTCGAGAGCGACTAAAGAAGCCCCAATTTTTTGGTATTGCGTTAAAGTGACTTCGATGTCGACAACTGGAATAAAAAAGTTAATCGCGCACGCTTTCGACTTTTATTTGTTTAAACGGGATAAAGTATATTAATATTCCTACACTTTCATTTTATTTTCCACTTCAAACAGTTTTGTAGTATTAATTCCAAAATATATTGCACACTTATTCACAACTAAAGCCATTTAAATTTTAAATCCAATAAATTTGCAACAAGGATTTAATTTCCATAATCACGTTTAAGAAATCTCACCAAACGCATAAATTGTTTCATTAATTTCTCGCGTTTTGACCAGCAGATTTCAATGATGAAACAAATAAACGATAACGTCATACCGAAGGCAAAACAAATCATCACCAGTTTCATATCTTCTAGTTTCATTGGCGTGAATTCTGGCTCAGCTCTTTCTTTAAGCAATTGCATTCTTTTCATTCGAACCAAGATAAGAGTATCCAAAGGCTCCTTGTAAGGTGAGTTAGGCTGCAAAATGAATCTTGCGGCATCCGATTTGAAGACGCAAATATTAGTTAAACGAAACAGAGGTTTGGACAGTATTTGGTGCTGCTGATCAAGTATTTTCCAATATCCAGACGTCACAAAATACATGTAACGGCTGTCAAATCTATTAATCATTGTATAATATTCCTCCAAACTATCAACAACCTTTGCATATGGAGTGAATTCTTTTTCTCTCCCAATTTGTTTTAAATACTCAAACTCTTCAACATATAAAACAATTTTCATGCCAGAGTTTTGTACATCCTGCATAGTGGCAATCCTGTGTTCGCTGGGAGGAGCGGTATAATAGGATTGTATGAATGTGTTGTAAGCTGTATTAAATATCAAACCAGCCAAAAATATCATCAAGAAGATTAATCGGCGTGTAACGGAGGAACTTCCCCCTATACTGAAGCTTTGGCCCAAGAGTCCACTTAGCACATTAATGTTAAAAATTAGTTCATTGAAATTCATGTGTTCACGTTTGATTAAATAAGTCGCAGCCACCACCAAAGAAAATAATATAAAAGCCAAGACAATCAAAATCATGCTGATGGTATCGTAAACTGATACATAAAACTTATAAGCTGGTACAGATTTTTCAACCGGCACCATTAAACAGATGTCTCCAAGTTCGAATATTCTAGAATACATGAACTCTTCATCAAAATTATCAGCGACGCTTAATTCAGCAGATATATCACAGGGGTACCATTTTCAACCAGATGAAATATATCTCTATGGCGCTGTACGTTGCTTGTTTGTTCCTGATGCGGAAACGTTAGCGATGCATTAAGTTTGCGAGCGAATTCTTCAAATAAATGGCCGATGGAACCCCCGAGCATGGGTCTTCCATTTTTATCTTCTTTTACAAAAATACCATAGCTGTTACTTATATGAATAATACTTATAGGATAACCTTGCATATTTTTTGTTTTATCCGTGAATAAAGAACTTGTTTCCTTTATATTTAACGCTTTCACTTTCACTTCAAATTTGGGAAATGCGTTAAAATAATAGACAACAGGACCCTTGTTTAGCATTTCCTTGATCAAGATGACATTAAGGGCTTTATTTTGATAACAATATTTCAAAATATTCCATATATATTGATCACTGACATTCCTCTTAACCAGCAAAATCAAACGTGTTGACAAATTACGACTCAATGTTTTCCATAAAGAAGCCAAATGATTCTTGTCCTCGTCAGCAATTCCTTTTAAATTTGCTATGACCAACAAACGCTGATTAGAATCCTTCAACAAAAGCTGAGTTGTGTTTCCAACTAGATTCAAAACTGGCGTTCCCTGCTTCATTAGATTTTTTATTATATCGTCCGTGTTATAGAAATTCTGGCAATCCTTTCCATACGTCGTCTCATTGTGTCTTATAAAAACAATTGTATCGTAATGTTGTTCTGCTTTAATGTTGTTTGTCAATTGCACAAGTATTTCACTCAGTTTATTTTCAAATGCGAATACTCCCAAAAATCCAAGAAGGATTAAGGTTGAAGTTGCTTTCACGTTTAAGGCCATCGTTAAACTAATAATTTAATATTTTTATTTTGAGTATTTTCTTATAAAGCTTCTAGTTGTGGAAATTGCCCTTCTTTTGGGTAATTGGCTCAGTATGATAATTACATTGATTAAAAAATTATATGAAGCACACACTCCGCTACGTGAAGTCGGCACATGCCTTCATGTAGCGGACTTCCCTTCATACGCAACAAAATGCTGATGGCGACGTTAAAACTTAAAAAATTATAATTAGAAGAGTGTTGTCCATGTGAGGGTTTATGGTATTGGTGTATGGAAGCCAACAAATATTTTATCTAATCACTTGATAATGCGTGAGTAAAATAAACTTTTTTACATTAATTTGTTGCACTCAAGGTTTATTTTAGAAGTTTTTTGTTGTTTAATGTATGTTTTTTTTTTAACAAATTTGTATAAATAAATAGAAACAAGTAAAAATGCTATATTCGGCTGTGCAGAATCCTTGCACACAATTTGGTGTTAATTGATCCAAACGTACTCGTCCTATGACTGGAGAAAAGGCGAGTGTTACCAAAAGTACGGAGTATTGTATGATGACAAAAAAAGACATATCATGTAAATAGTTACATATTCACCATTTCCATGATGTATCGTCTTGATCTTGAGCCAATTTAATTAGGACTCGGTATAGTATTGTAGATAAGGGCACTGAAGATTTTCGATGTGGTTGAAAAGTGACTGGTCCGCTTCATAGGAAGCGTTAGATCTCGGACTGGTCCGTATCACTTGGGGACCGTTCAGTGTACTAGACTTGTGTCAGGTAATAAAAATCTTTACCCAAGTAGATAAATATGGGTGCTGATGAGGTGCGTGGCTGCACACAAAAATATTGTTATTTCTCACAGCTAATAAAGTATATCTTAATTTTTCTCCTCTTCATTAGAAACTCACATTAATTAATAAAAATATTTCATTCAATAAGAATTGAAAATACTGAACTTAAGCCCGATTAAGAAATTATTCCTGATTAAAATTCACTTTACTTCAATTATATTTAAAATGTCTCACTTAAATCATCAGGGGCACGTGACAAAAATATGTTCACTAGGCAATCACAGTTTACTGGAAAGTAAAATCAACTGTAGAAAACTAAATCAATGTAACATAATATCCACTACAATTAATTAATTATTAATTATAATTGTATGCACAATAATCATTTCTCATATCTAGAGCTGTGCCAAATCGTTCATTAAAGTGACAGCTCATTTTCCTTTATTTTTTAATATGTCAAAACGTTCTTTACAAAAAGTTTTACGAAATATAAACAAAGAAACAGTTGATTCGGCCAATAAAACTGCGAATGTGACTCGCATACCAAGGGTTCCGTATGGACACTACCGGCCCTATGTATAAGAAAAAATTGGCATGACGTTAGCATAAGTGACGATATTGAATTGGGCGTTAACGAGTTCCTCCATACAATTTGACATTAAAAATGGTCGTATTACCTACTTTTAACCCATCTCGAAGTCCTAGCATGATTCATGACAAAACTCTTTAAGATCGTGTTAAATTTTGCTACTTATGCTAACTTCATGCCGATTTTTGCTTATACATAGGGCCCTACATATCTAATACTATACGAACCTTAGCGATTTTTCTAGCTTTGGCGGGTTTTCTTATTTTTAGCGCTTTTTTCTTTTGCTCTTGGGATTTTTTTCGGTTTATGACGTTTTTTTAGTTTTGGTGTTTTTTTTGCGATTTTTTTGGTTTTGACCATTTATTTTATTTTAAGAGATTTCTCTATGCTTGACAATTTTTCCATTTTTTTTTTTTTTTTCATTAGGCGATAGTTTTCGTTTTGGCGCTTTTTTTTGGTTTTTGGCGATTTTTTCGGTTTGGCGATTTGATAATTTTGGGATTTTTAGTTTTAGAGTTTTTGAAAACTTCAAGAGTTTGCCTCTTACGGTTTCCAAGATACAGCAAGTTATCAAAATTACATTAACTAATAGAACACCCTTTAATTATACCCTTCACCAAAAATGGTATATAGGTTTGCCATTCCGTATGTAGTTTCCATAATATTCATATGTGACCCATAAAGTATATATATTCTGGGCCCTTATGAATAGGAAAGACGAATAAGCGATGTCCGTGAAATCGGTTTTCCGAAGCTCACAGAAAATCTAGAGACTTCGGTCCTGGAGTGGTGTATCAGTCAGAGCAAATATTTTTATTGAAAAATATTAATAGCATTAAGAAATAAATAATAAATATAATCACTTAAAACGAATTACTCAAAAAAAAATTTTTTTTTAACCAATTTTACTCTTCTAATTTATTTAACTTTTTAATGCAATTCCATAAACGCACAGAGCTGGCAAATAAACTTGAACACTTAAACACTGTATTAATGTCAAATAAATGCGATTTTAACATATCAGCAGGAATGCGGCATTAAACGCTGATTTTTTTTTTATAATAAGTCAAAAGTGTCCATTAAAGAATCAATTTCAAACTTCTTAGGCAGTGATACCATTTTTTTGCTATCCAATAAAATTACAACAAAAAAAACAACAACAACAACAACAAAACAGAGTGCTATATTCGGCTGTATCGAATCTGATATACCCTGCATTTACTTTTTATTCTAATGGAATTTATATTATTTTTCCACTAAAAAAATTAATTCAAAGATTTTATTTTCAATAGTTATATATTTTCAGAAATTATTAATTGAATTAATAATGGCAGTTAATTCACTCACATCCAAAGCATCTGGAATGCAAATAGGTAAATATGTATATTTAAAGTAAGAATTTTACAAGGCTTTACCATATTAATAATAAAATATGTAAGTACATATGTATTCCTAATGACAATAAAAAGATTTTCTGTTTTAAAACATCTGCAACAGAGAATGAAAAAAGGATCGTTTTTAAGTACTCTTTGAGTATTGGCCGCCAAAAAAAACTATGAATGCGTACAGCTAAAAATGAAAATATGCAAGCACACGCATTAATTTTCAACTGAATACGTATAACTATAAGCATCAAACAAATATTTTTTTTAGACATTTTTAAAATTACGCTACAAAAACAACTATAACTAAAATTTATGGATGGTGTGAGCTACAATCAAACCGCATGAGTATAAAAATACTCTGACTGTTATTCGGCTGTACATGATTTCTTTTATTAAATTTTTTTATACAGAAATGTATAAATACGGTGGCGAATGATGAATATGTATATATCCCGAGTATTATGCGTATATTTTTTGTCCGATTAAATATCCATAGTCTGAGTGTAAGCATACTCCGGCTATAGCGATGAAAGAGAGTAAATGCGCTTGCCTTTTTATTTTTAATTGAAGCATATTTTAGTTTTTCGCATAAATAAAGTAGACATGCTATTGTATGTTGGAATCGACATACAGTCATAGTTGCTTGAGAGAAAATATGTGAACGAATGAACTGTTTACCCTACAATTATGATTATGCGAAGTTATTCCTAGTTAACACTATGCAAGTCTTATTGCTAAGCTGATTAGTTTGATAGGAGAGAGAGAGACGAGGGGAAAAAACGTTTCTGTTCCCCTCGTCGCTCTCTCTCTCTCTCTCTCTCTCTCCAAACAAACTAATCAGCTTAGCAATAAGACTTGCATAGTGTAAACTAATTAATTTTAGTTAATTTTAATTATTATTGTTCGAACTTCATTTGTTTCTATATTTATGATTTTAACAGGCCAAGGTTTGGCTTCCAAAGCAATGTGAGATGAAAAAAAGTCAGCCAATGTAATAAAGTAAGAAAATAAAAAACGTGTTGATTATTGAGTTCTTGTTTCAACTTTGTTATTTGTTGAGCTTCTCATTTGTTTAAATGAAAGTTTATAGCATAATAACTATAGTTGTTCTAAGATTTTTGGATAAAGGTTCCCTGATGATCCAGCAGCTAAATCCTTCAATAATCAATTTCAATGTATTTTTAATAAAAAAAAATTATTTTACTAAATAACTAAAATAATAATTTGGGATCATTAGTGCGTTAAACTTAATAACAATTAAAATTAACTAACATAGTTTTAGTTAATTACTTTTATATACCAAAAAAAAAGAAGTTTAAATTTTACAGCAACAGACAAATAATTAGACCTAGAATATACATATACCCTTTGGGGCCACTCACATATTACGCTATTTTCGGAGTATTTATCGCCCCTTTCTTTTCTAGTAACACTTTTTACAAAATGTTCAATATTAATTTTTTTTTTTGCTAAAATTAATATTGAGACATTTTTAGATTTAATTGAACTGTAGTGAATTTTAATCAGAAATAATTTCTTAATCAGGCTTGAGTTCAGTAATTTCAATTCTTATTGAATGAAATATTTTTATTTTTATTAATGTGAGTATCCAAAGAAGAGAAGAAAAATTAAACTAGACTTTATTAGCTGGGGGAAATACCGATATTTTTCTGTGCAGCCACGCACTTCATCAGCACCCATGTCTATCTACTGGGGGTAGAGATTATTATTAACATCAGCTATTTAACTTAAATTTCTATGAAATGGAATATGAGAATTGATTGTGTATACAATTATTGATTTACCTTTGGCAAACACATTTGTAAGTATCTCTACCTATGTATGTTTAACTATTCTTACTTATCTTTTACGATTATGTATGTTTAATTAATAAAAATATTTCATTCAATAAGAATTGAAATTACTGAACTCAAGCCTGATTAAGAAATTATTTCTGATTAAAATTAATATTTTAGAAAATAAAGAGGAAAATAACCAACAAAATACCAACAATTTTATGTAACAAAATTATATTTATATGGATATTTTTTATTTTAAGCATGTACAACAATAAGAGCTTATATATATTAAATTATTTCATACATAGAGACCAAGGTGTATCTAACTAGGTGGCAGCGTTACTTCAGCTGATAATTTTTTGCTCTATGTGCTTTGTAGCTGAAGAATGTCAAAAACTTCGATTTTGTTTTCGTTTTAGTACAATTGTTTTTATGCTTTTGACATTCTTCGGTTCTTTACATAGCTATGGTTGCCGTATTTTTATATAAAAAATCCTTACGCAGTCACCTGTATAATTACATCATGATAGAGACATAGTTAAAAGAAAAAAAAAAAAAAAAATAAAAAAATACATTGAATATATGGGCTTGAGGGCCGGACACAACTTATCGGTATGAAATTGTTTTGTATTTTTTTTTACATAAAACTGAACCGATTTGGGGGGTGAGAGTAGAAGAAATCAGAAAAAATAAATAAGATTCACCCTAATGTTCATATATACCCCAGCCATGTTTGGTGAAGGGTATACAAATATGTATCAAAACTTAAACAATTTGTGCAGACTAAGGTGTAATTTTTTTTTGCGCTTACTAAACATGAAATAGTTTCGATACAATTGATTAAAATCAACATATAAATTTATACAAAATAAAGCTATAAATCATTTAAACAAGATACCTAGCAACTTTTTTCATTCTCTTGGTATGAAAATGTATGTATGTATGTATGTATCCAAATCCAAAGAAAATTAAATGAACATAGAATGACCAAAAGAAAAAATTTGTCTCAACAATTGCTCAATTTTAACTGTTCGGCCTAAACAAATAAAGCTTTAAAAGCTCAATGAACAAAAACACAAAACACGCACTTAAGTCTAGCCTACCTAGTTAGTATCCGTTAATCAGTCTGTTCCCCGTTAAGTTAGTTAGTTGGTTAGTTAATCCAACCAACGTTGCAGATATTTTTACATTTATTCAGTTTTATGCATACGTACCTACATTAATAATGACGCTGTGCAGTCTAAGCCTGCAAACTATGTACATATGTATGTATGTACGAGGGCGGTTCGGAAACTTCTTAGCCTAGCACAAAAAGCGCGGTATAAACAGAAAAAAGTTAAGTGTTTTGGAAACTACCATCTCTGCTCTGAACACATGTTAAATTTTGTTTCGATCTGGCAACTCCTTCATATAGAAACAGGTGATAATAAAGACGCATCCGCGATTTTTTAACAATGGAAAAATTAGAAATGCGTGGTGTCATTAAATATTTATATAAAAAAGGTTTATCGGGACAAGAAATTCATAATGATATAATGAATGTGTTAGGTGAAAGTGCTCCTTCATATGCAACAGTAAAAAATTGGGTTGCTGAATTTAAACGTGGTCGTACAAACATTGAAGATGAACCACGTAGTGGACGTCCAAAAACAGCAACAACAACAGAAATCGTAGCCAAAGTGCAATATATGGTATTAAATGATCGACGAATAAAAGTGCGTGAAATAGCTAATATCATGGGCATCTCAAATGATCGAGTCCATTTAATTTTGCATGAAGAACTACAGATGAAAAAGCTTTCTGCAAGATGGGTGCCGCATTTGTTAACAGTCCACCAAAAACGCATAAGAATGAACATTTCTCAAGCTTGTTTGGATCGTTTTAAGCGAAATAAAATGGATTTTAAGCGTCGTTTCATAACTGTTGATGGGACATGGATCCACCACTATACTCCAGAGACAAAAGAACAATCCAAACAATGGACTGAAGCTGGAGAAAGTGCCCCAAAGAAGGCAAAAACAATTCAATCGGCTGGTAAGGTTATGGCAACGGTTTTTTGGGACTTCAAAGGTATTTTATTGATTGACTATCTGCAAAAGGGTAAAACTATAAATTCAGAGTACTATTGCAACCTTTTGGATCAATTAAATGTACAAATTCGAGAAAATCGTCCTGGCTTGCACCAGCGCACAAGAGTGTTTTAACAATGGCTAAAATCAATGAATTAAAGTACGAGTTGCTTGACCACCCACCTTATTCTCCTGATTTGGCTCCCAGTGACTTTTACCTGTTCCCAAATCTAAAAAAATTCCTTGCTGGCAAGCGTTTTACCTCAAATGAAGATGCAATTACAGTTGTAAACCACTATTTTGAAGACCTTGAGGAAAACTGTTTTAAGCAAGAGATAGAATTGCTAGAAAAGCGTTGGACTAAGTGTATTGAAGTTTCAGGAGATTATATTGAAAAATAAAAATATTTTTGAAAAACTAACTATTCTCTTTCATTGATAGGCTAAGAAGTTTCCGAACCGCCCTCGTATGTATGTATCCTATAAACTTGCCTTTAAGCAACCCACATTAATTTTATTTCTTTTTAAATTTCTTGTGCATGAATTGCATATATTCGCTTTTAAATATAGAGTATTTTAACTATGTATTTGCAATTGTCTGATTTTTATATCATTTATATGAGTTCTTTTTTTTAGCACAACAACTTCCCCAAATCATTATTGATGACAATTGTCAGTGGCGGACTCAGCATATTAATGACGGAGTAACATACATATAAATAAAACGATGACTGGCTGCTTAGTTAAATGCACGTATGTATGTGTTTTTGTATTTCTTAGCATTATTTTTTTTTAACAGCTGGCATATATGTACATTTGGCTCCGTTTACTAACACGCCCACTTTTGGTTTTGGCGAAAAAAATTAATTTTTTTTTGTATGCCCAGTATTTGAAGCTGCCTGCTTTTTTTTATATGTATACATTGAAAAACTTTTGGTGCTCTATCAATAGCATGTATCTAGATCTTAATACTAGTAACTTAAGGTTTTATTTCAACGAATTAAAAGCAATTACACCCTACAGTAAATAACTAAATATTTATTGTGTGTAAAGAATTATCAATATTCTAGAATCTGTTCTGGTAACACCTTTTAGTCCTAATGGCAGGTAGAGACTTAGCAACGTGTTTATGCAACCCGTAGTGCGATTCAGTAACTTTTAACTATCCGATAATCGTAATTTTTGCCTATACATTTTTTCGCTTGCAATAACGATTGTGTGATTCTGTAACTTTTTTTAACGGTAGTATGCAGCTATTTTTTCTGTTGATTTTTGCACATAAATTATTGTCGCTTAAATAACGACACATGTGGCATTAACCTACAGCGAATATTGTTAAAAATGTTACTGAATAGCAAATTCGTTAAATTCGTTATATCGTTACAAAAAAAAGTTAGTGAATCGCACTATAGGCAGGTTGCATTGTCGGTCGCATAGTATGTAGCCTTGTTTATGGTTGCATTCGAAGTTGCATTAGAGGGTGCCCCTTGGCTGAGTGGCAGCGATGCTAGCCTTTCAGTCCAGAGGTCGTGGGTTCGATTCCCACGAAAGACCTTGGGTGTTTTCCGCAGACAAGCTAATCGCTTTGTTTGTTCTTTAAAGGTTTCGAAAATATCAAAATGTTTTAATGTTTGTGGGTTGCATTGACGATTGCTTTGTAGGTTGCAGTGTCTGTGTCAAAATATTCGAAAACGTATTGCAAAGTCTGTACTCAGAAAAATAATTATATTGTACCATAACCGCCAAAAAAGCTTCAGCGACATAATTTTCGAACTTAATTTTTTTTTACCAAAATCGCTTATTTGCAATCGTAAATAATCAATTATCGTAAAAAAAATTAAGTCCAATACATGTGTCACTTAAGCTATTTTAGCGGTTATGGCTCGATATGTACTCGTAAGTATTTTTTGTTCACAAAATTGTTTGAACCAATCAAAGGCGAAAATTTCAAAAATTATTACGTAAATCTTCAGGATTGGGAATGTTGAAAAGATTTTCCAGTTTTTAGAATATTTTTTTTTTATTAAAAAGAAATAGAATTAATTAAAATTAAAATATTTAAAAAAATAATTTTTCTTTTCAAAAATTATTTTACAATTAATGATTCTAATAAATAATAAATATGCACGAGCACTAAATATAAAAACATAATCATCCACACCAGGAATAAGGGTGCAGGTGAAATGTATTCCCTCGTCCTAAAATTCTAATCGTTAATTTTTGTGTTGTTGTTGTTGTGCTACTTTCTACTACTTTCTAATTTTGTTCTCCATTTTTTGTTGCTGTGAAAATTGCACATAAAAAAATGTTCGTCTCTTATTCCTGATAAGCGTGTGAATAACAACATTGTATTTCCTATTAATTCATCCAATGGTTGAATGAATTTAAATTTTACTAGTTTAGTACATATTTTAAAATTAAATTTAATGTATGCAAAGTTAAATTTGCAATATACATAATTGTTAAATTTTTCGTATTGTACAATAATATCGCCAATGTGTATGTCATATTCAAAGATGGCACAATATATTTTGGCAAATATCAAAACGCTTTTGATTTTTATATATAAAAATCAAAACAATGATGTTGATGTGGTGGCAACATCGTTCAAAATTGGCAACATTTTCTTTGAAAATATTGTGCCATTTATTGCATATTATAGGTCAAAGAGACAATAAAATGTACAACAACATATGTTTAATGGACCCACTTCACCTGAGATAAACGAATGATCACTAAATCGAAGAAATTTCGAAACAAAATTATTTGATATTTCAAACTTCGAACTTCTATCGATAGTTTTTCGAATGTGTGACCTTAGCCGAGTGAATGTGTGTTAGTCTGTTAGGCTTGGGGTACCAAGTTCGAGGCATGCCAGCACTGCCCAGTTGACAGTGACACTCAAAAATGGATCGAAAAGTGTTCACCTGTCGTTCAGTTTTGTCCCAAAATACATTCGATCTCGGATTTCGTTAGCAATATTAAAAGTGAGAGATTCTCGAATTAATTTCGTTACCGCAAAAATGCAGCAGAAAAAGTAAAAAAGTATTTTTTTTATTTATTTATTTTAACTTACTTATTTTATTTATTTGTTTAATTCCGTAACTTTCGCTGCAGTCTTAGAACCATTTTAACAGACTAACACACATCCACTGGGCTATCGTGGCAAATTTTTTTTTTCATTCAATTATTGCACATATGTAAGTGTGTGAACTTATCTTTTTTTTAACTTACAGTGCTGTCAAGCCTTGAACTTGGTATCCTTAGACTAACAGGCTGACAGACGTCCATGCAGCTACCGTCACACATTCGAAATACTATCGAGAGAAGAAGTGAAAAGTTCGGAGCTTTAGCGAACATTGGAATTTTTTTAGATTTGCGAACAAATATCGAACAATTTTGTTTCGAAATTTCTTCGCTTTAGTGAACATTCTTTTTTTTATCGAATCTCAGGTAAAGTGGGTTAGGGATTTTTAATAGTTATATTTATTAAAGTATTATAATTGTTTTGTTTCTTGCTTTAAATTTAGCTTTTTTTGAGATTAAATTTTAAAATAAAATCATAATAATGTTGCTTCAATTTAAACTCTGCACTCATCAATATTCGCAAGTTTTATTTTAATTATGTTTGATTCTATTCTCGCGATATGACTGTGTGTGCTGCAATATGTTTTGACCAAATTAGGCCCCTTTCAGATTAGGCAATTTTACTTGCGCAAGTCTTGTGTTTGTGGGTGTGAGAGGAAAGGTCGGTTTGAAGGGGAAAGAATTGCCGAGACTTGAGTACAGACTTGCTTGTACTTGGCAATTCTATACATGTACTTGGCAATTATGTATATTCAAGTATATCTTTAACTAAATTATTTTTTTCTTCAACCCAATATTTAAAATCACTTTCACAATTACAATGAATACAAAAATGAAAAAAAAACGTCAACAAATTAAGAAAATTCGAGCATAAGAAAATTAAACTTGCTCAACAAAGTTGCTGAATGTGAACATAAAAGCAAGTTCAAAAGAAAATAAATAAAAGTGAAAATTATACTTGCGCAATTAAAGTTGCCTAATCTGAAAGGGGCCTTATGTTCGCTTTGGCCAAAAGTGCAATAGAGCAATTTATGATCACTTCTACCGCCTCAAATAAAATCAATAATTTTTTCAAATGCTTAAATAAGATCTTTAAAATGCCAAAGTAGCACATTGTCAAAGAAGAATTAGAAAAAAAAGAAAACATAATAATATTTCGCCGTCACTGGGTTTGGTATTCTATTTATGTTTAATCGTTTCAAAGTGTAACTCGTGATATGTGCCGCCTGAGTTTGGCAAATGCAATTTTGCTGCCAACTCTTTTTTTCTTACTACGAATATTTTCTGAATTCAATTCAATAATATTTTTCTTAAGCATTTTAGTGTCGTGTTTTCTTCATCGCCACAGTTACAGTCGTTACAAAGTTTTTATCGTTTTTATTAATCTATTGTTGTGAAATGCGTGCGTAGATTTCGTTTATAATAAAATTACTAAAACGAAAATTTAAGCCAAATTTTGCAACGAAAAATTATTATTTATTCGCTTTATATCTTTAAGGCTTTGTGCGCTTTGAGAATGAAAAACGCTAAATATGTGAGTATATATTGCATGTTTGTTTTACGTTGTGCTTTAATTAAAGACCTTAAAATTGAAGAAAAATATTTCTATAAAATTTTTAATGGTCTTTGTCTACATATAAAGTTTATAGAGTAATTGCAATTTTATGTTTTAGCGTAAGTTACGGTAGTAATATATAAAAAAAAAATTTGTTTATAGATAAACGTACAAATAACGCAGTTAACAAAAATACATAATCTTAAATAAAAATAATTATGAGAATAAGATTGAAAATTTAAAAGCAAAGCAATCAATACGTACGTAAAGAATACAAAAAAAATGTTTTAATTGATGTTCTTTTTCTTTTTTTTTTTTGGAAACAAATTTGTATTTTCCTAATTTTATTTTTATGTTCAGAGCGTAGTTAACAAAATTACAAAAAACTTTTTAAGCAATTAACAATTTCAAAATTAAAAAAAAAAATATTATTTTAATTGTAATGATCCCAGCGATGGCACTAAGTTGTTATACGTTCTGGCAACACCCCGAACTGCAGCCTACTTCACTTATCAACTGCAGCTAACTTAAGTCAAATAGAGACATTTCCGGCATTCTAAAATAAATCATCGTGTGAGCAACTTATATAATATAGAAGTATGCATAAGCATTTGGAATAACTTTTAAGATTTATGGGTCTTGCTAGTAAATCGAGTAAATGTTTTTTTTTTTATAAAACCATAAATTTTATATGATTTTTTAAAACAGCATCTTCCCATATTTCACACATTTTATGAAATAGTTTTGTACTGTTCGAACACACAATTTTAAAAATCTAATGATGCCGTTGCACAGTGTTGTGAGGCGGCCAAAAAAAAAATAGTATAATCGAATACTTGAATTCCGAAAATATTTTGATGCTATTTAGTTAATCGTATACACTCTGACTAAGAAAATTGGAAAAGAATTAAATAAAAATTTTATTTTTTGCCGAAGTTATAGAGCGTTAAAGTTGCACTTTGTAAGCAAGTTCAATAATTTTTTTTTAAGTAAGAAAATTTGCATGTGCTTTAAAGCTCTAAACAAAGTGAATTACATCGATTGACGCAATAAATTGTTTTACTAAATTATCTAGTCTAGTATGATTTTAATATGGAAAAGCCATCGACCCAAACAAAAATTTTACAATAAAAACCAAATTGTGTTTTTTTTTTTGTGAAACAGAAAGCTCGATAGTAAGTTGTCCATTATATTTTTTATGATCTGTATTATTCTTAACAAAATCAAAGCAGAATTTTTCTTACTCGTGACCCTTAATCAAATACTTATTAGCAAAAGTTTGGTTCGAACAGCTGTTTTCTATGGTTATGATTATGGCACGTCTGTTTGAACCTTAATAGTTGCCACCGGCCACGAACAAAAAATTAATCGCACACCGTTAGAAAAGAAAATAATGGGGAATAAATGGAAACGTTTTGAAATATTTGCGGCAAATTTGACATCATCATATAACATAATTTTATTGCATTGTTATTTCACATATGAAATTTGTTTTATATAGCTAAGCAGCATAGCTCTAAACTCGCTTCTTTTATTTATTTTTTATTTTTTGCTTTATAAAAAGCTTTTAAAGTTACTTAGTATCATTGAAAAGTACTTGTGCTTACTTACCTTTTTGCAAATGGTGGATAAAAAAGTTTGGCGACAATAATGCATTTTATTCCACAACATCAATTTTGGTGTAGCGAATCAGCGTTTAACTGTAAAATAAAAAATAAACGATATCAAAACTATTATAAACCATGTTCGATCGTTGGGCGCACAAGACAAAACTTAAATCGACTTAGCCATAATCATCACGTGCCACCCTGACTTGTTTTTTGTAATTCCATTTTTTTCATAATTTTTTTTTTGTACAACGCTAAATACAATAATTAAATACTATTTGCATATAATTTGAAAATTTTTTCTACAATATTAACATCAATACAAGTGCAAGCAGCTTGATGGACTAGTTTTTATATTTTCTTAGTTGAAGTCAACTTACAAGAAGTTCAAATATTTTTATGTCTTTTAATTGAAGTTTTTTTTTTTAATTTCCTGTTTATGTTATTTTTTCTTAGTTTTTATTTTGACATATGGAAATCTCCTATAAAAAAAAAACTAAATATTTTCCTTGCATAATTGCAAGTATAGAAAACTTACAATATTTACTAAATATGATTGACACTTGAGGTATTTTAGCCAAAGGAAAAATTTTTTGCCGTTTAAATATTTTATAACTGGGTTGTCAATAGCAGTAATTTTCTAAAAGAGAAATAAAACAACGCAGTCAGATAGTAAAATTATTTTACATATCATGGTGTAGACAGATGAATCCATTGCATTTTGTGATTTGTTTAAGCAATTATCTGAAGTTAGTAAAAAATACTCTGACTATGAATCGGCTACACGTGCGCATATACAGGGCTATTTTATTTCCACACACATAAATCATGCTTTCAAACAGCCACACAGAATCCCACACATTTTCCAATCCATTTTATATACACAAATGTTTGTATACGGTGGCCAAGGATTCGATATTCTGAGTATAAGTATACTCCGACTAGAAGTATGGCAGAAACGCATGTGCTTTTTTATTTTTAGTTATAGCGTATTTTAGTTTTTCCCATAAACGAAGTAGATATGCTCTTGTTTGTTGGCATCGGTTATAGTCCTCGTTTCTTGAGAGTAAATATGTGAACGTAAGATTTTTTTTTTTGGACTACAATTATAATTATACGCAGTTACTAAAACTAAGAGTTTTTACTTAGGCATATTTTTTTTGTTTTGAGTACTCATTGTCATTCTCTGATAGAGAACGTTCAGAACGTTCGTGCCTGTGGGGCTCTAAAGAAATGCATTCAACCAAGTTCAAGTTTTAACTATTGAAATCCATAGTGGAGTGTCCTTATAACCTTTATCAAGTTTGACCTTGGTTTGAATTATGATTTTTTTTTTCGAAAGATATTATTCTTAATGGGAACATGCAATTGATTTATCCAATCTTTGGCTGTCAACATAGGCGTAGAAAGGCCATTGTCCTTGGTCACTATGAAGTGTTACTAGAGACCGGATTGGGCATTTTGGTGTGTGTGTGTGTTTTTTTTAATATTCAGCCATATACGAGATGCGCATTCATTAGAAAATGGATCAAAAGATTTGAAAAGAAAGGCAAAACATTGGAAGCCCAAAGATTAGAAAATTGAACCTGGATCAGTGTTTGATTATCCAAACCTTTAATTAAGGAATTAAGGATGTTCGTCCATGATATAAACGACTACAGATGTACAAGTATATCTATAAAATTCAATTGGTACTAGGATTAAGACCCCCTATTAGCAGTCAGAGGATGACACTTCATATCAATAGATGCCATAAATTAGCCTCCACGCAGTCCCAACTCAATCCCAATGCAGAATTTTCTGCGATTTTATGTTAAATTATTAAAATTGCGCCAATAAAACGATTTCCTTGGCTCTTTTATCAGACATTAAAAGCCACAAACATTGTTTCGATGAGCGGTTTACTTATTCCTTAATCCAACTGCTAAATTAATACTTTCTGCTTTAAAAAATCTTCAGATAATTCACATAAAAACAACTTAGTTTTAGTTCCTTTTAAGGACAAGCAAATTACACTCAAATTACAAACTACTACAAACAAAACTTCTAAAATAAGTAAAATTTATCGTATTGCAATCTACTATTAGAAAACGTGTCTAAAATTTTAAAATTGATGACAAATTCATTTCATGCTGCTACAGCACTCGTACTTGTTTGACTTTTATAATTAAAATTGTTGTCATTAAAAATTTTTACCCAAATATCTGGTCGCAGAAATAATTGTCATATATTAAAAGTTTTCAATATGATGATTGCCTGTATAGCAAATTTGGTTTTATAGTTATGATTTTATTTATTATATAGCAGCATTTGTTTTTTTTTTTGTAATTTTTTTTTTTTTTTTGCAGAACAATTAACTATGCCACACATTGATGCTTAGTGACCAAATAAAGTCGTTTTAAATGCAAAAGCTAAACAGCTAAATAAAAACCCACCGACTTAATAAGAATTATAAATTTATACTATTTGAAAACGAGCTTTTTAAGGCAGGAAAAATTTCAAATAAAATTAGTTTTTTATCAAACACAAAACCCCGACTAACTGCTAAATATTATTAACGAATGCGGTGTGGCAAAGTGTAATGGCTTAATATGAGAAACAACAATTAGCACAACTTGGCTAAGAAAGACATATTTGCAATATCTAAGGAGTTGTTGAAAATACTCAAAGAAAACTCAAAAGAATGCTTTTGTATGAGCTAAAGGAAATTTAATAAAATTTGGTAGCTGGTATATATATATATATATATATATATATATATATATATATATATATATATATATATATATATATATGTATATACATATATAGAAGTAAGAGTGTTTTATTCGGCTGTGCCGAATCTTATATACTCTTCACAGACCCATGTACGTATGGACTCTATGCATGCATGTACTATATACTCTGTACTATAGAGTATGTACTCTATACTATAGAGTATGTATTCTATACTACAGAGTATGTACTCTATACTATAGAGTATGTATAGAGTACACACTCCCTATACTATAGAGTATGTACTCTATATGCATGCATACTACTTACATAATTGCACATGTACATTAGGGTAATTCTCAAAAAAAAATTTTGTTTTTTTTTTCGCAGAACCAAGTTTCAAACTGTTAGTTAGATAAAAAAATTCAGTAAAGTGCGACTTTGACTCGCGCACGAAGAGTTCCGTACGTTGGCTTTGAGCATTTTTTTTAATACAGTGTTTTTTACGTTTTTTCAGCTGAAACAATTTTTTTTTTTATTAAAAATATTTTTCGCTTTTTTCTCGTTTTGGCGATTTTTTTAATTTTGGCGATTTTTTTTCATTTTGACGATTTTTTCATTTTGGCGATTTTTTCATTTTGCCGATTTTCCCGGTTTTCCGCGATTTATTTTCGATTTAGAAATTTTTATTTTGGTGTTTTTTTTTTCGTTTTGGCGATTTTTTTTTGGATTTTGGCGATTTTTTTCGGTTTGGCGATTTTATAATTTTGAGATTTTTTTGTTTTACCGTTTTTGAAAATTTCAAGAAGTTTGCTCTTACGGTTTCCAAGATACAGCAAGTTATCAAAATTACATGGTCAAAATTACATTAACTGATGGTACACCCTCTAATTAAAATTTTTTAAATTTTAGTGTTAATTGTTGTAGTCTGTATAAAAATACACTAACTTTACAAATTTCAAGTGCATATACATATGTATGTATATTACATGGGATTTTAACATTTTTCGTTGCTCGTTTTGGCACACCCTTTAATTTCCAACTCTCATGTATTTGTTGTTGTAGCGGCCAAGGGTCTACACACTCTGTCCAAATTTCAGGTCCGTAGCTCTTACGGTTCTCGAGAAAATACCCTGTGACGGACAGACGGACAGACGGACAGACGGCCAGACGGCCAGACGGACAGACGGACAGCGTAGCGAAAACAATAGGGTTCCTTTTTCACATTTGGTGTACGGAACCCTAAAAAAATAGGCCTCTTAAAATATCAGCTCAAATATTACTGATGAGATGGTGTGCATCGCACTTTTCGCTTTCTAAAATAAAAAAAAAATAAATCGATTTTATTCATTCTGATTGTCATAAGTAAAGGACGGAATGTTCTACAGTAAATTTCTTGGTACGCTTTTGTATAAAAAATAAAATAATAGCCCAATTCACAATCTTGTGCAAATGGTTTTGCATCGTAGCATGTGGAAAATGGTAGAGTATACTAATACTCACCACTTAACAATTCTTAGTGGTGAGTATCAATATACTATACCATTTTGCACATGCAACGATGCAAGACCATTTGCACAAGATTGTGAATTGGGCTAATGAAAAACAAAGGGAAAAAACTAAAAAACAAAAAATTTTTTTTTGAGAATTACCCTAATGTACATGCATACATATCGTCACCTTAAATGCAAATAGACGTAACTAAACAAAAATTCGAAATCGAGTTTTTGATTGATTGATATGGTTCATATTATCAAACAACATGTTCACGCAGATATTTAGACCACTGCGATCAAAAATTACGGCATTATTAAAGAAACTCAAACGGACGTAATTACGAATGCATCTATTTTTTATTGCAAAGAACGTAACTAACATAAAAACTTACTATATCCGTATGTATATAAAAAGGAAATAATTGGTTAAAAACATATAAGTATCTATACTACAAGTAAATTTCGAAGAACATTTTCAAGAATTCCATTTTTGTTTCTCCTGTAAAAAATATAAAAGTGTAGTTACGTCCGTTTGCATTTCAGGTGACGATATGTATGTACATATATTTTTGCCCTTTTGGCCTATATGGGTATTTCTTGGCTAACGAATTTTATTCATACATCATGAAGGTGGGATTAAGGAATTGTTACGGCTTATAAAATTTATACTGGAAAAAAAAGCTTTACTAAGGTCAAAAAATTCAACTTTCGAGTTAATGATGCAGAATTAATCCTTTCTTTTACACAATCCGAAGAACAATATCTTCGTATTGTGTAAAAAAGTCATACAAATATCTTGGTTGCTCAACTCTCGAAAACAAAATAATATATTTTTCATTTAGTTGTGTGTAAAGGGTGGGTTAGCTGAACGTTCCTGTTGCCCTACTGTACCGTACCGTACTCTTAGTACTTTTGTGCATTTATAGAAATTTTAAAAACGTGCGTATGCTTTACTGTATTTTCTTGAAACAGCTGTTTACAAAACAGTGATGGGAATTAAAAAAGTTCAAATAGTGACCCTAAGGAAGAAAAAGTTCCTAAATATGTAAATGCTTCTTGAACTGCACAGAGAAAAGAGTGCCTACTAAATACCTCATAAAATAGAACAAAATTAATAAGAAATCTCTATGGTTTTTTTTTTTCAATAAGGAAATCTTATTAATTTCATAGAGAAAATCTTTTTGAAAAAAATCAAGAAGAAATCTTGTAGTTTCTATGAGGTTTTCTTATTGATTTTTTCAATAAAAAAATAAAAAAAATTGCGTCTTTATTCTCTGTACTTATGTATTTTCATTTAAATTCTATACCATATAAATATGTATGCATGTATATAGTATGTTGTAGATGTTATTTATTTATACATACACATTAGGTTATATTCTTAACTAACTTACTCACCAAGTAATGAACCAGCAAACTTCTACCTGATAGACAAGCACTCTAACCAATATGCTTATAAGCAGCCTGAATAACCATTGAAATTCTTGTGCATACATTCTTACACAAAAATGAAAAAGATCATGAAAAAAATTTTCTCTATGTCTATTTATAGAAACGAAATAACAAGACACCTCATAAAATCAAGAAGATTTCCTTATTAAAAAAAATCAATAAGATGTCATATAGAAATCTACTAAAATCAAGAAGAAAACCTTATTGAAAAAATTAATAAGGCAAACTAATAAAATCAATAAGAAATCCCTATAGTTTACAATTTATAAGAAATTCTAATAGAATCAAAAAGTTTTTCTCTATGGATTGTTTTTTTTTTTTTTTTGTACCAAAAATAACGGAAATTGAGTAAAAAAAGTTGTGAATAATAAGATTTCTACTTGATTTTATGTGGTTTTCTTCTTGATAAAATTAATAAGATTTACCACATAAAAAGCAATAAGGAATCTCTATGAAAAAATGTTCGCTTCTTTCTGCTGGCGTTCCCCTTAGCCTAAGAACCGTTCATAGAGAAAATCTTCTTGATTCTATGAGGCAGTTTTTTCTCTGTGTGTATTGTCAGTTAATTTATTATATGTTATTTAGCGTTATATTCAATTTTATTCCCATTTACTTTAAATTAAAAGGAATTTTTTTATATACAAAGTATGTCTAACACTCAATAAAACAAAATTGTTTTAGCTAGCTACTTTTATATAACTATGTGCAAGAAATAAAATTTAACTTTCCAACTCTGAAACGGGGTTTGGATTTTGCTGATTTTGAAAAGCAATCTTTTCAGGACTAATTCTGATACATCAGCAAAATACCTTTAAAGTCTATAGCTTTTCTGAGAAATTCGCACAACCCGTTTCACTTAAAGATAGAGGGACAGACACACATCGTTTATTCCCTCAACAGAGACCTAGAATATTCATGCTTTATGGGGTCACATATGAATATTGTGGAAATTGCATTTGGAATGACAAACCTATATACATATGTATGTAGGTATGCATGTTCCTACCATTTTCGGTGAAGTGTATAAAAATATTAAATTGTGGTTTAAACTTCAAAGTCTATATATATGTATTATTATTTTTTTGTTTCCTTTTTTTATATGTCTAGTTACTTAAGACAAAACACAGTTTAGTCACGTTTCCACCATTTTTGTAATACACACCCGCTATTGCTATTTTTGTTTAATAATTTGCACCCGTCTAAAGTCTAAGACATTTTAACAATGTTGGTCAAATGAGCCGACAATCAAAATTATCTCCCAATCATTTTTATTTATGTATTTAATTTTTTGTGTTTATTTTTTTTTGTTATATGCTATAATTTATACGCATACTTGAAATCATTGGCCATTACTAAAAGTAATAAAACATGAAATTAGCACAAATATACAGTAAAAATTTTTTTAGTAGATGAAAATGAAGTAGACTATGGAAACTGAATTTGCCATAGCACGCCAGTTTCATCCAGAATCTGAGAACTTGACAATGGCTCTGATACAAACAGTGGGTAATGCCTGCGTATTCCAAAGAGCTTTCATAAAGGGTCACATTGAACAGGCTCATCCCAGTGGATGTAGTAAATATGTAAAAAAGCTTCTTTTAAATATGTTTTAATATAAAAAGAACTTATAGACTTACCCCGTTAATGAAAAAAAATTAATGTGTACTTCAAGTGTACGTTAAAACCGGTTGGTATATGGAAATTTTTGTTTTAACATACACTTCAAGCACACGTTAATGTTTTTGACTACGGGGGTTATTTAACAGTATAATAAATTTAAAAAAATCGAAATTAAAGAGTGTTCTATCAGTTAATGGTATTTGACCTATGTAATTTTGACAACTTGTTGTATCTTGGAAA
The DNA here is from genome assembly GCA_944452675.1 of Tachina lurida. Lineage (NCBI taxonomy): Eukaryota > Metazoa > Arthropoda > Insecta > Diptera > Tachinidae > Tachina > Tachina lurida. The sequence continues at coordinate 37,998,118 of OX101752.1, read as the reverse complement.
CCGTAAGAGGCAAACTCTAGAAATTTTTGCGATGTCCGACATGATGCCTATACCAAGTTCATGGCTAGTGGAGACCGCTAGTAAACATGTTGCAAAGTGTGTAATTAATATTAACCAAATAATTCATTGTTCTCTTGTCTTTTCTACTCCCAACATATATATCGCAAAGCAACTTTGCAAGTCTTATTGCTAGGCCCATTATTTTCGTGAAGAGAGAAACAAGGGGAAGAGACTGCTTTTATTTTCCCCTCGTCTCTCTCTCTCTCTCTCTCTCTTAACAAACTAATCAGTTTAGCAATAAGACTTGCATAGTGTAAACTAGGACTTAGTAAAGAATTTCTGTTTCATTAGTTGAAGGTTAGCCGCGAATAACGTTTTAAGTGACAAAATAATAATTTTTCAGGAGAGCCAAAAAACGTATTTTAAGGCAAGATTGTTTTTTTCGTTTAAATTTTTTTAGCTTATCGAAAATATTGATAACTAGCATTACCTTTTCTTTTTGTATCTCTGCTACATTTATCAATTATTTTCGACAATTTCGTTTGCATGATTTTATTAGTTACTTACAAAGTTTTCCACCGACTGACTGATTGTAATTGTATTTTGACGGCGATAGGGTGCATAATTTTGGATGGTTTGATGTTTGAACAACGCAAGAGAGTTATGTGAATGGTAATCTGTGAAAAAACTGGTTTTTAAAAAAATGTCCTTTACAACGTTATTCGCGGCTGTGCTTCAGTTTACGCGGCAAGCTTTGAATGAAATTAAACAGTTACTCGCGTTTAATATAAATAATTCGAATTACTTTTGAGAAAAGATGACTGCTATAAAACTTCATCATAATTAGGGTGTTCACAAAAATATGTCTCAATATTGCAACGTTTCAATTTTAATACTTTAATATGGGCTGGCAAGTGTGTTGTTTTTGTTTTTTGATTAGTTAAATCAAATTTATTACCAGGTGGCAAATTTAAAAGTATAAAAAGCATGACATTTTCAATATGTCAATATGGTTATGTTATACTAAACAAATAAAAACTGTCAACGCAGCTGTAGTTGATGAAAAAGTAAGTATTTTTATTTTTCGATGTCTTTAGGCATTTTGCAGAACAAAAGTTATTTTGATAAATTTATCCAAAAATAATTTTTAATTTCAAAAATTTTATTATTTTAAAACTTTCATATCGTTGCCTGTTCACAATGAAAATTTTAAGATGCCACAATGTTGCCACATAAAAATTTTTAGTTACTCATTGTGAATACCCTAAATATTTTTACCCCAGCATGTTTTAGCATCATTACGATGACAATATTAAAAACTTTAAATTCGTAGTTTTAATTAAATTTAAAGAAGTTTTTATCTCTTTTTGGTTGTTGTTCTTGTTGTTGTTTAGTTAGTATTTTTAGCGTCTAATTAAAAATTGTTAGAAACAAGAAACTATGGTTTATTAATTTTTTTTGCCGCAGCTAACAATTTAAGCGGAGCCAGAAAGCTTGGATCACACGTACACTTTTCCATTTAGTTTTTTGCAAAAACATAATGAAAAATTGGTGGGAAAATAAAAAAGTCTATAAATTTTTTTATTTTCTCTATTCATTAACTAATGGAGTTATGTTTTTTGTTTGTTTTTAAACGGCATTATACATATTATGTGTATCTGCCAGTAATTAAATGGCATTCATTAAAATAATATCTTCAAATATTAAATGAGTGTTTTCTCATAATGATTTAAGAAATTCGTTTTGAGATCGTGCCACATCTTTTATATAGATACATACACATGTACATATCGCACACTAAATCATAAAGAGTCACAACTCAAAATTATAAAAGTGCTTTTGCTTTTTTATAAACCAGTTAATTGAAGAAATCTATAGCGAGATCAACAATTTCATTTGCAATACAGTCTTCTTGAAGAATATAAAATACCGTTATGCTCGTTTTTATGCCACATACTTGCGTCATTTGTACAGTATCAACAGTTGTTTGCAACTACTCAGCATCTGAAATTTTTTGAGTTGTGACTCTTTATGATTTAGTGTGCGATATGTACAATAGACCGTATGAGAAAAAAAGTGCCCCGTAGACCAGCGAATATAAAGTATTGTTCCGAAGACATTTAAAAAAAAATTTTTTTTTTGCCGAGCGTAGGGTCGCTTTTTTAGTTTTTTCGTTATATTTCCGTATTTACAGTCCGATCTTAAAGTTTGATATAGCGAATTATTTTGTCTCAGGGAGGCCAATATATGTGCTCTTAGGTCCATTGACCTCAAGTGTACCGTTCTAGTAATTACCCCCCAAATCTAATTTTCCACCACCCTAATGCGACACCCTAATGTTAGAAATTTATAGCTCGCAAAAGATCATAAAACTTTTGCTAAGAAAGTATTTCGATAATTATGGCACAAGTATTTAAAAAATGCTTTTATAAATTCATTGTTGCAGACCGTAGGGTTCACCTTTTTAAATTTGTCATAGCTTCAGTATTTACATTCAGATATTAAAGTATAATATGTCGATGAGTTTGTCTGTGGCAGACCAATTTTTTTTTTAATTAAAAAGTCTTTGAGCTCAAAAACGTCTATAGTACAACAGACTTGCTTATAACAAAAAAAAAAATAAGGACATTTGCTAACGATCGGATAAATGCAGCTTGCAAACTTTGGAAACAATAACAAATTTTTCACTAAGAAGTTGATTGTAAATTCAGGCTTTCATAACAAGAAACCTTTAAGCAAATTTAATGCGATGAATCAAAACAATTCACATATTCTATTTGCACTGAAAAACATGTACATATGTATATAAGACTAAAATGTCTACACAGAGTACCAAACACCACAAGAACGCTGATGATGAAGTTGTGGCGGGCTTCGAAAACAGCCTGTTGCAATTAACTTTCGTGTTATTTGCACTCCTCCGAAATCATCACATGTAATATGGTTTCGTCAAAATAACGAACTTTAGCATAATCAAAAAAGACCAAACAAAGAATCGCTAAGAATCTTTCGTTAAAAAGGTATCTTGCAAGTGGTAATTTTATAAAATTTCATTATAACATCTTTAAGGTTTGTGGAAGGTTTTTGTGACAATTTTTACTCAAGTCTGTGTAATTACTAGTTCTAGGAGGAGTGGGCTTCAGAAAAGGATAACATAATTGTAGGAAATTTGGGTCAGTCTTTTGCTGGCTTATTTAGTTTATTTTAACCTGTTTTTGCACATTAGCCTATTTGCCTGAATTCGACATAATCTTAAGAAGATTTCGATGTCATCTACAGTTACAAATAAATATTACGCAAGTAATTGCGTTAAAGTTTTACTTTTAAATTTCATATTTTGATAACTCTAAAATTAAAATAAAAATTCTTAAAACAGCTAATGGTGTATTGGTCCAGATATCTCGCATCAGGCTACAACAGGGTTCGTCAAAATATAACTGGGTTTGAAGGACGACGATATAGGAAGATACTTAAAAAAAGTTTCAGTCAGCGTAAAATTTACCACCTTTTGCTTAGTTAAAGATGACAATAATACTTATTTTAATTTCAGAAAATCCAAATAAAACCATTTATGTACGAGCAATACGGATTTTTTTTAATTTTCTTTATTGTAATAAAACAGTGCAATGAATTGATTATTGGTCTCTCCTATGATGTCACTAGAAATCGTTCGATCGACAACCTGTATTGCAAACATCAATAACATTAGAAAAATATTTGTTGTTTTAAATATAAGTATCGATGGAACGATTTCTGGTGACATCGTGGGACAGGCCGTAAATATTCTATTTAAGTGACACGAATAATTGACATAAAGCTTTTTTTTAGTTTTTTTTTTCAAGTTTTGTTTTTACTACGCAAGTGCATAAAAAGAAATTTGTGTTCACATCAATTTAAAATATATTTTGAAGAAAATTACTCGTATATTAAAAACTAAACTTTAAATATTTTTATAAAGTTACAATAAATATATTTTGCATTGCTCTTTCAACACGATTCAGTTTCAATTATTTTTCTTTTTAAAACTTATTAACGATAAGTCAGAAATAAATTTAAGCCATTTCTATAGGAATTTAATTTGTCAAACGTTTTGGATATTAATACGAGTATGCATTGATTATTTTTAGTTTATTTTCTACTTCTAACAATTTTGTGGTATTAATTTTAGCATATTTTGCACACACATTCACAACTAAAGCCATTTAAATTTTAAATCCAATTAAATTTTCAAGTACAGTTTAATGGAAATCCTCATCACGCTTAACAAATTTCACAAAACGTACAAAAATTTTCATTAATTTTTCGCGTTTTGACCAGCAGATTTCAATGATGAAACAAATAAACGATAACGTCATACCGAAGGCAAAACAAATCATCACCAGTTTCATATCTTCTAGTTTCATTGGCGTGAATTCTGGCTCAGCTCTTTCTTTAAGCAATTGCATTCTTTTCATTCGAACCAATTCCGAAAATTTTAATGATTCCCAGTGCGATATTAATCCAGCTTCATTTGCTTGACGGATAAGAGTATCCAAAGGCTCCTTGTAAGGTGAGTTAGGCTGCAAAATTAATCTTGCGGCATCCGATTTGAGGACGCAAATATTAGTTAAACGAAACAGAGGTTTGGACAGCATTTGCTGCTGCTGATCAAGTATTTTCCAATATCCAGACGTCACAAAATACATGTAACGGCTGTCAAATCTATTAACCATTGCAGAATATTCTTCCAAACTATCAACAACCTTTGCATATGGAGTGAATTCTTTTTCTCTCCCAATTTTTTTTAAATACTCAAAGAGTTCAACATGAAAAACAATTTTAATGCCAGAGTTTTGTACATCCTGCATAGTGACAATCTTGTGTTCGCTGGGAGGAGCGGTATAATAGGATTGTATGAATGTGTTGTAAGCTGTATTAAATATCAAACCAGCCAAAAATATCATCAAGAAGATTAATCGACGTGTAACGGAAGAACTTCTCCCTATAGTGAAGCTTTGACCCAATAGTCCACTTAGCACGTTAATGTTAAAAATTAGTTCATTGAAATTCATACGTTCACGTTTGATTAAATAAGTCGCAGCCACTACCAAAGAAAATAATATAAAAGCCAAGATAATCAAAATCATGCTGATGGTATCGTAAACTGATACATAAAACTTATAAGCTGGTACAGATTTTTCAACGGGCACCATTAAACAGGTGTCTCCATGTACGAATATTCTAGAATACACGACCTCATCATCAAAATGATCAAAGACGAATAAGTCACCAGATATATCACAGGTACCATTTTCAACCAGATGAAATATATCTCTAAGGCGCTGTACGTTGCTTGTTTGTTCCTGATGCGGAAACGTTAGCGATGCATTATGCTTGCGGGCGAATTCTTCAAATAAATGGCCGATGGAACCCCCGAGCATGGGTCTTCCATTTTTATCTTCTTTTACAAAAATACCATAGCTGTTACTTATATGAATAATACTTATAGGATAACCTTGCATATTTTTTGTTTTATCCGTGAATAAAGAACTTGTTTCCTTTATATTTAACGCTTTCACTTTCACTTCAAATTTGGGAAATGCGTTAAAATAATAGACAACAGGACCCTTGTTTAGCATTACCTTGATCAAGATGACATTAAGGGCTTTATTTTGATAACAATATTTCAAAATATTCCATATATATTGATCACTGACATTCCTCTTAACCAGCAAAATCAAACGTGTTGACAAATTACGACTCAATGTTTTCCATAAAGAAGCTAAAAGATTCTTATCCTCGTCAGCAATTCCTTTTAAATTTGCTATGGCCAACAAACGCTGATTAGAAGTATTCAACAAAATATGAGTTGTGTTTCCAACTAGATTCAAAACTGGCGTTCCCTGCTCCATTAGATTTTTTATTATATCGTCCGTGTTATAGAAATTCCGGCAATCCTTTCCATACGTCGTCTCATTGTGTCTTATAAAAACAATTGTATCATAATGTTGTTCTGCTTTAATGTTGTTTGTCAATTGCACAATTATTTCACTCAGTTTATTTTGAAATGCGAATACTTCCAAAAATCCAAAAAGGATTAAGGTTAAAGTTGCTTTCACGTTTAAGGCCATTGTAAGACTAATCATTTAATTGTTAAAAGGTATACATTTATTCACATTGGTTCATATATTTCTTATGAAACTTCCAGTGACTGAGATTTCATTTCATTTCATTTCAGTTGTTTCACTTCTAGTAATGCTATTCAATGTTGACAAATGTTAAATTAAATGCGCATAAATGTTAAAGACATTGATTGCTACATAATGACGATATGCAATCCCAAAACGTTACTTTATATTGAACAAAATATTGACGACGTTAGCCCTTAAGCGAAAGGTGGGTGTATTAAGTGCCGATAGAGATCGAAGTAATGTAATATTATAATCTATTGTTTATCAATATTATATTGATTGGACAATATTCAATAAGTAATATTGAACCAATCGCAATGTAAAACAGTTTTCAGGCTTTTTTTTTACACAAACATTAAGAACTTGCGCACAAACTTATTTATTTTGCATATTTATTTAATTTCAAAAATTCGTCAGTAAAAGTCACACAGTGGGTCAGATTTGAACTGTATTGAAAATAAGGCAGACATTTCTATTGATATTTTCAAACAGAAAGTTTGCAGTTATATAGATATACTTCCGGGAATATGTAGATATACGGAATATATAGGTATACATATGCTTCTGGGAATCTCAGATATCCTACGAAACAACAAATCCAAAAAATTAAATCCTAAACGATTTTGCTCAAAGCGTCTATACTTGGACCAAGGCATCAAATGGGCTCCGAAAAATAAATGCACACGCATAAAGGCAATTATTTTTTAATCCAAACTCTGGAATTTTAGCACATACGGACTAAAAGTAAAAACTTTGATGTCAAATAGGTCATATTTGGAAGTGCTCAGGTCCAGCAAGTATAGAAAATTATACTGCTTATTTACTGTGGAGACATGTGTAACATATTCCGAAAAAAATTATATACATATGTACTTATATAAAACACTAATGGTGCTCTTTTTATAAGAACTTTCGAGAATTCAACATTTTTTAAATTTTCGAATTCAAAGTTGAATATTTTTCAACTCAGACGGCAGAATTTTCTTAAACAGTTTTGATTTTTTTTACTTAAAAGTGAACATTTTTAAAAATCGGTTGATATTCGGATAACATATCTGGAAAATACCGGACCATAGTTTTTAAATTTGGAATTTAAATTTTCAAGGGAATGCAAAAAAAAATAAACATGTTATGAAAAGATCTTAATAAGATTTTAAAAACATGTGTGTAGATGGCATAAGCATCCTATTTTGAATCTTCATAGCACCGCCCCTAAGCAAGCAAAGCAGCTGGTATGCTGCTTTGCTATGGTCATGCGAAATTTTATTTCCACAGGGCTATCCGTTCAGAACTGTGTGATTTATTTCCATTATATTTGAATTCTGTCCCACCGTGCACCATAATTCCGGTGAATCATAAATATATATAAATTTTATACCAATAACAAACATCCTTCATTCATTTTCTAGACACATTTGACTCAAAATATTTATTAAACTAGCGGATAAAAATTCGCCTCGTTCGTAGTGGTTTTCTTCATCCACATTTTCATTTATATCATTGGAACTTAGAAGCTCTATAGCTTCATGTGGAAGGTTGAAAGGCTTATATTGTTGCAATCGCTTGCTTAAATGTTTTGTCGAAATTATTGGATGGGATGTATCTAAAGCTCTGTTGAAAACATCCAGAAGGTTCTTAGGTCTGCTGTTTTTGCGAGCATGATGTTATATATCTTGTGGCGCGACTCAGCTGCCGAGTCGCCATTTTGAAATCACAGCTAGAATTTGATTAGTGACGCATTGCGTTATACTGTGCTGTTGTGAAACTCTTCTATGAAAATAGCTAACGCTTCATCTGCAGAAAGAGGAATTGGTTTAGGTTGACTTTCTGAGTACATGTGTTTTTATTTTGGAAAGTCTTGTTGGACTTGCTATGGTTTGCTTAAAAAACTGCAGTTAAGTTAGGATTTCCTTCCTTCCTGCTGCTGCTTGTACTAGTAAATCAGTTTGCCCTAATATAGCCGTTGAAAGCTCCGCTGCTGCTCTTCTTTTCCCATATTCCGACTTTTTGCCAAAATTCAACCTCTGGACGTCCCACAGTGGAAGAAGTAGTTTTAATAGCTGCTTTTTATACCCTTTACCAAAAAATGGTAAAACGGTATATATAGGTAAGTCATTCCGTTTGTAATTTCTATAATATCAATAAGCGACCCATAAAGTATATTCTGGATCCTTATGCATAGGGAAGACGAATAAGCGATGTCCGTCTGTCTGTACGTGAAATCAGTTTTACGAAGCTCCCAGAAAAGCTAGAGACTTTGCTCTTGCACTGTTGTATCAGAAATAGTCCAGCATAGATTGGTATTGCAAATCAGCAAAATGGAGCAGACGGTTGCAGCGCTGGAAAACTTAAACTTTATAAAATATAAAAGTAACTATGGAAAACGAAATTTTTATTAATTTTTTAATAAATAAAGTTGTTTTATACTTCAGTATGAAGAAAATTGGTATTTTAAATTTAAAACAAAAAACAAAAAAATTAAGAACACGTTTCCAGGGTTGGAAAACTTAAACTTTTTTTTTTGTTATATAAAAGTAACTTACTAAAACTAATTTTTCCTTTTTTTCTATAAATTAAACATATATTATATTCTTAAAAGAAAGAGATTGGTGTAAGACATCAGAAAAATAAGAAAGGATGATTCCAGGGTTGGGAAACTTGCTCTTTTTGTGATATGTAAAACTAAGTACGTCTAATTAATTTTTTTCTTTTTCTTTATAAATTATATAGTATATTTTACGATTTGGAAAGAAAATTTTGGTGTAGAAAATTATAAAAATTAAAACCACAGCTCCAGAACTCGAAACTTTTAACTTGTTTTGTGGATAATAAAGTAACTAAACAAAACAATTATTTTTTTAATTTCTTTGTTCACTTAACATACTTAACATATTATTTTAAGAGCTACTAGGTTGGTATAAGGAATTTTTTTTTTTGTATATAAAAGTAACTAGGTCAAATTATGTTTTCTTTTTGTTAAACCGTAAGAGCTACGGACCTGAAATTTGGACAGAGCATGTTGAACCTTATCCGCTGAAATAAAATACATGAGAGTTAAAAATTAAAGGGTGTTTCAAAACAAGCAACGAAAAATGTTAAAATCCCATGTAATATACACTTTAAATTTTTAAAGTTAGTGTATTTTTATACAGACTAGAACCATTAACACTAAAATATAAAAATTTTAAATTAAAGGGTGTTTTATCAGTTATTGTTGACAACTTGCTGTATCTTGGAAACCGCAAGAGCCAAAGTCTTGAAATTTTCTAAAACGATAAAACTAAGAAATCCCAAAATTCAGAAATCGCCAAACCGAAAAAAATTGTCAAAAAAAAGCGCCAAAGCACAAAAAAAAATTCTAAAATTAAATAAATCGCGAAAAACCCGGAAAATCGCCAATATGAAAAAAATCGCCAAAATGAAAAAAATCGTCAAATTGAAAAAAAGCGCCAAAAGAACCAAAAAAAAAATCGCTAAGCCAAGAAAAAAGCGACAAAACTAAGAAAATCGTTTAAACTGAAAAAACGCCAAAAGTAAGACGCGAAATTAAAAAACGCTCAAAACCGAACGTACGGAACCCTTCGTGCGCGAGTCAAAGTTTAACTTTACTTAATTTTTTTATACATGTTAAATTTTTCTTTAAGTATAAATGAAGGTTTGTGCCATGTTGCTTGTTTTGCTCTCAGCACAGTTGTGTTTGAAATTGGTGGTCTTTCGTTGAAAGCTTGTAAGGACTTCTTATTAATTTTTAGTAAATAAGAGATAAAAATAAAATGTATCGCTAAAGAACAGTCCTAAATATAAAACTAATTAAAGGACATGTTCCGTTTCATTTTCCTGAGACCATTCCTTTGTGCTAAACAAATTTGAAAAAATTCTTAAGGAATAATTCTTTTTGATATTGTATGACGAGAGGTCGTTTTTTACAACTGGAATAAGGGTGAATGTAAAATATTTCTTAAATACAGAGCGTAGAAAAAAATATTCAACTCATTGCTAATATAGAAAAAAAATATTTAATCGAAAAATACAGAGAGGTCACTTATAAAAACTGCAGGAGAGCAAAAAATTATAAATTTTTTCACAAAACAATTACGTATGTATGTGCATATGAATGTATATTTATACTACATATACGCACTTTGGTGAAGGGTATATAAAATTCGGTACAGCTGAATATAGCACTCTTACTTGTTTTACTGTATTCCCAAGAAATTCTGGAAATTCCCTTTCTTTTAAGTAATTGTTTTAGTTTGGATATTAGATTGATTAAACGTTAATAACAAAAACTTGACTACCATAATGTATGTAAATGGTAGCCCACACACCCCATTTTATTTTTTCATACCAAACAAATTGTTGGTAACGCATATTACAACTTAAATTGAAACCAAAAAGGAGGTGGTGACAACCCCGCAACTTGTAAACTACTTAACTGATTTAGATAAAACCAAGTAATGATTAAGGAAAAATATTTATGTATATAAATTGACTCTTTGTTTAATTTTGATTAGGCTATAGTTCGTGGACAGCCAAATTGCATGTGATAATATTTAAGAAACAAACAACACCAATGTTAATTGCAAATATTCTGACATACCCCAGCAGAACAGAACAACATGCTGTTTTCGAAGGTCGCCACACCTTCATAATTCAATATCAGCGTTTTTGTATTTGGTTCAAAGTGTTTGGTGTGAGTTAATCAAAATTTCAGAGAGAGAGAGAAATTACAATTCGATGTCGGCTAGCTAGGTTATAAAAGATTGTACAATTGTTAATCACATTAGTCGAATGAAGTTTATTCACAATAAGATTTCACCTTAAATAACTTGATGCTATTTTACAGCAGGATATGTATGTATGTATGTACATTAGGGCGGGTCGATTTGTATGGAGACAAAAAAATCGCTCAAATTACAAGGAAAATCGTATTCTAGGGATCAAAATAAGAAACTTTCCCGAAGGAACCCTAGAGTTCCTCAATCGAGTAAAAATGTATGACCGACCCCCACGATGGAACTTAATCCAAATCTCTATCACAAGTAAGTTCTTTTTATACAACAAAGAATTTAAACCTCAGTTTTGTAGAAGAAAAACGAAGTTGAAGCTGTTTTCACATTTGGAAACAGTACCAACGAACATTGGATTTTTCTTGCACAATTTTTTCGGATACAGATATTTAAAACTATGAATTCAAAAGTAAATATAATTTTAAAAATATTTTTATTTATTTATTTATTTATTAAATGTTACAAATACAATTATAAATTATAACATAACTTAATTTAAACGAGAGTAGTTAGTAACAAGGACCTTCACTCGTTGTAGTGAAACAGACCAGAGTCTATGTTGGGAATCAAACCCACAACCTCCAAACTGCTAGGCTAGCTAGCACACTACTCACTAGTCTATCGAGGCACCCTTTAATAATATAAAAAATGATTAGTGTAAAAACCTCAAAATGTACATATAAATTTATAAATTTCAATTATTTCAATTATTGTCCAATTGATTTTTGGACAAACATTGTCGTTTCTTTAAGAAATTTATTATTTGATATATTGTTCAAAATGAGCGGTTAAAGTCTACTGATGATTTGGCAAAGCACCAACGAAATGCATATAGACATGCTTAACATGCAGCAAATAAAGTTCAATTGTTGTTTTTTCTTTACTAATTATGCAAATGCCTTAATTATGTAATTAATTAATTGTTATACGCATAGCAAATGTTTTTAGTTTGATGCTATAAGTACGTACGTACAGGCAAATCCCGCTATAATGAACGATATAATGTCAGGCCCATTCGTTGTACCGAAAAATTCGTTATATTGCAAAGTTTTTTTCAAGTGTTATTTTAACTTTTATGATGCAATTTTTTTCTGAAATAAACTACCAAGTACAAACTAATGGTACCACAATTTTTTTTTTTTTTTTTTGGAAAAATGCTGCTGTAGATTTTGTTAAATATATTTTTTTGCCCTTCGTTATACAAAGCACACCTTTATTAAAATATTCGCTATATAAAGTAGAACTAAATGCTAGAAATATGATGCTAGCAAGATTTTGTTTTTTTTTACGATTTTTTTTTATAAGGTTGTTAATGTAAAATATTTGGACGTTCGTTATATCGGATTTTCGTTAAAGCGAGATTCGTTATACCGAGATTTGCCTGTATGCGCATATATTTGTTTATTTTGCTACATGCTTTTGCTTTTACTATTTAAAAAAAAAATAATATTTATTTCGAGCTATTATAAAAATTTAACAAATTTCAATGAGCGATTTTGTGTGAAAACCCAAAAAGAATGATAAGCAACATACTTTTTAAATATCTTGTTACAAAATATATATAATATATATATATATAAGAAATTTCATAAGTATCGCCTAGTATTTTTTTATTGCTTATACAGGGTGAGCCAAAAGTCACTGAACTTTGTATTTTGGATATAAATTGTTATTTGTTATTGAGATTAAATAATATTGATTACAAAAGATAGCTTTGATCTGGAAAAGTTTAAGGAAAAAATTACATTTAAAAAGAATATATTTAAGAGGCCAGCCATTACAGCCTCTTCGGAAGCTGCTGCTCTTTGCTGTACCTGAGCTATATATAACTCAAGCCAAAACTGGCTAATCAATCGCAATAATTTTATCATTATGTTGTTTGCTGTTTCTGCGGCTAATGAGCATATATACTATCTTTCAAATATTTACACAAAAAGAACTCTAACCCTCCTATTCTGCAACTCGCTAAAGATAAATATCTATCGCTAAAAATCTATAAAGTCGATTTATTGATTACAATTACAACAAAATCTAATCGGGCCGAAATTTTACTGTTTTATTTCATCGCGAAAAATGTTTGGTTTTGTATTGGTTCAGCATTTTAGCATTCCAGTTTATCCTTAGCGAGTTACAGAATACGGGGTACGGTGGTGCTAAGTCGGGTGCTCGTGCTGGCCAATTAACATATCCAAATCGTGAAACGATACGGTTCCCAAAAACCGAGATAAGCCACTAACAGATCTCAATGACTAAGACGAGAGCGGCTTGATTACACATTTGATTTCGCGATGGTCCATTGCTGGTTTTAAAATAATTCGAAATTTTCTTTGGGTTTTAGTTAGTTTTAGATAATTTTGACTAGCAAAACAAAACTCGAGCAATTTTGGCTCGTTCCTCCATCATACGCATGCCTACTGAATCTTTCAGTATTAGAAACAAGAGTGGATCTACGAAAACACACCAGATACCAAACAGCACTTAAAATATTTGGGTTTATCGGCGGTGAATCGGCGCCAAAGGTGTGTTCATCAACCAATAAAGTCATGTCGAGCGTATTTTTGCTATGCACACGGTATAATCCATATTGACTGGCTCCAAAAGGGCAGAATAATCATTGGCGAATATTTTACCAACTTATTGGGTCAGTTTAATGGGCAGCAAAAACAGCACAATGATGCACACATGCGCAGTTTCCATGAATTAGGTGACGGATTGCTTCCTCATCCGTCATATTTTCCGAATTTCGCCCAGAGTGACTAAATAAATAGCTGAAATCATCTCCCAATTTTTTCTGGAAGGGATAAAGAAATTTCAGAAACGCTGGACAAGTTGTATAGGGTTCAAAAGTGGCTACACTGAAATTGATATTGATTTTTTTATTCAAAAACATAAGTTTCATTCAAGAAGTCACAGATTTATTGAACCAACCTCGTATCAGCACTAGGTTAGGTTAGGTTAGGTTAGTCTGGGTGGTCAAAGGACCTCGCATAGACCAAGATTGATCCTTAGCGATACCCAAAAGTGACAAGAAATCTGCAATTATGGCGGCCTAGTTCGCGGTGCCTGTATCGAATGACTCCCACACAGATTTAGCAAACCTTAGCAGCCTACACATTTCTATTCCCGTTACAAGATCAAGACTACGAAAAGTGTGATCACCAAGGCAGTCATATCTAGTGATGTTCTACTGTCTCAGTTACCCCGGGTTCCTTACATTTCCTGCAGGTGCCGTCAAGTATTTGTCCTATTTTGACGGCATATGAAGCCGTCCAACAGTGTCCAGTTAATATCCCCACTAGAAGTCTACAGTTTCTTCTGGTTAGTTCTTCCTTCATCTTAGAGTCTAAGATCCCTTTCACGTGCTGAATTGGTTTCCGAACATATACCATTTCTTCCACAGGTACTTGGATTCCCCTTTTGGCCAGTGTATCTGCCATTTCGTTTCCCTCAATCCCCATGTGTCCTCGTACCCAAAAAACATGTACTTGTCTGTCAGCACATAACCTATTTAGGGCATTCCTACACATGAGCACAACCGAAGAGTAATTACAGTCTGCTGAAATAGCCTCAATCAGCACTAACTTAAGTACTATTTTTTAGAGTCCCTGCCGATATGTGTGCTAAGGCCGGTGCACAATGAATCCGTCATGCGTTAAACTTCACCTTTTTCAACTGACAGCTAAGTTGAAATAAATGGTTTCTTATGAGGTCGGTTACATTCAGTACGTGTCCGTCAACGCAAAGTAGATTTAACTTTTTGCCTACGTTGTGTAGTTTGACAGATATTGGTTAATGTTTTGGTATGTTCTAAATTAGGTTTCTGTGTTTTGTGGCAGCAAAAATACAATACAAACACAAGAAATAAACAAAATAAATTCAAAAAGTTGCATTTAATAAATAAAATGGAGAATCGACCTATAGAAGCTGTTCAAATGATTCCGTCAATAAAGTACTCATTGTGCCAACCTTCTCCGTCGTTGCGTTAATGTCAATTGAAAAAGGCGTAACGTATGTATGACGGATTCATTGTGTCCCGGCCTTTACTCTTCCTTTACAACAGCTTCAATGTATGTGACAATACAAATGCTTCTTGCTGCTGCAGCAAAATGCAAGTTCTGCCGTTTATATACATATATACATACATACATATAGACATATCGCACACTAAATCATAAAGAGTCACATTTGAAAAAATTTCAGTTGCTGAGTAGTTGTAAACAACTGTTGATACTGTACAAATGACGCAAGTATGTGGCATAAAAACGAGCATAACGGTATTTTATATTCTTCAAGAAGACTGTATTGCAAATGAAATTGTTGAGCTCGCTATAGATTTCTTCAATTAACTGGGGGTCGATTCTGGTTCTGTGATAATGTGAAATGAAAAAAAAATTTTCATATTCATTTTCACAACCCTTTTTCATAATACTTTTCACAATTACATAAAATGCGATTCTCGTTGCTATTATGAAAACATTGTTTTATTCCGTTGTGCCTATGAAACTTTTGTTTTTATGCTATTGAAATATTTCATGTAAATAAATAATATTAATTATTATTTATAAAAATATTGCAAGAAACTCGATATGAGCATAGGTAAAAATGTTTAAAAGCTTATCGCTACATAATTAAATTTAATATTTTTCTCTTGTTTATTATAGGTTGTGTAAAATTTACGCTTGCAAGGTCTGTTGTTTGTTTCGAATCATCGTCATAAGCAGAATTTTGGACAAACTTTACTTCAACCCCTAGGAGTTGTTATTCGCTTCTTCTGTAGGAATGTGTTATGCCGTGCACGTCTTCTGTCGGGCTTGAATATCGAACAGTGGCTGTGCTGAGTAAAGGCTTTCTTTTTATCTTGTCTGTAGCCTTTAATGATGAAATTCTTTGTCAGCCATTAAGTTCTGCAGAAGGTTGGATATGCAAAAAAATTTACTCAGCAAAACCGTTATTCGACGTACTTAGGGGAAACCCCTTTAGACCTGCCGACAGCTTTGAAGGCATAAAACTACTTGAAGCTACTGTTTGATATGCTCGTAAAATGTTATGTTCTTGCAAAAAGCAAATGATGCCCATCGTAATAAATGGACGTTATTATTTCCCTTTTTAAATGCTACTAGACTTGGGTCGAACTCGTTCACTAGTTCATTTTTGCCACAAACCAATGATCAAACCCATGTAATTTAAATGCTACCGTGCACATCTCAAACCGCCCTAATTCATGTTTGGCATGACCCAAAGGCATGATCTATGTATATGTACCTCTCTGTACTTTTTTTTCTCTGAACTTGGCACTCACTGTCTGCAGACACATCTGTTATTTTAGTTTTTATATTACCTAAATTTCTGACTTGTCGCTTGCAATTTCGACATCCACCCCTAAATAATTTATGAGGTATTATTTTTGATTATGTACTTAAATTTCGGACTTGTTGTTAACAATTTCGACATCCTCTAAATAATTTACAATAAAAAAATTTGATTTACACTGTTGCGCATGTTTTTTCTAGCTTCTATACTGTTTTTCACCTAAATATTTTTTGTGTAAAATAATGTATCATATGAAAAATTTTTTAAGTTTTTTTTTCACAGTTACACTAAACGAGAATCGACAGAGTTATGTAACTGTGAAAAGTTTTGTTCCGTTCCCCTTTTTTTTCATATGAAAATGTATTTAAATTCTTTTCATTCTTCACTGAACGGGAATCAGAAATGCTATGAAATCATGAAAAAACTTTTCATTTCATAGTTTCACACAAGGAGAATCGAACCCCCTGTTATCTGAAAAAGCAAAAGCACTTTGATAATTATGAGTTGTGACCCTTTATGATTTAGTGTGCGATATGTACGTTTATTTTTTGTTTGCCTATTTAATGTTGTTTATAAAATATTTATTTATTTTGTATGCACTGTTGCCACACTTTTTATTGAGGAAACCAGTTCAGCAAACCACATTTTTTTTCGTTTTCATTGTGGTGGTTTTTTTTGTCGTTGTTGTTACTTGTCTCGTCTTTTTGCTTGCAACTATACAATAGCAACAAATAAAGGAGTCACTGAAGCCCGGTAGCAGAGATAATCTACTATCAAGGAAATAAAAAAAAATATACAAATATTCGTATATAGATCAAAATACCACGCAATATGTACTACTAACAAAAACTGATACATAAAAGTATGTATTAAAAGTAAAGAACAGGTAGGTACAATAATTATAATTGATTATTAAGGGCAACTGTTGCACCCTACTACAAACTAAGCCGTTGCACAAGGTGTAAAAAAAATGTTTTTTCGGTAGTCTAATCTCATGAAATCGATTAGGTTAAATCCGTCTTCGAATATCACTCTAGGTAACACATATAAAAATGTTTTATTTAAGTAAAACACACATGGTATTGCTTATTTTTAAAATTGCTTAAATATTTTCCAAACTTGATCTAAAAAAATACCTAATCAGAAATGTTCATGCATGTTCTGAAATCATGGCGATTTCAAATCACGAACGATTTTGAAATCACGCAAGTGTTTTTTGGGTATTCTGAAAATCAACTAAATTTTTAATTTTTAAACGACTTCAAAAAAAGGAGGAGGTTAACAATACCTCTCTATTTGTTTTAGTTGTGTAACTTCACAACTCGGTACATTTTAGATCGATTGTAAATTTTTTTTTTGTAGCCTGAGAGGATATAGCTTCCTATTGGTCCCATTGTAAAAAAAAGTTTTTGTTTGTAAATTTTTTTTATATAATCTTATGATATTCTACTTATTTGATTTCTGCGAAACCCCTAAAACACCTTTGGTTCTTGTAGTTACACAGTTTGAATGTTAAAAAAAATGGGCGGAGTTACGCCCCATTAAAATTTATTATAATATTTCACACGGTTATACTTATTCGTTTTTAACGAAACTTACCACACAAATTGCGCTCTAAAATAGACAAAATCTTTTATTTAAAAAATGGGCGGAGTAACGCCCATTAAAATTAATTATTTTACGTGGTTCTACTTTACCGATTTTTACAAAACTTAGCACACACCCTAAGCACTGAAAACCACACAATCTTGCACTTAAAAAATGGGCGGAGGCACGCCCATGAAAATTTAATTTCATATTTCACATTGAAGTCGGTTTTTTTTTGGCAGAATTAATTATTAGTAGTGATTTTCATTATTCTAAAAAACGAGCAAAAGGCTTTTATTGTGCTGCAATAGTTAGTTAGTGCTTATTTTTGCCATTTGCACTTATTTTTAACCAATCGGATTTCATAATTGTTATTATTATTATTGAACAAATTTAAAATTTAATTTAAGTTTTATTCTTAATGATTAATTTAGTTAAATAAATTTGGCATATGCTACACGACTTTAAAACTTTGTTGCTCTGGCAACCACAAATGTCTTTTTGATAAACAATATCAGCTGACTACTAACAAGTAAGAGTGGTATATTCGGCTGCGCCGAATCTTATATACCCTTTACCAACGTCTGTATATGTAGTATACAGATACATACATACATAAGTACATACATACATATGCACATATTTGTTTTGTGATAAAATTTTTTGTAAGTGACCTCTAGGTTTTTTTCGACTAAAGAATTTGCTTGAGTAAAGATCTTCCTAAAACATGAAATATGTTTAACCGAAAAAAAATGATTTATGGTTATTTTTTTACCCAAATTATTTTTTCAATTTCCAACCCTGAAACCATAATTTAAAATTTTCTGGTTTCAATACGAATACTAATTTATTTCTTTTTAAAATGTAGAATATATTTAATTATCAAAGAAATAACTATAATTATTTAATTAGTTTTATATATCAAAAAAAGTTTACTTTTCCCAACCCTGGAATCATTTTTTTAGATTTTATTGGTTACTTATACCAATATTATTTTTTATAAAATATATAAAATATGTTAAACAAAGAAAAAGAGAAATAAGGAAATACTAGTTTTATTTAGTTACTTTAATATAAAAATGAGTTTAAATTTTCTAGCTGTGGAGCAGCAAATTTTCAAATTTTCCAATTTTCTATACCCAAGTTTTCTTTCCAAAACATTAACTGCCTTATTCATAAAAAATATTTCTGTTTAATAAGAGGGTTATGAAACAAATTTTGTATGAAAATTTGATTAATAAACCTTTTATAAAATCAAAATATTTTTTATGAATTAGGCCCTAAATATATATGTATATATAAATTAAAATATAAAAAAATTATTGGATCTAGTTAATTTTATATATCACAAAAAGTGCAAGTTTCCCAACCCTAGAATCATAATTTAAAATTTTTCTGATATAAGAATACCAATCTTTTTCTTTTAAGAATGTAAGATATTTTAAATTTATAGATAAAAAGGAAAAACTCGTTTTAGGGTTATATAACAAAAAAGTTAAAGCTCCCAACCCTGGAAACACATTTTTTATTTTTTTTATATTATTAATACAAAATTTGTTCGTACTGAAATATAAAATAAGTTTATTTAACCAAAAAATTAAAAAATTTGTGCTATTTAGTTACTTTTATATGGCAAAATCAACCATTTCTGATACACCAGTCCATAACCGAAGTCTCTAGCTTTTTTGGGAGCTTCGGAAAACCGATTTCACGTACACCAGACGGACGGACGGACAGACGTACATCGCTTATTCGTGTTCCCTATACATAAGGACTCAGAATATATATATTTTATGGGTCGCATATGAATATTATGGAAATTACACACGGTATGACAAACCTATATATACCCTTTTCCATTTTTTGGTAAGGGCTATAAAAAGGAAAAGTATATCACGATACGAGTAAATAACAACAAAATATATAGCATTTATTTTCTTTTACATACTCTTACAACTACAATTTGAAGCTGAAAAAAGTCAGCCAATGTAGCAATGGTAAAGTAAGAAAATATAAAAAAACATGTTGATTATTGAGTTCTTATTTCAACTTTGTTATTTGTTGTTAGGCTTCTCATTTGTTTAAATGAAAGTTTATAATATAATAACTCTAGTTGTTCTAAGAAATTTGGGTAAAGGTTCCCTGATGATCTGCATTAGCAACAGTGAAATGCGCATAGGATCCAGCTAAACCCCTCAATAATCAATTTCAATGTATTTTTAATAAAAAATATTTTACTTAATAAGTAAAATAATAATTTGGGATTATTAGTGCGTTTAAAAATTTTAAACTTAAACTATATAGCATTTTCATAAATTTGTAAATTTGAGTGTTCTTTTGTGTAAAATAATCAATTTTATTACAAAAATAAATAGAGAACAAATCATATTCACCCTTATCGCGAATAAGAGGCGAACATTTTGTTGACGTGGACAGAAAGTGGTGAGCAAAATTAGAAAATAGTATACCGACACAACAACAACGAAAACATTGGCGATCACAATTTTAAGAAAAGGGAACACATTTCACGTGAACTTTTATTCGCGATAAGGTTGATTAAGTGTATCTAATTGTTTTATTACCGAATTCAAAGTAAAATGCCGCAAAAACCACCAAGTGATTTGATATCGTGAGGCAGATAGCTGACCGGTTTCAAATCACGAGATCTCAAAACTGTTTGTAGGCAACACCCTTTTCAGTGATTTCAGAACATGTCTGATTAATAAAAAAAGCATATTCAATTCAATAATAAGTAACTAATTTTCAATTGAACTATAGTGTCAGGAAGCTGAAAATATGCAAAAAGTCGCTTCTATCGCGAACTTCGTAAAAATTCGCAAAAAGGTGCAAAATCAGAAGCAAGCCCTAAAACTGATTAGATAGAAATCACCAAGGATGTTAAAAAGAAGTTTGGAAAAACGCGAAAAATGCATTATGCAAGGCTGATTTTGTCGTAGTATTCCAATTAAACTAATTTCTATTGCTTTGGCTGCAGTGAGCAAATACAGTGTTGCCATTATAATACAAAATCTTGTATGAATGATATCGTATAATTATTTCATATTATTTAACAGAAACAATATCCAAAAATTGATGTAGAGAATAAATTGATTTATTTTTAGACATAAGTACATTTTAAAAGAGTAATTTATGTTTTATAAATGCAAAATATTTGAAGGTGGCAATACTGAACTAACTGGGTATTTATAATTGAATATGAGGTGCAGATGGTGCCGCTGCCATCTCCAAAAGAATTTTAAAAGCTGGGCTATGAAGTCGTCTGTTCGTGTAGCCTGGCTGCGCTGAATGGGTTTAATGCAATATAAATGCAATTATATTTAATTTTTAAACCGAGATTTTTTCGGACTCGAACTGAAAACCTCCGGCATGACGGGCTTAAAGGTTAAATTAGACGTGACATAGCCATAGACATAACCAAACCAAAATTCAATTGGTTTCTATGGTGAGAGTTATGGCGTTATGGCGAGTCACTTATAATCAAATACAGTGTTGCCCGTTAGTTTGGTTCGAACGCCTGTATTCTATGGCTATGGTTATGTCACGTCTGATTGAACCTTAAACACTACCCAGTCTACCACAGAGGCACTCATATTTCAAAAGAACAAATATCAGTTAAGGTTAGGTTAATATTTAAGTAGAGTTGTAGGATTGGTTCCATGCTGACTTGGAGGCCATACCGTGAATACACTGATTTACAGGCATACAAAAACTAAACGAGCTATTAGAAATTTTTCGCGATTTTGATCTTGAAGATGACGCTTTTTTTATTTTATATGTTAACAATTTTTGTTCTTTTGACAAGCGCTACAACTTTTCCTCAGAGAGTAAATCAAAATTCCGAACGGTTTGCAAGATATGAGCCTGAGAAAGTAATCTTTTTTTTTTGCAAAAATTACACCGAGGCCCCAAATCTTTGGAGCCCATAAAAAAGTGCATGACTTGGGGCAAAAATGGGAGACATCAGTCTTTTTTTTATCTTTTATCACTTAGTAGTGCCCGTATATAAGTATGTAGTTATATTTCCATGACTTAAAAAATTACACACAGTGGCGGTATTCCATATTTGATGCAAATAGTCTTGCATCAGTGTAAATGCAAAATAACGTAGGAATTCTTTGAAATCCAAAAGCAAAATACACACACATAATCCAAAGAAAAGCTATCATATTTTGCATTTGCACTTACGCAAGACAATTTGCATTAAACATCGAATACCGCCAGTGTTATAAAGGCAATGCAACCTCACAAAAAATTGACGGTGCAAAGAAAAATAAAAGCAGGAGCCTCTGCGGATTGTTTCTTATTATATGTTTCTTCTTTATAACTCAAACCACAAATCAATAATAAAAAAAAGAAAAAGTCAAACTAAATATTTGCTGGCAAAACAAAATACCAATATAATATGTAGTAGTGCCTTAGTTGAACACGTCGTTTCTCATATGGTTTTGCATTTGTTGTTTTTGCTAAATATTTTGCGTGCCACAGCACTGAGAAATGCCACTTTCAGCTTTAAATCTGGATTAAATATCAGCATGTAATGTTTTTTTTTTTATTTCTCTGTTTAACTGCTGCTGTCGTTAAAAACTTTAATAAAGACATTGTAGTAACCCTGCAGTCAGACTGGGGTCAAGTGTCTCTATGTCAACACTAAAATTCTAGTAGTAGGCACATTGTCTACAATTTCTCTTCTATTCCTCAGTATAAAATAAATAGAGAAAACAGATGTGGTGTATTTCTGGTGGATTTGGCAACAACTTGTCAATATTCATATATTTGTATGTACTTAAGGTATAGAAATTTAGCACTAAATGTCTGGTTGGTATGTCTCCATGTTCCCATAAGAACTATGTAGTAACTACCTAGTCAACTGTATTAGTGTTACTAGTAGATTTTCAATGACAAGCACGTGCTAAATGTCTATAGCACATAGTATTGTATGGGGATTAATTAGAGAGTAGCACTGGTGACAAAGTCAAAAGCGACTCAGCATATTTTCACCATCGACATTTCCTTCAGGGAATATTAAAAACAATTATACATACATACATATAATCATATACATACATACATATACGAGTATGTACATATTTCATATAAGGAAAACTTCTTAAGCTTCTTCTGTTTCGCTGCTGTTATTGAAGACGGGATTGTGTATTTTAATTTTAGCATTTAAGCTATGTACGGACGATTGTCAGATATTACAATATTGTCAGATCTGGCAATGTGCTGACAGCAGTGTTGCCGATTTGTGTGTAATTACACATATCATGTGTAATTTTCACTTGCATGTGTAGTGCATGTGTAATTGATTTTATGTGTAATTCACGTGTAGTTTCGCTTTATATTATATTTTTGAGAAACTTCCAAAATTAAAATTTTTCCAAACCCTGATATTATCATTATCTGCTTTTAGTTTGCAACACTAAGACAATTATTTTTCCGAAACCTTTAGATTCCAAACTGAATGGCTTCAGAAAACAGAGTTCAAGGGATGGCTAATCAAAATTTCAGATAGAGGAAAATATGTATCATTTTTGCAAATTATGCAATAGAAAACTAATTTGCCATAATCCAGTCCTTTCGGGACACATGGAAACAACTTCTCACAAAGCCGCTGCTTCTGCAGTAAGATCTACTTCTAATGTTTGCACTGCTTTACAAAATACTATTGCAACTAAAGTGACTATTAAAACAGCTGAATTAAAACTCGCTGGACTATTAGCTATTAACAACTTGCCATTTATACTAATAGATGACCTTGTACCTGTGTTAAAATCATCAATTCCAGATTCAAATATATTGAAAGATGCAAGTCTTCACATAACAAAGGCAACTGCATTAATGAAAAATAATCTAGGTCCAAGTTTTGCTCAAGATTTGTATGACAATCTAAAAAACACGATGTTTTCTATTATAATAGATGAAACAACAGATATTAGCTCCATAAAACAAATTGTCATAACAACTATTTTTTACAATGAAAATACATCCAGTGCTCAGTATTCCTTTTTCGATTTTAAAGAATGTATATCATCTACTGCAACCGACATTTTCAATATTTTGAAAAACTCTATTGAAGAAAAGGATATACCTTTTACAAATTTGGTCGGATTTGCATTCGATACTCCTAATGTAATGTTTGGACAATACAATTCGGTAGCTAAATTACTAAAAAATGAAAAATCAGATATTGTCTTGATCAAATACTCTTGCCATTTAATTGATTTGGTAGCATCAAAATCTTGTTTAAAATTGCCAATTAACTTCGGGTCTTATTTTAATAGAAGCTATATTCGCCAAAAAAAAAAAGCTTCAAGAGTTTCAAGACTACTTCAAAACTGATGTGCATAAAATATTATCCCCGGCGATTACCAGATGGCTCTCAATTCATTCATGTGTTACTCGTGTTTTAGAACAATATGAACCTTTAAGAAGTTTTTCCAGGCTTGAGGTTTTTGAAGATCCTTCAAAAATTACTAGTTCAATGCTAGACGCATTAGATAATCCAGCAACTAAAATCTATTTAGAATTTTTATCACATGCCTTAGGTATTTTGGTTTCTTTTAACGCACTTTTTCAATCTGAAAAACCTATTTTGTATACAATAAAAGATGAAGTTATAAATATATTGCAGACTTATTATTCAAATTATATTAAAATATCTGAATTAAAATTAAAAAGTCTATGGGAAATTGATGAGCGTGAAGAGCATTTGTTTCTAAATTTAGAAGAAATCTATATTGGAATAGCTGTATATGAATCTTTGTCTAACTGCACTAGTACCGAAAAAAAGTTATACTTCAAAACTGTAGAGAGTTATATATAGAAGCTATTCATCAAATAAAATTAAAATTTGATTTTTCAAATGAAATATATACAATTGTCGACATCGTTCGTCCAAAATTTGCTCAAAACTTTCAGTTAAAGACATGAAAAATTTGAACTTAGTGCAATTTTAGAACCAGAAGTATACTGGCCAAATGTTTTTAGATTAAAAAATTCATTAGGTGAAAGTTTGTTTCCAAATTTACAAAAAGTAATTAAATTTCTATTAATATTACCATTTTCTAATGCATCAGCAGAAAGAATATTTAGTAATTTAAAAAATTGTAAAACAGATTTAAGAAATAAGTTATCTTCAGAAACAATTGCGGACATTTTTTTTACCAAAGAAGGAAATCGGAGAAGTGAAAATGGAAACTTCGAACCTACGTAAACTATGTATAATAAGCCAAATAAGAAAAATTGATTTTGTAAAAATTAAACATTTTAAAACATTATGGGCATAATTAATAACAAATTTGAAATTATTTAAATAGTTATTCAAATAATTTCAACAAACCAACAACTATTTAAAATATGTTCAAATTTGTTATTTTCTGTCACAAAAATTCTGACTGCTGCGTTGCGTTTTACAAAATTATGACTTACATATATTTTATAGAAAAAATATAATTAATTGATATAAAAGTGTTGTATATACCAAATACTTACATATGTATTAGGGATGGGCAAATGAAAAAAATGTATCGATATATATCGTATCGATATTTTTGAACAGTATCGATATATATTTTTTGAAAACATCGATATTTCGATATATCGATATTTTTTGCTGCATTAATTTCGAATGCACAATCAGTCACTTTAATAAACTATTATGTTAAGTTATACGTAACCTACTGTAGCTCCTTAAGACTTCATTAGTTTTTACTTTCTGTTGCTGCTCTGTGCTGTGCCGTTCTGCTTCTAAATTTTAATAGTTACTTTTTCTGTAATAAATTATCAGATGTTTCGGACCAGAACGGTCACAGTTTTCCAATAAAGTGATGAGGTTTGCATCGTCCATTGTAATTAGAGTTTTTCTTTTCCCGGACTTTTTCATTTCCCGGGAAAGCGAAAACGACTTTTCGGTTTCCCGGGAATTCTCGCCCGGTGCAAAACAATAAAAAATATTTTTTTATTTAATTTTAATTTGTTTATTTCAACAACAAACAAATTATAATTCATGATTAAATAATAATAATAATAATAATAATAATAATAATAATAATAATAATAATAATAATAATAATAATAATAATAATAATAATAATAATAATAATAATAATAATAATAATAATAATAATAATAATAATAATAATAATAATAATAATAATAATAATAATAATAATAATAATAATAATAATAATAATAATAACGTTTTATAAACACATAATTGTTGTAAAGTTTTAGCTATAGTTCTACTGTCATCACCTTACTCATCGAGGAATGTGTGCAAACTAAAGTTGCCCGCACAAATTTCCCGCGATTTCTTTCCCGGAAAATGTGCGGGATCCCAAGAAATCCCATATGAAAAACACTAATTGTTGTTTCAATATAGTTTTATGTTTTTCTGGTAAAAATTTATTTTTTTTTAATTCTTAAAGCACAATCACAGTTTATTTCGAAATGTTTTTATTTTATTTATGCTGCCACTTACAATTAGTTAACAGTTTTTTATTTTCACAAGTTGAACCGAAACAGAACATAATTAAGGAGAGAAAATCTAACGGCTTGTATATGATTTCTATAAACCAAAAAGAGTCAGCTGATTCGTAACAGAACAGAAAGTAAAAACAAATTCTGCCTTTAGGCTTATACCCACACAATCCAAAAAGTTACCTGCCTTAGTTGGGTCGCCTTATAAATTCGCCTGGTATGTTATTATGAAACTTCTCTTTTTTTTCTTCGCATCACTAGTAGTAATGTCAATATCGTACAGTTAAAAAACGGTTATAGCTCTTAAAAGTATCGAAACCCGATACTCGTAAATAAGAATCGATGTATCGATATATCGGATTTTGAAATATCGGCGATATATATTGATATTTATTTTCTCAAATATCGATATTTCGATATATCGATATTTTTTGCCCATCCCTAATATGTATACATAAAGTATTATTTTTATAATTCCATATGTACCTATATCTCTAAATGTAATGTTCAAGTTTGAATTACTATTATTTTTGTTTGTTTTATTTTTTGGTTGAATATAGCACATATATAAAAAAAATCATGTGTAATTTTTCTTCAGATGTGTAATATTGGAAACAGTGATGTGTAATTTCCAAATTCTTCATCGGCAACACTGGCTGACAGTGTACTGGCAATGAAAAATTGCCAGCACAAGGTAGATTGCCAGTTCACACGGTTGTATCAAATTTGTCAGAAAATCTTACAATTTATTGTCAATAAATTCATCTGACAAAATCGCCAGTCGAAAAATTGTCAGTTCGCACAGTTGTCATATGCAAAAGTTGCCAGACTCAAAGCATTTATTAGAAATTGTTAAATATCAATCAATTGTTTTGTGGTTGTGTTAAATGTAAAAAGTGAATATATAAATTATGATGGACCATAAAGAAGCAATTGCAATGATTTTGTCTGCATATATTTTATTATATATTTTTTCTTTAAAGTCAAGCGTGTGCAGTGTTGCCCATAGAAAGAATTCTCTTACAAACTTCGCGCATCTGACAAATATCTGGCAATAATTTTGCAATGCGTTCACACGATTGTAAGATGTCTTGACAATTTGTTGCTGGCAACGACGTATGACAGAAATTGCCTGTTCACACGGTTGTAAGAAATTTTAAGCACATTTTACTGGCAATATTGTAAGATCTGCAAACCGTCTGTATATCGAGCCATAACCGCTAAAATAGCTTAAGCGACACATCTTTTTGACTTCGTTTTTTTTTACGAAAATCGACTATTTACGATCGCAAATAATCGATTTTGGTCAAAAAATGAAGTTCGAAAATTATGTCGCTTAAGCTATTTTGGCGGTAATGGCACAATATAGCTTTACATTACATGTTGTTGTTGATTTTTTGGTTTTATGTGCCTTGGAGTTTATTGTAGTGCCTTTGCCACAGTAGTCATGACGCTGCTCATGACGTTAATGATGAAAATCACTTGTGACGGAAGACTTCAGCTAAAGGCTGAAACACTACATGTTGTACAACAACATTTTCATGCAAATGACCATGAAATGGAATTTGCAAATAAACGAGTTTTATATAAATACATACATACATACACACACACACACAACAGTGCATTTTTGCAGCTGTTTCGCAGCGTTTTTGCTGATCTGCGGCAGCACTGTGAATGTGTAACGTACTTGAACCAGAAAACTCAATTTCGATTTTGATAACAAAACCTTCAAGTATAACTAATAAAGAATGACGTTGAAGGTGTTTTCTTTTTCTGTTGCTGTTTGCTTGTTGTTGTTTTTTTTTTAATTTTTTTCTGAGGGGGGTTTTTGTTTTCTTTTTTGATGTTGGAGCATGAAAAACTAAAAAAGTTTTCAGGTTTGTGTCCTACGACTACACGCAAAGAAAAGATATGGTTGTAAAATGGTTGAGAAAAGAATATTATGTTCTCTGAAACAAATGTGTGGTCGTTGAAAACTAGTTATTTCTATTTTAAACATTAATTTCGTTACGATAAACACATTAATGTTTCAACTTAATAATTACATTATTATATTCATAGAAAGTGCGATATGGTTAGAGTTTAACAATATAGTTTTGTTAAAAATTTATGACTACAATATAATTTGTATTATTGTGTAAAAATAATATGATGTTAATAACAATATAATGTTATCCAAAAACATACTATGTTAAGTTTTTAAAAAATCTTTTTCAGAAACAATCAGTTCAGTGTTTTGCTTGTGAGCTATCGGTAGTGCACGCGTGGTGTTAAATAAATATAAAAAAGTATAAACAAAAGCGTAGATAAATAGTATGTATGTATGTATGTACATATATCTCTTTATACAGATGTGTTTGTATTTCATGTACACGCATATGTATATGTAAGTATACATTTCTATACATACATACATACATACATACATTTTCTTTCAACAATATTAATTTATTTTTATTTCAAATTTACCGCACAACTGTTTTAAACAAAAGATTTGCCAATAAATATATGATTAAAAAACAAAATATTATTATTATATATAAAATAATACTATGTTTATATTTAACAATATTGTTATAATATTAGAACATGGTATGGTAAGTCTCAAATATATTTTAGTCACCTCTAACAATAGCGTTGTCTTATTTACAATAATAAGATTAGGTATAAGAAAGTTAATTGTTTTTGTGGATAATATTATTATTAACTCAGAAAATAATATTATTTAAACTTTGCTTTTTCATTGACAATAATATGATTTGACTGCAACCATATAATTCAATCATAGTATGCAGCTGTTTGATTATGGTTACCTCAACCATATTTTTCTTTTGCGTGTGTTGATTTAGGGCAATGTGGGCTTGTGCGGTGCGCCTGTTTAGAATATAGATCTGCACAGATGTAACTGTTTGCACCAGTTTTACGTGTGTTAGGTTCTGGTATGTACTGTATGTTATTCAGCGTTTCTGTTACTAGTCATAACTTATCGGTGCAAGCAAATCAGTACCACTCCTCTTTCTTCTTTGCTCTCTCTTTCATAAACTCAGACTTGGTTCAAAAAAAAAACAATCGATTATAAAACATGACTAGTAAGAGAAACTCTCAATAACAAACAGTGTCTGTACATACCAGAACCAACACAGATAAAACTGGTGCAAACAGTTATATCTGTGCAGACCTATAGTTTAGAACTAAATTTTAGTATGTGTGCACTTAATTATGCCTAAGCCCGGGTTTACATCTGTGTGTCATCTGCCCGAAACGCGTAACCACTAATTACTAATGAAAAACTGTTTGATTGAGACATTCTTACATGTCACATAAAAAAATCAAATAGAAGCAATTGTTAATTTACGGCCTGGCCCACGATGTCACTAGACATCGTTCGATCGACAACTTGTATTGCAAACAACAATAACTTTAGAAAATTTGTTGTTGTTTGCAATACAAGTTGTCGATCGAACGATTTCTCGTGACATCGTGGGTCAGGCCGTTAATTTAACATATGCTGAGCTTACATCTGGCATTTCATGTCTGCCATGTGACCAAAAAAGCGTAACCCCTAATTACTAACGGAAAACTGTTTGATTCAGACACCTATTTATTAAGTTAAATAGTTACATACATAACTAATAGACAATTGTATAGAATCCAACATGATTGGAAATTGTTTAAATCAATAAATACATGGCTGAATCAAACAGTTTTTCATTAGTAATTAGTGGTTACGCTTTCTTGGGCACATAACACACAGATGTGAAACCGACCTTACTCTCTATGATTAATCTGCGACTCTTCTTTCTATATTTTACATCAAGACAGTGTTGCCAGTTTTTTTTTCTAGAGCTTATCCCCAATTTTTGATTTTTCATCCCCAAAAATCCTCAAATTGATTAAAATTTTTTGTTTTGAGAAAATAAAATTTTTTAAAAAATTTTTTTTTTAAATAATGACAAAAACAACATATTTATTCATTAAAATTCATTTATATCGTTAGCTATATTTACATTCATATAAATTTAATTTTTACTTATAAAACTTGTAAAGAAAAAATTAAACAAGTACAAAAAAAATGTTAAACAAAGTTTACCATTTCAAAAACTTCAGAATCGAAATATTCTGATTCATCAGCCTCAGAAACTTTGCTGTATATAGTACTTGTATTAAAAAGTTTTAGCATTTCAGCAGAAGGATTAAAGTTTGTGACAACAAATTAAATTATTTTTAAAGTATGTGTTTATTCTAAGAAGTGCTTCCAACACGTCGTATTGCATTTTGTTGCGTATTTTTGGTTTGGTAGTATTCATGATTGGTTAATCTGCCTTGATACTGCTTCTTTGTTAGAAACCATTCACTATGAATAGTAAAACACATTTTTAGACTTGCCACACGCATATTTCTTAGTTCAAAATCATTCTTCTTACCATCAGTTATAAAAAAAAATTACCAACAAACCCAAATTTGGTTATCATCCCCAACAAATCCCCAATACGAACTGTTCATCCCCAATCGCGAAAAAAATCCCCAATTTGGGGACAAATCCCCTAAACTGGCAACACTGCATCAAGACTGGCCACTGAGAGAACACCCAGAGTAATGTATTTGCGTATCTGAATTCATTTGTATAAAGGTAGAATCACACGATTGCCTCAAATACACCAATCTGACCCAATTTTTATTAGGCTGAATTGGTGCACAATAATAAAGACAATTGAAAATCAAGTTATTAGCCCAATTCAACAACTTGTGCAAATGGTCTTGCATCGTAGCATGTGCAAAATCGTTGGTATGTTGATACTCACCACTTAACAATTTTTAGTGGTGAGTATCAATAAACTATACCATTTTGCACATGCTACAATGCAAGACCACTTGCGCAAAATTGTGAATTGGGCTATTGCATATAAAAAGTACACAAATACATTAGAAGCTAAACCTTTTTTATAGACAGATGAATGCCAGTCATCATTATCATCCCTCTATTTTCTTAATTTTCCAGAAGTCAATGAAAATATTTTCGTTGTTTTCTGTCCAAAAGATTATTTTTTCCAGTAATTTTTTAATTATTGTTGAGGCTGCATCTATTTTTAAGTTGAAAATCGGTATCTATTCTTATTCACTAGCATAAACATTATCAGCTGCTTCCGGTCATTTTAACTTGGCAGCACTAAATTTAGCACAGTGAAAACAAGGTTGCATTTCATAAAACCAACTTAAAACCAACTCAAAAATCGTTTTAAGTTGTTTTTAACAAAATCATTTTGTATGGCAAAACTAGGTCTTAACTGTTGGTTTGAACTATACCACCAACTTTAATTAAAGCCATGTCAGTTTGAAAACACTATAACTTAGACCACTTTCATAAGTAACGGTGCACTTGCATGTTTATTATTTAAGTTTAATTTACACTGACATAGTGTAGAAGAACTATTTCACAAAATATTATCGTAAATTAATTTTCGACAGAAATTTTTTTTAAGCGCACATACTTTAAGTGTAAGCGATTATTTATTTATTTATTTATTTGTTTATTCATAACAATAAATCTTATGTTACAGTATTGGTTAGAAATTAGATATTTTACATTCATATTTAAGTTAGCTTTTGATAAGGATACGCTGGTTGATGATCATATGTGATTTTGTGTAGACATATCAGAACTCGACACTGCAATAAATTCTCGAAGGTAACACTATACAGTTGTTTGGCAAAATGTGAGATGTTACTGTATCACCTTACACCATATACATACATACATATATTGCAATGTCACTATACATACGTCACGTTTAAGGTTGAGTTAAGGCTCAGTTACCCGAGTGTAATGCAATGTAATTGCAACGTAGACAAGATCAGCTGTTTTTTACTGCTTAAAGAGGCTTTGGCAATTTTGGCGATTTTTGACATTGCATTTGGCGAGAAAGGTGAAAATAAATCTGACAGCCCTGTTGTCCGTAGGCATTGAGTTAAGGAGAGTCGAAATCAACAACGTCATAAATTTTGCTAAGTATGAGTTCGATGCGCACTTCAAAGTTTCGAGTGAATATGATTCATAGACAACATTCCCATAAGTATGAGTGCACGTAAGTACAAGAAATTATAAGTTATGATTCAACTATACTCATTGCTGTTCTCTGCTTTGGATGTATAACTACTAGACTTGTGTCCAACAGTTCTTTTTGAACTAGTTTGAGAGCGTTTGAATCAAAAGTTTTTTCAAACCCATTTAATTTACATTGATGTTTTTGACCGGACTTGTGTCCAACTGAACGAACTAGTTCAAAAAGAACTGTTGGACACAAGTCTAATAACTACATTGCATTTGTGCAAAATAGTTAGCCTTTTTATGGTAATAGATGCAAAGAGTTTGCTGTTTCTTTTGTTGTTCTAGGTGCTGTTGTTCCAACAAATAGTGAGAACATATGATAGTCGGAACGGAACGAAAAACACCACTTTTTTCCTCTAATAGCCCGACATTTTGGGCACTTCTGTCAACCCCCCCCCCTGTCTTTATTATACTTTTTGATAAGTTTTGGTTTCTGTATAGCAATCTTCTCCGTGATGCTGGTACTGACGGCAGCACTTCACAGTCGATTGATTACCCACTTACAAGCTACGAACGAGTTGCCAACAGACAGTTGCAAAGGAAAGAGTTTCCCCAGTATATCTTCTGTTATTGTTCCCACTGCTTGGAAATTTCGTAGCTTTCGTATTTCTTCTAGCAATTTTATTGACATGATTAATTTATATATTTCGAAGGGAACATTTGGATGTCTGTTTTGCAATAAATCGACAAATTGAAGAACGATACTGACGCCCACTCCTATACAGAGAAAAAACTGCATCATAGAATCAAGAAGATTTTCTCTATGAACCGTTTTTAGGCTAAGGCAGAAAGAATCGAAGATTTTTTCATAGAGATTCCTTATTGTTTTTATGTGGTAAATCTTATTAATTTTATCAAGAGGAAAACCACATCAAATCAAGAAGAAATATTATTATTCACAACTTTTTTTACTCCATTTCCGTTATTTTTGGCACCAAAAAAACAATCCATAGAGAAAAACTTCTTTATTCTATTAGGGTTTCTTATAAATTCTAAACTATAGGGATTTCTTATTGATTTTATTAGGTTGCCTTCTTGATTTTATTAGGTTGCCTTATTGATTTTTTCAATAACGTTTTCTTCTTGATTTTAGTAGGTTCCTATATGTGTAAAGCATCTTATTGGTTTTTTTTAATAAGGAAATCTTCTTGATTTTATGAGGTGTCTTGTTATTTCATATCTATATATCTAGAGACAATTTTTTTCATGATCTTTTTCATTTTTGTATAAGAATGTTTGCACAATAATTTCAATGGTTATTCAGGCTGCTTGTTAGCATATCGGGTAGAGTGCTTGTCTATCAGGTAGAAGTTTGCTGGTTCAATACTTGGTGAGTAAGTTAGTTAAGAATATAACATAATGTGTATGTATGTATGTATGTATAAATAAATAACATCTACTATATACTACATACATACATACATATGTATATGGTATAGAATTTAAATGAAAATACATACATAAGTACAGAGAATAAAGACGAAATTTTTTTTTATTTTTTATTGAAAAAATAAATAAGATAACCTCATAAAAACTACAAGATATCTTCTTGATTTTTTCAAAAAGATTTTTCCTGTGAAATTAATAAGATTTCCTTATTGAAAAAAAAACCATAGAGATTTCTTATTAATTTTGTTCTATTTTATGAGGTATTTAGTAGGTACTGTTTTCTCTGTGTAAGTGTTTATATTTATTGTCCAAAGGAGTGGAAGTGCCTTGATAAGGTTAAAAACCCTTAAATGGCGCCAATGGTGCTTCAGTGCCTTTCGGTTTGACTTACTGCAAAAATACATAAATAATATGTGATGAAAATTATTGAATATATGTAATGCCATATCTGATGAAAATATACTCCCTATCTTGCCACTGTCCTTTTAAAAGGAAAACGAGTTTAAAGTTGACAATTTGCACACAAGTTAATGGAAAAAGAAAATTTTATTTTGCTTTCAAGACTTGAGTATACAAGATATTTGTATGAGATTTTTGGACAATAGGAACAACGATATGAAGATTAATTCTGCGTTATTAGCTCAAAAGTTAAATTTTTTGAGTTATGACGTTGTTTGCGTAAATGAGCGATATGTAATTATGTATGTATGTAATAGCCCAGATTGAATTGAAAGACTCTTAGCATATTTTTAATTTTAAAATGGAAGTACAATATTAATTGTTCATTACAAGACAAAACAAGACCAGACAAGATCAGACAAGTCAAAAAATTATGTACATACGTATAACTTTAAAAACTCTTCATTAAGTCATAACTACATAGATATGTAACTATAAAATCATCTTGAACGCATTATTTATTACCAATAATCCTGGTTATTATTGATATTTTGTGTAGCCATTTAGTCTTCTGAGTTTAGCTATTTTTTTGTATCACTAAAAAAAATGTGCTAATATAACTAATCGTGTTGCAGGTGCTGGCATATGTTTGTATATTTCTAAGCCGTTTTTCTACAATATACTTGTAAACTGATAGTGGGGTATGTCCGTTTTTTATTTTTTTTTTTAAATTTATTTTTTGCAACAATTCAAATCGTTAAACCGCCACTGTTTTTATATGAATATGTGTCATATTCGTCGTTTCAGGCACACAACGAGACGAACAATCATTTAATTTTAGCTATCTTTTGTCTTATTGTTCAATTACTTAGATCCGGCTGAAATTTATTTACTGAACACATTCAGAAGTTCATGTATAATATCGATTTGCACTCCATATATGTACATATGTACGCACATATAACCTGCAGTGCCATTTGTTGATTATTTTACTTCATTTTGATTTGTTTAATATTATTATTTAAGTTTTTTTTTAATTAACAATTAAAATTGTATATAATGAATACATGTACATAGATACATACATATACATATGTATACATACATATGTATGTAGGTGACGAATTCTATTTTAATTAATTTCTTATTACTTTTTTGTGAACTAGCTAGAACACATACATTAATTTGTGTTTTTTCTAAATTTCAATTTAAACAGGTGTAGCATGTGTTTTAACATCCCAACCCAGCTAGCATTTGGGTGATAGTTTATTTTTTCAGAAATCTCTTATATGATTCTCTTCAGATCACTTTTGATGATTAAAACGTTATTTATCACAGGATTCACTTATGGTTCATCTATATCTTCAAATATTGATTTCTGGAAAAAAGCAGAACAAAATGCAAAGAAAACGCAAAAAGGTGATTTAATGATTTAATATGTACTTCCAGAAAATTACTCAATAATTAATAATTATGATAGCAAATCCTATCATAACTGATTCCTTGATACGATTCATCTGTAAGGTACCATTTTTTCACAGCAGGAGTATCATTTATGATCGAAAAATTAGTTCATATGCGGTTATTTTGCCCGTCAAGCTGATTCGGAAAAGATTCGCTTATGATACAAAATTCTAGCTGGGAATTTACAAGAAAACATGTGAAAACGATGTGGAAGCCACAACATAGACGATACCCAGCCAACCTGAGATTCGAAAATAAATGAATGTTCGCTGTAGCGCACAATTCTCGAAACATTCTCGTTAAAAAAAAGTTTAGCAGCAAGAAACAATTTGTTTCTCTCAATTTTTTATTTTTATTTTTTTTTCTTTTTTTTTTTTTTTTGCATGTACAACAAAAGTGGAATTAACTTTTTTGCTATTTCGAACCATTGAAATCGATTTATTAATAACGTTGTTTATGATTACATAATGGTATTGCTAAAGGTTCGCTATTGATTTGTGAGCGAATCATCGAAATCGAAAGATTTGCTTCACACAAACTGAGCGTAACAATTTCATCTGGTGTGCCACAGGGGAGTATACTGGGACCAGTTTTATATTTAATTTATACTTGTGATATGCCTGTGAGCAGTAGTATCCATACTTCCACATTTGCCGACGATACAGCCTGCCTTAGTATGCATGAAAACCCTGATGAGGCATCCCGCAAACTCCAGGAACACATTAGCCAGATGGAGCTTTGGTTAAACTTATGGAGAATCAAGGTAAATGAACAAAAGTGTGTTCAAGTAACATTTACTTTACGAAGAGATACTTGTTCCCCCATTCGGATTAACAATCAAGTTCGCGACCTTAGGACATAAAGGTTCTATTTGCACCAACACTACTTTTGAGGGAACTAAGGTTGAATATTATTAATCGTTTTACTTAGTCCATTTCCACTTAACTTAAAAACTGTTTTTGAAAAATTTGAATTTAGACCTGAAATATTATTATGTTTTTAAAAATATCCAAGCTACTATATTAGTTTTGCCACAATTTGAGTCTCAAAAAATAGATAGAACTCTAATGCTCAACGATGAGGCACATGACTGTAGGACAATATGGTTCTAAGTACCTAATAGAACTTTGTGTGACGGTAAGAAATATTTTTTTGCAGATAGAACCATGTGTCTAATTATAAATGCTAAAAAAAAGTAATAAACATAAGGATAATGAAATAGGAGTGTCAATATTTTGTTAATAAATTTTATGGTTTTATTTTGTATTTTTAAAAAAGGTGTTTAAAATAAATAGTTTTCCTATTAATTAAAAAAATCAGACTTAGGCACATTTTTAAATTCATAAATATTATTGTTTTTAGTAAACTCAGTTAACCTTTATTATGATTAAACATAAAAGGAACTTAAATTCGAATATCTCAGATATAAAACGACAGGACTATTCTGCGGTTTCGTCATCTGAAAAACACAAGAAAAATAATGATTTTTTGATATAGTTAAATTTTATGAAAATCGTTAACTACAATACATACCCAATTTAAGGATGACTTTATAATATGCTTGGTCAGCAGAGCTCATGTATTTAAACATAGACAGTAAAAACTTGAAAATTTTGACCTATTATACCCAATAGCGATTCCTTTTCATTTTTTTTTCGGTCTTTTGAGTGAGCAGACCGCGCATAAACATTTGGTTGAACATATTTTGCGAGCTCTGCTTAAAACATATATTTCACATTCCAGTTGGTTCTATTTGTACAATATACAATTTTGAATCTGAGCAAGATGGTTCTATTTGCAATTAAAGTTTCCCCATGGTTCTATCTGCAAAATAATATAGGCTTTCTCGGTTAACAAGGTTCTATCAGTCTGTTAGAACCATGTTAACTGAATCTCAAACCAAAAACGCGTAGTTAGAACCTAGTTGTATTGAATATCTCAGAAACTGTAAGAGATAGAAAAAAACTGAGAACGCCAATCGAAAGAGCGTAGCCGCTTTAGAGCGATGCGATATATAACTCATTTTTGAAAAAAATGTAAGTTAGAACCTTGTTATCCTAAGGTCGCGAGTTGTTTCTCAACATTCACATGTGAAATATCTTGGTATACACCTTGACCGACGACTTACATGGAAACACCATATTGACTCTAAGTTAACTCAAATGAAACTTAAATTAATTCAGGTACATTGGCTGATTGGTCGAAATTCAACACTTAGCCTAGACTGTAAACTTTTAATATACAAGTCGCTTTTAAAGCCAATATGGTGCTACGGAATTCAACTATGGGGCACTGCTTCAGCTTCAAATGTAGAGAAAATTCAACGCAGGCAAAATAAAATTTTACGCATGATAACATCGGCTCCATGGTACACCAAAAATTCAAATATAAATCGTGATTTGAATATGCCACTAGTGACTGAAGAAATTGCAAAATACGCTGGCAAATATTTAACAAAACTCGAATCATATCCTAATCCGCTTGCCCGTAATATTTTGAACTTTACTGGACACATCCGCCTAAAAAAGAGGGACACAATGGCTCTTATTCACAGCACTCCAGATGGGACTTCTTGAAAATACTTTTATTTTTTTCCTTTTGATTATCACTACTTACATATGTATTATATATAACTACTACTAAGCTTATGTCCGACATTGGTCGGGCCTAATTATATTTTTTTAGATTTAAGATTTGAATACTTATTGTTAGTTCATATATTAAGATACAATAAATAAAAATCATGCATAAAAAAAAAAAAAAACAAACTGAGCGTCGAGTGAGTCTAGCAGCACTTTCTCTTTCTCGAGTGTTTTATTCGAGAAATGTTTACGCAACATTCGAATGCGATATTATTTACGAATGTTTTGGTTAACGAAAAAAATTTATTTTAAAAACTTATAGTATGTTTACAAGGTACGTGCTTCGCTCTCTATTCATGCTTCACGCCCCAATCATGACCGAATCAACTTGCTTCGCCATAGAAAATTATGAGAGCGAATCAAGTAGATTCAATATGAATCTACTTGCGAAGCACGTAAAATTGGTATCTCCTCTAATTTTTATCGCAGTTAATCGCTACTTTATCTGAACTAGCTATCAAAACAAAATAGGTATATGAGTATGTGTGTATTTGTAAACAAATGAAAACAAGCCAAAAAACATAGATGTGAAATTAATACAAATAAATTTAATTAAGTTATGAATAATATAAAAAGGAAAAATAAGAAGAAAATATAGAGATTTTAATAAAAATGAGTATCATTATTGACCATAGCTTTGTGGAGGCACTACGCACAGTGGTTTTTTTATTGAAAACATCATAATTTTTGAAGTTACCAAGAAATTTGTAATGGGGAAAAACACTTAATTTTTAACTCTTTTAGGATCAAAATAAGTGCTCCCTTATTGTGATAGGCATTGGACACGATGACACCTTTGACCTTTCTTGTCGCAAAAATCATATATTTTGAAGTAATGATATTTTTAAAATTTCTCAAACATTTAATATACAACTTTTTGTGCTTTAAATGACATTCTCATAGGGAAGTCTAGAAAAAAATTATACTCTAATATAACATCTTATATTAATATAACTCATTTTATTTATATTACAGATAAAAATTATTGAAATATTTTTAATACTAATGTTAATTTATAATATTATTTTGTAGTATGATATATTATATGATAATGAGTTATTTTTATTAATTTTTTTAATAGTTAGTTTTCTTCAAAATAGTCATTAACATTTTGATCGATTTGTAATAGACTTAACATATCGGAGCTATAATTATATTCTTCCAAATCTTTTCGAGATCTTACATGTCTCCGCGATGAAATCAGTGGGTCTGAAGAGACCGCCAACATATTAAAACGATCCTCATTCTGTCTAATTCGTGATATTTTGCAAGTATTCGCATATCTAAAGCGCTTGTAATCTTTGTTTTTGCATTCCTGGGCTTCTTCTGATAACTCTCCAATTGGTAAGCAATGGTATTCAATTAAATTTTGGCCATGAGCCAAAATCTTATGGACCGTAGGAGTAAGTTTCTTCTCAGGGTACTTTTGAGCCAAAAGCTGGGCAGTTTTTGATGCATAATCCTGAAACTTTGGGCCATTTACCATTTCTCTAGAGCTTATAACATTTAGAATAACGGCCAACCTTTTTATAATATGGTTGTCGACACCAGTAATTTGGGCTGTTACCTCATCATTTTCAAAAAACGATGTGGACATGTTACCATCGTTAGTATTTTCATATCCCTGCTTTGGGCAGTCTATTTTTAGTCCAAGGTTCTTAAAAAATTCATTTTGTATAATATTTTTTCGAGCAGTTAGTTTTTCTTTTGGTGTTGCATTCTCATGAAAACTTTCTCCTTCTCTCGGAATTGTATACGCTAATTTTAAAATAAACTCCATGCACCTAATTCTGGCATGTAACGGAGAAATTCCATATTCATAGTTTTTTTCATCACTTGAATCATTAAAATTTTGAAAGTCCTTCTGTGACTTTTTGCAAATTGCACACTTCAAAGTTGAAGAAGTATCTGTTATTACATTTAAGACTTTGCCACCAATCATTGTAAGAGAAAATTCATAATTAATGACAACCTTTTTTCCATTCTTCACTTCAATAACAGAAGGCTTTAGTTCGGAAATTTGCTTTTTTATATCGTTTACTGTAGACTTGATTATTTCTGAAGACTCCTTTGAATATTTAAAAAATATCGGACGGCAAAAATGGATTGACTATGGGCGAGGATTTTTCCAATAGATTTCACTTCTAAGTCGTAAAGAAACTATAGAGGCCATAAACATATTTGCATCTGTAATAGTTATGTCAGTTGTCGATATTGTTTGTTTGTAAGCACTTTGACTAGATGATCCATCACATCCCCACTTGTTTATCAATGTAAGCCTATCTGGAAGTAATGCTCTTTCTTTTTCAGGAAAACTTTGAACTAACCGTTTAGATGTATGATCCATTAAGTCTTGCAGTTCAACTTCTGCTGATACTTCAGCAACTTTTAAATTAGATGGTACTGCTTCTTTTTTGGCAGAGGAAACTTTTTTATATCCAGGAAGAACATTAACATTATGATTCTTTAAAGAGCTTCGTAAAATATTATATTTCTCCTTTGACAATCCCAAGTCCATAAATAACGCTAAGGCTTCTTCTATGCTATACTTTGTGGGTAAAAAATTTGTTCGTAAAATATTATATTTCTCCTTTGACAATCCCAAGTCCATAAATAACGCTAAGGCTTCTTCTATGCTATACTTTGTGGGTAATGCATTCAGAGGATTTGGAATACTTTCTTTAATCCTTCGTAGTCGATCTGGGCTGGCAAGCTCCACAGCTTTTGTAATATCAGACCTTGATTTATCTTTATCTTTTACGTACTTAAGACATAATGCTTCTGACAGATTCGATATAGATATATCTTTTGTAGCATTTTGAAGTTTACGTTTTTTTGTGTATTAAAGAAAATTAAGAATTAAAGAAAAATGTAGGTAAAAAGTTACTGCGAAAATTTCGTATTAACGAGAAGCAATAAGTATTAGTAACAAGTGATACAGTAAAAACAATTTTATGGAGAGAATAATTTCTTTTCATATTTGGAACGCATCTTTGTTACATATGTATATAAAATAATTTTTTTATCTTTTAGTAATAAAATACATTATATAACACAAAGTACAAGTTATTTTTCTCTTATTTTTGTTAAAAAAAGAAAACTAAGATTTGATCTTTCTACACGATTATATATATTTCAATGAAATAAGGCTACATACGTATTTCTAAGTAGGCACATATGCATACATTAACAAAAATATGTCAATCAGTTCCACTTATATTTACATTTTTGTGCTGTAAGATAGCATAAAATATAAAATATATTAAAATTTTGGTAGCTTTTTTCCTTATTTGGCAATTTTTTTTTATATTTTGGTTGCAAAAATATCTTGGCTGTGGCAGCGCTGGCTATAAGATTGTAACATCTTTCCTCAAATTTCAAGAAAACCTGTCATTTTTTGTGGCCCAATTTAGCTTAATTATTTAAAGTACTGTGTAGTAAATATGCTAAAAAAATATGGGCGTGACCATTTTTGCCCATTTTTAGATATGCTCTATTTTATTTGTAAAAAGTACCTAAATATAGGGTGTCTGAAAAAGTAGGGTATCTGGTGCATATTTTCTTACTTTTTTTAATAAACAATAAATATACCTTTAAAACAATACCAAAAAAGTAGTGATCACATGGCAATATTTCTGACACTTCAATTCTAAAATGTTTTTTTTTTCTCAAAATCACATTTTTTTGGACTTTCCAAAAAACTGTCGACTTTAACCAGCTCCACCAGCTATAATTCTTATCCAATTAAGAAATATGTTTTTGAATTCTGATCAGTAAAATGGTCTTTATACGAT
Organism: Tachina lurida; assembly: GCA_944452675.1. Taxonomy (NCBI): domain Eukaryota; kingdom Metazoa; phylum Arthropoda; class Insecta; order Diptera; family Tachinidae; genus Tachina; species Tachina lurida. The sequence continues at coordinate 37,955,962 of OX101752.1, read as the reverse complement.
GTGTTCATTCATTTTACAAAATTTTGTCATCAAATTTTGTATTTTTGCCACGGTTTTTGGGAAAAGGCGCCACAGTGCGCCGTATTCATAAAAAAGTTTTAGGTTTATTACAGGTTGACAAATTTCCCATAGAAATACGTCAAATAAGCGCTTAATAAACCTAAAATATTTTTTATGAATACGGCAGTAAGAATTTAAGTTAACTACAATTTTAAATTTACTACATTTCATAGGTTTTTGTAGTAATTTCAATTATATCGATTTTGCTTATAAGTAGAACATGAGTAGGAAAATAATTGAAGTTCATTTCGCAAGACACTGCAATTATGGTGTATTAAAAAGAACAATTAGATTTTAGGTGTTTCATCTGAGTTAATTTTTACATGCACATAGTTCAGTATGTTACATTCTGTAGCTCAGTGTAAATTGAAACACATAATGGCTTTTCTCACATAAGTGTTTCTGTATCGTTACTTTGCGAGAACTATCTGTCATTTAAACAAATTTCCAGCAATTATTGGAACGATGTGAGAAAAAGTGTTTCTGTAACAATATTTTGTGAATAGTTTCTCGCAATTCTCGGATTTTAAATTGTACAAAAACATGTGAATTTTTAAATTTGTGTGTGAAAATATGAAAAATAAACTAGTTGAAAAGATATGCAACGAATTGTTGAACTAAAATTATTATTAACGATTCGATATGATTATATTTATTTAGAATTTTTTTTTTGGAATTTTCCATAATAGAGGCAGTTGCTAGAAAAAACTTATTTCAAGCATTTTACATTTACTTTATATTCATGTTCATTATTCAATTTTATTTTTCTAGGAAATTTTTTCTTTTTTTTTTTTTTTGTTATTGAAATAATATTTTTGTGACTTTTGTTTTCATTTGATACTCGATTACTGGAAATATTCCAGTAAAAACAGATTCAGTGTTGTCTGTTTTTACATTCAAATACAGAAACACTTTTTTCACAAATCGAGAAACGATGAAATTTTGTGTTTCACACTTCATGTGAGAAATTTTACGATGCGAGAATTACAGAAACAAGTTACTGAACAACATAAGCCTTTTCTTTTTAGACCGTATTTTATATGAATGAAACAATTTGATTTATAAAATCCTTATTGTATTTCTAACTTACTTTTAAAATAGTTATAAGCGCTAAAAATTATTTCTACTTCAATATTTGAACTTGGTAATGTTAATAGTCTTAGATAAAATATTGACAGTATTAGAAATGGATTATGGTTAGTTGAATTTCTATAATTATAAACTTCAATCCAAAATTAATCAGTTCTGAGCAAATTTGTCCATTTATGTATCCTTTAATTTTTGATACTTCGTTCTATTTCTTCAATTTCACCATCCCAGCAAAAATTACCGCTTCCCAGAAGAATTTTTGTAAGCCAGCTAGAAGCAATGCATTCAGTTTCCAAAAAGCCATTCATTTTTTGCTTTACTAATTCATTTTACAGAAGTAATAATGTGTAGTTTTTGAGTACTCAGATGCAAAAGTTACTGGTTTACATTTTTTTTACTTTTATCCACTTTATAAGAGAGCCTTACGTTAGTACTTTTCAGAAGCATTTTTGAAAGCTTTCGTTATCAAGAAAGCAATACATTGCTTCCCTCAGTGGTTAGTAATTAGATTATTGTTGTAATTAAGTTATTTTATAACTGTAATTTCTAGAAATATATTATTTTTTCTCACTATGAATGATAAAGTTTTTCTTCCTTCGTATTTCACCCAGCTGAATTAACATTCTGCAAAGGAAACTTTGCATGTCTAAAAAGGGTGAAAGCAGATAGCTTTTGAAAAGTGAAAATTTCTTATTTGGTATTTCTTATAAAGCCACCACACTTTCACAAATTAATATTTAGTAGATATATAAAACGCACTAAAATCAAAGGCTAAAAGCACCAATATAGTGCCTTTTTTTTAAGCAACAATTTGAAAAATTCCGCACTGTTATGAATTAAAAAACTCTAAATCTAGTACGAAAAGCAATAAATTGGCACGCTGCACACGAAGCACGAATGCATAGTCTAAACAGCATGATTCATAAACATGATTCAGAGAGCGAAGCAGGTGATACAACTCGTCGTCTAAACATAGCATTAGTTGCATATACATACATGCAGTTCCGGTTTATAAAAAAAAAACAAAATAAATGCCGGCAGCCGTGTTTTTGATTTTGCTGATTTTCAATACCAATCGTCTTACGACGTATGTATGCTGATATATCAGTCAAACACTTCAAGTCTCTAACTTTCCTTCGGAAAATTTATTTAAAATTCTTTTTGGGTATCTTGTAATTTTCAAATATTTGATACTTAAACATTTTTCCGTAGGATCAAAAATTGAAGACAGTTTTGTAATTTTATATTATATATAGGTTTATGTCTGCTTATTTGCAAAACTATAAGAACAAAATGCTTTTCCAATAAAAATACACGTTACCAATATTTTTTATAATTTCATTTATTTTTCAAGTGCTTAAAACGGTGCAACGAGTTGACAAAATATTCCAATTAATTGACAAAAATTCTTGACACACAATTTTTTTTATTTTTTTTTTTTATTGTTTAGGTGCTCAAAAAGTGTAGGAAATTCAAATGGCATCAACATCAATTTAAAATACATTTTAACTAAAACTATTTTTAAAACTAAATTTGAAATATTTTTATAAAGTTACGATAAATATATGTATTTGTTAAAACTATAACAAACTATAAATATAAATTTGGGAAAAGTACTACAATTTCATTGTGCTTTCAAATTAATTAATTATTTTCCTTTTTAAAATTTATTATGGTAAATAAAATGTTGTACTTAAACCGAAAGAAATTTAAGTTATGTGTATATGGGGATTTAATATTCCGACTGTTTGCTATTACCTCGTTTATACGGAAATCTTGTTTGCAAATAAATCCATTTGTAAATACTGAACTCACTAAACTTATACATACATATCGCACACTAAATCATAAACAGTCACAACTCAAAATTATCAAAAAGTTTTTGCTTTTTTATAAACCAGTTAATTGAAGAAATCTCTAACGACTGCAACAATTTCTTTTGCAATACAGTCTTCTTGAAGAATATAAAATACCGTCGTTATGCTTGTTTTTATGAAACATACTTGCGTCATTTGTACAGCATCAACAGTTGTCTGCAACAACTCACGATCTGAAAATTTTTGAGTTATGACTGTTTATGATTGTACTATCTGCAAATTAAATTGCCACACATTGTTAAAAGTGTATTACATTTCTTACAAAACAAAAAGTACTTGGCAACAGTTTACAGCAAATAGTGCGTTATTTGCAAATAGTTTTCGTGAGTTAATCAGCATTATTCCAGTTGTCGACATCGACGTCACTTTAACACGATACCAAGAAATAAATTGGGGCTGATATCCCCTTTGTCGAAAACAACTAACTCCTGTTGGCAGGTTCATGCTATTTTCTAGACCTTAGGGAACGGAAATAGATTTTCTTCAGTAGCACAAAATTGTTCTCGAGAGCTACTAAAGAAGCCCAAATTTTTTGGTATTGCGTTAAAGTGACTTCGATGTCGACAACTGGAATAAAAAAGTTATTCGCGCACGCTTTCGACTTTTATTTGTTTAAACGGGATAAAGTATATCAATATTCCTACATTTTCATTTTATTTTCCACTTCAAACAGTTTTGTAGTATTAATTCCAAAATATATTGCACACTTATTCACAACTAAATCCATTTAAATTTTAAATCCAATAAATTTGCAACAAGGATTTAATTTCCATCATCACGTTTAAGAAATCTCACCAAACGCACAAATTGTTTCATTAATTTTTCACGTTTTGACCAACAGATTTCAATGATGAAACAAATAAACGATAACATCATACCGAAGGCAAAACAAATCATCACCAGTTTCATATCTTCTAGTTTCATTGGCGTGAATTCTGGCTCAGCTCTTTCTTTAAGCAATTGCATTCTTTTCATTCGAACCAATTCCGAAAATGTTAATGATTCCCAGTGCGATATTAATCCAGCTTCATTTGCTTGACGGATAAGAGTATCCAAAGGCTCCTTGTAAGGTGAGTTAGGCTGCAAAATGAATCTAGCGGCACCCGATTTGAAGACGCAAATATTAGTTAAACGAAACAGAGGTTTGGACAGCATTTGCTGCTGCTGATCAAGTATTTTCCAATATAGCGACGAAACAAAATACATGTAACGGCTGTCAAATCTATTAACCATTGCAGAATATTCTTCCAAACTATCAACAACCTTTGCATATGGAGTGAATTCTTTTTCTCTCCCAATTTCTTTTAAATATTCAAAGAGTTCAAAATAAAAAACTATTTTCATGCCAGATGTTTGTACATCCTGCATAGTGACAATCTTGTGTTCGCTGGGAGGAGCGGTATAATAGGATTGTATGAATGTGTTGTAAGCTGTATTAAATATCAAACCAGCCAAAAATATCATCAAGAAGATTAATCGACGTGTAACGGAAGAACTTCTCCCTATACTGAAGCTTTGACCCAATAGTCCACTTAGAACGTTAATGTTAAAAATTAGTTCATTGAAATTCATACGTTCACGTTTGATTAAATAAGTCGCAGCCACCACCAAAGAAAATAATATAAAAGCCAAGATAATCAAAATCATGCTGATGGTATCGTAAACTGATACATAAAACTTATAAGCTGGTACAGATTTTTCAACGGGCACCATTAAACATATGTCTCCAAGTTCGAATATTCTAGAATACACGAACTCTTCATCAAAATTATCAGCGACGAATAATGCACCAGATATATCACAGGTACCGTTTTCAACCAGATTCCATATATCCTTATAGCTCTCTATGTTGCTTATTTGTTCCTGATGCGGAAACGTTAGCGATGCATTATGCTTGCGGGCGAATTCTTCAAATAAATGGCCGATGGAACCCCCGAGCATGGGTCTTCCATTTTTATCTTCTTTTACAAAAATACCATGGCTGTTACTTATATGAATAATACTTATAGGATAACCTTGCATATTTTTTGTTTTATCCGTGAATAAAGAACTTGTTTCCTTTATATTTAACGCTTTCACTTTCACTTCAAATTTGGGAAATGCGTTAAAATAATAGACAACAGGACCCTTGTTTAGCATTTCCTTGATCAAGATGACATTAAGGGCTTTATTTTGATAACAATATTTCAAAATATTCCATATATATTGATCACTGACATTCCTCTTAACCAGCAAAATCAAACGTGTTGACAAATTACGACTCAATGTTTTCCATAAAGAAGCCAAAAGATTCTTATCCTCGTCAGCAATTCCTTTTAAATTTGCTATGGCCAACAAACGCTGATTAGAATCCTTGTACAAAAGCTGAGTTGTGTTTCCACCTAGATTCAAAACTGGCGTTCCCTGCTCCATTAGATTTTTTATTATATCGTCCGTGTTATAGAAATTCTGGCAATCCTTGCCATACGTCGTCTCATTGTGTCTTATAAAAACAATTGTATCATAATGTTGTTCTGCTTTAATGTTGTTTGTCAATTGCACAAGTATTTCACTCAGTTTATTTTGAAATGCGACTACTTCCAAAAATCCAAAAAGGATTAAGGTTAAAGTTGCTTTCACGTTTAAGGCCATCGTTAAACTAATTGCTTCATAATTAAATTGTAAAAATATTTGTGTATTTTTAATATTTTCTTATGAAATTCCTAATTTTGGACTTTTCTATTCTTTTGCGTAATTGGTTAATTTCGTATATTAGATTGATTAATTGGTGATATGAAGCATTCCACTACTTGAAGACCTCACACAACCCCTTGAGTTTACTTCATACCAAATAAAATGCTGATGGCGATAAGAGTTCAAAAATTAAATGTAATTAGAATAGGGTCGTCCATGTGAATGGTTTATGGTGTTGGTGCAGGGAGGCAAACAAATATTTGTACTAATCATCTTTCAGTGCGTGAGTGTAAAGGTACGGTCACACTTGACAAACAATTGCCCAAAAAAGCGTAACCAGTAAATACTAATGCAAAATGGTTTGCTTCAGACACGTGTTTATTAAGTTGGTTAGTTTTGTATATAACAAATAGGCAAAGTTATAGAATACAATATTATTGGAAACTATTGAACTTAATAAAAACTTGTCTGAACCAAAAGATTTCTCGTTAGTATTTACTGGTGACGCTTTTTTGGGCAAATGTTTGTCAAGTGTGACCGTACCTTAAGAAAATATTTATTCTGAGAGAGCAGGTTAAGAAGGAAGTAGTTTGTTTGGCTGTCTTTTGTTTTACATGAATTGCATATCGGATATTCTAGAATTTTTGTGTTAAAGAAGAAATATTTTTGTTATAATATGAACACCGGGACTCTTTAAGTCTATACTAATATTATAATGAGGTAAAGTTTGCATGTATGCATATATGTTTTTAAAATGTTATATCCTGAACCATCGGTCCGAATTCTAAATTTCTTTCAGCAAAATGTAGAATGAAGCCGACCTATCAGTTCAAATGAAAAGTATAGGGTAGTGGTCAGGTGGTAAAGTCCGCATTCCCGGAAAATATTGTATTACCATTAAGCAGAGATGTGTTAAAGAAATAGCTTTCTTTGAGGTTTCCTACTCAAAAGAACAAGAAAAACCTTTGGTCGGTCTATTCGCCCACCACTGTATTTGTTTGTCTGCATTACATTTTACATTATTTCATTCTATTACATTATTTTATTTTTGCTGTCGCAACTTTATCTTCTGCGTGTGTAGAAAAACCGAAAGTTACTTAGAACTTAGACTAGTTCATTCCTTTTTTTTTTCAGTAATCTCACTTCTGTAGCGCAATAGAACTCTTATATTTTGCTTAGATGTTTGGGTATTAAAATACCAACAAGGCGGGAATGGGTTAACTTGAATAGGAACATAATATCAAATTGTTATAAAAAATTTAAATTCAGCAATCTTTCGTCCTTGTTAGCAAAACTTATAAAAGACAACGCAAAATAGCCATCTGAGGTTCCTTGAATGTTTTTATTTTTAATGTATGACAGAGAATATGGACCACTGCTCCATCCTGTTCAAACCACATCCCATTTCGTCAAGTTAGGGAAGGAGAAAATCTTTTAGCATGTTTTTTTGGGCACAGTAGGTCACACTAGTTGTTTGGCACGCCGTGCTTTCGAAAAATATTGCCCAGATGTTCTTTCTTGTCCCATTTCGTCCAGGTAGGGAAGGAGAAAATCTTTTAGCATGTTTTTTTGGGCACAGTAGTTCACAGTAGTTGTTTGGCACGCCGAACAGTGGGATTTGTTCATACAATGTTTGGCAAAAAATATAAGGAGTCGTCGTAGAATGTTGAAATTTGGCAGAGAGCCTTTTATTACCTCAATTAAGAATAAAATAAAGTTTCATCAAAATTGGCCACACCCACTACCCACCGCCCATAGAACCCAAAATTTATTTTTGGTCCAAAGTTTTTGAAATTTAACACAGAGCCTTTTATTACCTCAATTTAGGATAAAATAAAGTTTAATCAAAATTGACCACGCCCACTAACCACCGCCCATAACACCCAAAATTTATTTTTGGCCCAAAGTTTTTGAAATTTAACACAGAGCCTTTTATTACCTCAATTAAGAATAAAATAAAGTTTCATCAAAATTGGCCACGCCCACTACCCCCCGCCCATAGAACCCAAAATTTATTTTTGATCCAAAGTGTTTGAAATTTGGCACAGAGCCTTTTATTACCTCAATTAAGAATAAAATAACGTTTCATCAAAATTTCCCACGCCCACAAAAATGGGAAGCTCGATTTTGATTTTAGACCCATGGTTCCTTTGACAAACCTTCTTAGAATTCATCGTACATTACGATTTTGACAACCGCATCGTGAATTTTTTTTAGTTCATACAAATTGACCCACTCTAATGTACATGTATTCATTATATACAATTTTACTTGTTAATTAAAAAACAAACTTAAATAATAATATTAAACAAATTAAAATAAAGTAAAATAATCAACAAATGGCACTGCAGGTTATATGTATGTACATATGTATGTTCACTTAGCCGCAAAACTCTACATACGATTTTAGGTATTTCATATCTTTTATTCCTAATTTTTATTTAATGTTTAATTTTTCAAAATATTGTTTTTTGAGTATTATATTGGACCCACTTTATAACTTCCAAATAAAAAACCTAAAAAACACTGTTACTTTTTTGATAAAGTAAAAAATGCTGGAAAATGACACCGTCCATCTTAACAAAAATATATATTTTTTTATAGAATGTAAACAAATTGCACCTTAAAGATAAATACATACATATTTATGTATGATAATGACCCCAAGAATAACTTAAGGCTGGTTAAGGAATGGCTTCTTTATAAAGTAAAACCGAAGCTTCTACATCTTCCACAGTCCCCAGATTTTAATCTGAACGATTATTTATGGAATTTCTTGAAGTAGAGGCGTCAAAATAGACGTCCATCGTGTCTTATCTCAAATAATTACAATTTTAAAGGAAAGATGGGAAAATGTATCTTCGAAAACAACTAAAGATCTGGTTTCTTCGATACCTAAAAGGTTTAGAGAAGCTTTTGATCAAAATGCGGACACACAAACTTTTAAAATTTAAAAAAAAATTTACCCAATATAATCAGCAATACATCGCACAGTGTCGTGAGTTCATAGAACGAGCGGCCAAAAATAGAAGGACTTATCGAAAAGAAATGAAATTTGGCACATATATTTTAATTGGTAAAATATCATCACACATAAAATTTGGCCATTTAATTTGCAAGAATTCGTGTCCTTCCCATATATCTTGAAATAAAAAATTATCATAACAGTGAGAAAAATAATTGTAACTTAACACATTTAATGCTTCGTAAAAAATTCGTTCAATTCAGAGAAAGGATACGCATACCTCAAAAATGTCCTTTTAAAAAAAAGTAAAAAGCATCAAAACAAATTGTCTTCACTTATAGTGAGTTAAATGTTTAACTAGACACAATATATAATATAAATGACATCTACAATTTGACCATTTAAATTTCAAAGGACTAGTATCCTTCCCAAATGTCCTGGAACTAAATAATATACTGAAAATATGCAAATTCTAACTTAAAAAATATTGTAAAATTAAATTGTAAGGGGGAGAAAGGTGGACAAGAGTACAAAAAATTCTAAATGGACTTACTTGTAGAAATATAATGTGAAAGTATGAAAAATATATTTTCTGATATATTTTTTTTCTATAGACCACTAACTCGTACTTTTTCACTCACAAATGGCAAGTGGGTAAAATGTTAGACCTACCCACACTAATTTTTTATTTTCAACATTTTCTCTGAACATATGTACCTCTGCCCTATTTCGACTCCTTAAGGGGGCTCCCATAGCAAGGCGAAATTTGTATAAAATTTACTCGAAATTCAATATTTTGGGCGATTAAACGATAAAGACATTTAACCGACGAGTAATTAATTACACGGGGTATACTGTAGTATCAAGTTCAGTTTTGTTAAAAACAAGAAAAAGAATATATAAAAAAACTCTATATTAAATCTTGGAAGAAAAAAGGAGCAGTTTGAAATTAAATAAAACAATGATAATTTTCGATAAAATGCAAAATAATTTGTTTTCTCAGCACGCTTCTTCATGACATCACAAAGCAAATAATTCAAAGTAAATGAACTTTTGATCGTCAATCAGAGTTGGAGACGATCAAACAAGCAGCCGTCAAATCAAAAAAAAAAACCAAACTTTCTAATTTTCATCAACCATTGCCAACCAGTGTTGTCAGATTTATTTTCGGCCTCCTCGCCAAATGAATTGTCAAATATCGCCAAGTATCGCCAATATAATAAAACATTAAATTTTAGCTGCAAAAATATTTTTATTATGTACATTACAAATATCGTTAAATTTTAAATTCAGTAGGTAAAGTCTATCGTGAAACATAAAAAAATATTATTTAAAGCGGCCCACCCACTTGCAATATAATTGTGCAATTTTTCGTATTGTACAATAATATAGCCAAAATGTATGTCATATTCGAAGGTGGTGCAATATATTGGCAAATATCAAAAGACTTTTGATTTTTATTGTACAATCAAGAGAATTGTGTAATGTGGTGACAACATTGTTCAATGTTGTTTACTTTTTGACTGTCAGGAAAATTGGGCAATATTTTCTTTTTAGAACAACATATGCAATAATATTGCAAAGTATTTAAATTGACGTATAAAAAGACTGAAAAATAACTTATTCCAAAAATCAATCTTATGCCCGTAATTTCTACAAATAGATATCTATTGGTGTCTAGATATACATATATCGTGTAAGTTGAATTTTATAAGTAAAACTCGTAGGTATAAACGTTAGGTAAATTATCTGTGTGTAGAAATAACGGTTAATTAAATGTGTGTTAAAGTACACATATCATATCCCTGAAGTAGTAAGTGCCAGCAGCATCGTCGTAATCATACAATTTAGGCGATAACTCTTGCAGCCGTTTTCCTGCTTCATTATCAAAATGTTGGTTTCAATTTATAAAAGGAAGTTTTCCCCACTGTGTTTCATAACCACCAAATGAGATTTTTTGGTCCATAATTTTTTTTTAAACTTCTTGAGTTTCAGAAAATTTTTGTTTGAGATTTGGAATTTTTTTCACGAAATATTTTATGTTGGAGAAGAAATTGCTTATATAAAGTTTCAACATTATTATATTTTATTGAAATCGTAAAAATATAGCCAAAAATATCGCCAAGGAGTTCAAATATCGCCAAGTAAATCGCCAATCGCCATTTCAAAATTTTCATCGCCAAAAACAAATTTTTGTCGCCACGTTTCGCGAGATATCGCCATATCTGACAACACTGTTGCCAACGATGCGTACACGGAAAAAAATTATTTTGATATTTATGAAAACTGAATTATACAAATATGCATTTGCATGAAAGTATTAGCCCTGGTGATAATAAAAAAAGGTTTTACAATTATATTCATTGGGAAATATATTATTTTTATTTTATTATTTATTTATGTTCTTTTCTTTTAGTATTAAATTAATAAATTATAAAACTTAGAACAGTATCGCATGCGAACTAACACGCTCAAATAATCTATGTTGCTTCTTTTTTCTTTTACACATACCCATATTTTTACACTTGTGTGCTCATTTTACAATTGTCATTCGGTGTGCACTAGTGAAATATGCTTTGACGCTACAATAACTGATGCCCTCGCTTGACAGATAAACAAATGCTGTTGCAAGCTTTTGATAAAATTTAATACCTGTTTTAGTGTTCTCATAAAATCAAGAGCACTAAAAAGAGAGAACAATTCAATACTGTACATCATGAAGGCTAACCAAACACACATCTTCTGCACAGCTCTAGTATATATGTACATGTATGTATGTGTGTATGTATTTTTATCGTGAATACGATTGTGAGTACTTACATGTGCATAAAGCCTGGGATCTAATCTTCGCTTTCGATAACGAGCTGATTCGATCACTTTTTAGGGTTCCGTACACCAAAGGTGAAAAGGAACCCTATTGTTTTCGCTACGCTGTCCGTCTGTCCGCCACAGGCTATTTTCTCGAGAACCGTAAGAGCTACGCATCTGATATATGGACACAGTGAGTAGACCTTTGGACGCTACAACAACAAATACATGAGAGTTAAAAATTAAAGGGTGTTCCGAAACCAGCAACGAAAAATGTTAAAATCCCATGTAAAATACATACAATTGTATGTATATACACTTGCAATTTGTAAGGTTAGTGTATTTTTATACTGACTACAACTAACTTTCAATTTTAAAAAAAATTTAAATTAAAGGGTGTTCCTTCAGTTAATGAAATTTTGACAACTTGCTGTATCTTGGAAATTTTCAAAAACGGTAAAACCAAAAATTCCTAAATTATAAAAACGCCAAACCAAAAAAAATCGCGAAAAACAAAAAAACGCCAAAACGAAAAAAGCGCCAAATTAAAAAAATTTCTTAAGCGAAAATAAAAAACCGGAAAATCGCCAAAAGTTAAAAAATTACCAAAAGTTGAAAAATCGCCAAAATGAAAAAAATCGCCAGAAAGGAAAAAAAAATCGCCAAAATGAAAAAAAAATCGCCATAATGAAAAAAATCATCAAAATGGAAAAAATCGCCTAAACGAAAAAAAAGCTAAAACAAACAAAAAAAAAATCATTTCAAAGCCCAACGTACGGAACCCTGCGTGCGCGAGTCAAAGTCGCACTTTACTGAATTTATTTCAATTTGTTTTCTTGTTGATTTCGATTACGCTCATAAGCAAATCAAGTTAAAAATAAAATTGTTGGAGCATATTATTTTATGTACAAGCAAATATAATATGTACGTTACTAAAAAAAAAGTTTTGTAGCATTAAACCTTCAATAATGTAGATGGTTTAAAAATAATTTTAAAATAATATGGGAATGGCTGGTCAAGTAAAAATTGGGAATTTAGATCAAATATTAAAACAAATACATACATAATTTTTATGCGAAAGACCCGGAAAACCAGCAGTCTCGTTCGTTCTTTTTCATTAAAAAACAAAAAGTTGCTGCAACAAAAATTACAAGTTTGAACCGGAATATATTGACGCTGGCTGAAAGCCATTGAAAGAAGTTGTTAAAAATTTTAGTATATAAGAGATTTAAAAAAATGCTGTAGAATAAACGGCCAAGTATACTTCCCATAAACAAGCGAAATATACATATATTGTCAAATAGCAACAAAACAAAGTATGAGTGTAAAAATATGTTCGCGAATTAATAGCCTTAATATTAAGTCAATTGATATGAATACACCTTCTTGCGTCAATAATTAAATTTAAAAAACTGTCAATATGTTATTATTGCCTTTAGGTGGAGCAAATGCTATATGTTCTTACCAAAACTTAACTTCCGCTGTCCACATTTTTTAAACAAATACGCCAAGACTTTTCATCAGAACTCCATCCCAGTGCTTACGTTTACAAATTTTTTTAGTTTTTAAATTAAAAATATTTTTAATTGACATTCAGTAATCATATATGTACATTAGTGTTTTTCATACGGGATCCCGCACATTTTCCGGGAAAGAAATCCCGGGAAATTTTTGCGGGAGTTCCCGGGATTTTTTGATTTTGTTATGGCAACTTAATTTGTATGTACACATTCCTTGATGAGTGTTGTTATTCACTTTATGAATGCGATGGTGCAACAATAAGGTGATGGCAATACCAGAATACCTAAAGCTTTACAACAACTAAGGCCGAGTTTACATCTGGCACAAATGCGTTGTCTTTATTTGGAAAAAGCAAAACGCGACGTTCAAAATTTAATTCTAGAACAGTTCATAAAATTGAAAACAGAAATACGCAAGGAAATAAAAGAAAATTACAAATAATTCAATAGTACTGTTAACAGCATTAACATCTTATTCTGTACTAAAGTCCTATTTCCAAGGAAATATGCCCTTATGCAAAAACGATTGTTAAGGTTAAAGCATGCGTTAAAACTGGTTTTGCCATAAAAAATCCGTTTGTTAAACCAACTTTAAGTTTAACAATGATTTTTTCATAAGGGAAATATTTTGTAATTTTTTTTTAATAATACTCGTATAATTTCTTTTTTATAATATTGGTATATATGTATGTATTTCTATTATATAAAGAACGGAAACGGTATTATTTTTTGAATAATGAGTGTATAAAACGTTAATATTTAATCGATCTCATGAATTACAATTTGTTTTTGTTGAAATAAACTAAATTTAAAAATATTTTGTATTGTTTTGTACTGGTCGGGAATTTCCGAAAAATCTTTCCCGCTTTCCCGGGAAATGAAAAAGTCCGGGAAAAGAAAAACTCTAATGTACATACATATGTAGATATGTGGGATTACTGTTGTACGCACAATTTGCTCAGCACGATATTGAAGTCTGTTTGACTATTTTGCTTGCTAAATAAGTCTATCAGCGCAAAAGTGGTGTAACCCACATTATTTGTTTGGTTGCTGTTCTGGCGATAAATAAATTATATAAATAAATGATGAGGTAATATTTATGTTTAGATCCTTTTTTTTTGTTTTTTTTTTGACTATACAACAAGTTAACATTGATTTTTTTATTATTTATTTATTTTATTAGTACTAATAAATATTGCTGTGGCCATAACCGATAGCAGCACAATCCAAAAAAAAAATTGTTTCGGTAAAAGCCACTTTTAACGTTTTTCGAACATGAGTTTTGCGTAAAGCAAAGGTTACATTATCTTTATAGACAGACATATTTAGTAAGACCCATTTTAGAATAAAAAATCTATTTTATGGGAGCCGTGTTCAAAAGCAATTTCTTATATCTTGTTTGTCAAAATTTAGAGAAGAGAGACTTAGCTGCGACAATGCTTACGTTCTCTTTTGGAGTCTCCCCTCATAGTGTTTTCACATTGGTTTTCACGTTAAAACCACAAACAGCTGATTTTGCATTCACACTGGGAGTTAGTTAAATTCAGGTTTTAACTCACAGACTGTCTAATAACTTTGCTCAAAATAAAATAAATCTCCTGCAGAAATGCGTGTACAGTGAAATCTCTTATAACGGACACCTCCCATAACCGGACCACCCTAACAACCGGACAAGTTTTGTAGATCCAAAATTAAAATAAGATAATGTGGAAACCTAATAACCGGACAGAAATACCTCGACGGGGAGTGTCCGGTTATAAGAGGTTTTACTGTAATTGTTGCTTTATTTTGTTTCGGCTTTTTAAAACACTTCTTTGACACACTGTGCAACAACTGGTTTTGTTTGTATGAAAGACTCAGAAATTTTATAATGCGTTGTAAGATGGATATTATTTTATATTTTGTAAATAAATATTTCAAAATAATGGAACTAGTAATACAAAGTGAACAAGTGTTTGAAAATCAAGTTATTGTATATAAAAAATGCACAAATACATTACAAAATCAAACTTTTTTATTGGCGGATCCATGTCAGTCATATCGTCTATTTTCACTTCCCAGAGGTCAATGGAAAATATTTTCGTTGTTTTTGTTTACAAATTTTTTTTATTATTATTGAGGCTGCACCCATTTTTAAGTAGAAAATATATCAATTGGTATCTATTCTTATTCACTGACACAAACATTATCAGCTGCTTCCGGTCATTTTAACTTGGCAGCACTGAATTTAGCACAGCCAAAACCAGGTTGCATTTCAAAAATGGTTTTAAGTTGGTTTTAACAAAAAGCAATTTGTATGGTAAAATCAGGTTTAACAGTTGGTTTTAACGTTAAAACCAACTTTTATTAAAACCATGTCGTTTATTTGTAGCAGTGTAACATAACTAATTGTTTTTTTGGGTAGGGTGGTTCAATAATAAGTATTGTCCAATCAAAAAAATATTTTAATAAACATAAATTACAATATATCATTGGTTCTATCTCTATCGGCATTTAATACACCCACCCGCCTTTCGCTTCAGAGTTGCATATCGTCATTATGTAGCAATCAACATCTTTAACTTTTCTATAGATGCAGTTTTCCATACATTAGAGCCAAAAGTTTATATATCTTATTTTAGTTACCGTAAGCCAATATTAAAAAAAAAATTTAATTACTAGATGTTTACACATCTCCCCTGTGATCGGACTCACGTTGTTTTTTGTTTTTTAATTAAGGAAACTTACGACTTTTGCAATTGCGCTCTAGTAATTTGGCTTCCACACTATCCTGCCCTATTTAGATGATATTGTTGTAGAATGATTCAAATAATAATCTGAGATAAGAGGTGGTGGCAAATTTTACCCCGGCTTACCGTATGTTTTGTTTCTAAAGGATTTAAGCAAATTGAACGATTTTTCTTTGTTAGTCCCCGTCCAGAACTGAAACTTTTGTTGCGGCAATTTTTTTTTAAAATTCTGCTTTGAAATAATGGTTGTTCAATGATGTTTTAAAAAAAAATTATCACACCACAAATTTCCCTGAAAAATTAACAATTCTACTGAATTATTTTATATTTCATGTTTTTCATACAGCTGAAGAAATAAAATAAAATAAAACGTCAAATACACCTGCCAATTTTAAATTAACATTTGCCAATTGGAAAAAAGAAGAGAATTGCAGAGAAAATGAAACTGTGAACCCCTTGCTATCCTCTCACCTCTCTCACCAATAAACTAAAAAATTGCTGCAGCAAAAATTTTCAAGCCTGGGCACGGACTTAGTCCCGGTTCACACGTGTTAACTTTTGTTTCTCAACTCGTAATTCAGCTGTAAGAAAGACGGAGACGGAAATACAAATATCTATATTTTTCTTACAGCTGAATTACGAGTTGAGCAATAACATTACATTATTTCTGGTGTCTGAGCTGAAGTTGCTATTATGGTACTTTTTTTTTGTCCCTTTTTAGGAAAAGTCGACAAAAAACAGCCACATGGAAAATAGTAAGAGTGCTAAAATATTATTCACAAGATTTTACACAAAACTTCTCACAACAGCTTTTCCCTACAATATAAATCTGGAACACTTTGGTAAGTTTGTATTGTTTATGTTATATTTCAAGATTAAGTACCAGTATATTCAGAGCAAAGTCAAGCAAACACATCCACCAAGCGACAACTAGAAGGAGTAAGGATGCCTTCTAGAAGGCCTCTGTACTCCTGCTCGCTCCATTACATACTCACATCTTTTTTACACGCGTTGTCATTGAGGGGCTGGCCTTATGTTCTTGCTTCTTTCGCCATGTTACTCCTTCTCTTATCCCTTCGTATCCTATCTTTTATGCGAAAGAGTCCTTTAATAAGGCCGCCACCAAGAAGCTCTTCTGCGTTTAACCGCTGGGAACGTAACGGAATGATGAAATTTCTCAAATTTTTTTATACTGCATCCTCTCTCGCTTACCTGAATACAAATTTGGATGTGAATGAAATTTTTTCTTCGAGTTTTAATTTCTTTATTTTTTAAATGAATTGTATACAAAAATAAAGACGTGCTTCGGTAGTTCAGTGGGTAGTGCTCTAGCCTAACATACAGAGATCCTAGGATCGGCACCTGCTTCAAACGCGCAAGCAAGAAGTAATTGAGTTGATATTGTATTTATTACATTACATAATAAATATATGGTGTTTTTTTAGAGGTATAGAACTTCGAATTGAAATAAAACACAAGAAAATCGTTTTAATGTCCATCAATTTGGCTTTATTGGAAGGATAATTTTATGCCATTAATGTTTAAATATGATTTCGGGCATGTGGCCGCCGCGGCTGGCTCGAATAAAGCCAATTCTACAGGTCCAATTTTCAACCACTTTTTCGAGCATATGGGGCCGTATGTTGGCAATAACGCCACGAATGTTGGCTTCCAAGTCCCCTAACGTTTCTGGTTTGTTGGCGTAGACGAGCGACTTCACATATCCGCAAAGAAAATAATCCAATGGTGTCAAATCACACGATCTTGGTGGCCAATTGACAGGTCCATTCCGCGAAATTATGCGCTCATCGAATGTTTCCTTCAATAAATCGATTGTGACGTGCGCTGTGTGGCATGTAGCGCCGTCTTGTTGGAAACACCACACCTCATCCACATTCAAAATCTTCAAAATCTTCCATAAAGTTGATGGACCAAGCTCCAATTGCTGTGCACGGTGGCGAATCGATTCATTCGGGTCCTCTTCAACACTTTGCTCTACAGCGGCAATTGTTTCTTCGGTGCGCACTGTTCGACGTCTCTGCGGATGCGTATTATCACATAGAGTAAACGTAGTGCGAAAACGATCCATGGTTAACCGAATTAATTGCTCTGATGGACGATTATGTCGACCATAAAATGGACGGAGCTTGCGGTAAACTTCGCGAACTGAACCATTATTTTCGAAATAAATTTGCACGATTTGCAAGCGTTATTCTTTTGTCAACCTGTTCATGATGAAATGGCAAACCAAACTAAATATTAATCACTTGACAGCTGACAAAATGGCCGCCAGTTAAAAAAGTGATGCCAACTTAAAGTTCTATACCTCAATAAAAAACACCCTTTATAAAAACAAAATAAAGTATTGAAAGTTAATCTAAGAGTAGATAAGAAATTGTAATCTAATGAGCAAATTTTTAAAATATTTACATACACAGAAAAAAATATTCCTGCAATAAACAACTTCAATTGAAAATAAGACCAAAAATCAATTAATGAATGAGGCTCTTCAACGATAATCTTATATGAGCCATTGGGAGAGTTGTAAAATAATCATTCGATAATGATTTGTGGAATCGTACAATACTCAAACAGTATGCTTTTTATTTTGCAAGTTATGTATAAATGAAAAAAAAAACTAATTAAATTTTTTTTGTACTTACTAATAAAAAACTTTTCTTCATTAATTGATTAAGGACTATTTTATGTACATACATATGTATGTAGATGCAACCAGTCTCTATACATAGAAAATTTATTTTCTTCGTATTTCCGTACGTGTTGAATATCTAGGTATTTATATGGTGTTGTATATATTCTACACGCGCCCATCTCTACACTCAGGGAAAAGCTGCAACTTAAAAATAAGAACGCGTAACAATAATTTAATAAATTTTAAATATTATAAAAGAAATGTATATTGAGATACTCATAATAATTTTTTGATTTTAAGCTGTTTTTTCTCTGGGTGTACACTCCATACTTCTTTTTTATTCGACTTTAAAATCATCTTGGCTGTCAGTCGTTTATGCTTCGAATCAAATCGAATCAGTTTACGTAAAAATAACAAATAATTCTAAAGCCTGTTCGAGTCGATTGCAGCAGATGTTTAGTGGACGCCACCACCTTTTTGAATAAAATGTTTTAACTCCTAGAGAGGATACAAGACACGTCAGTATTTAGCTTCAATACACATATGTACGTGGTGGTTTATGTTTGGTTATCAAAAATAGTCATACATAATATAAAATTATATTATGGTATGTATGTATGTACATTAAAGTCCTGCACAAGACTATTTATAAGACCTTTCAAGACATGCGACATTTTTCAAACGCTTTACTACAGCGAAATATTCTTGTGCAGGTCAATAATGTACATACATACTAGAGTGCTGCACAAGCCTTAAAAATGGCTTACAAGCAATATCATTAAGTTTAAAATGTGAGTGCATATTGCGCAGTTATTGTAAAACAAATACTTCCAAAAGAGATGTGTTTTGTGTTTACGATAAATATACTGGCAATGTGTTGCTTACTTGTTAACGCAGGGCGGGCCTTCACAAAAATTATATGTTATTCAGGGTAGGGAAAATTCTGCTCGCGAGAATAATTTTTATTAACTCACTCACGTTTTGAAATTTGTGCTAGCGAGTTCAAAATTAAAACTAGTCAGCCTAGCACCAGATGTCTCTATAACAACAATCTTTTCTCTAGCGACAATTTCACTAGTTAAAATGTCGACAACTTTCCTTTTATGGGCACGTAGAGATAAGTTAGACAACAGTTCCAGAGTATTTCAGGTGAAATTTCGTATGGACTCCTTTGAGAGCGTGATGCAAAGTAATTCAAAATGTTGGCAAAATAGGACCAGGGGAAAGGGCCCCCATACAAAGTAGTTATAAAAATCTTATATTTGAAAGCTATAATAGCAAGAGTCTTCAAATTTGATATGAGTTGAATTGAAAACATTTAATAAAAGTATAAAATATAATGCATTTAAAACAATAAATGTTTGGTGTTAAGTAATTTTTATATTCCATCATCGTGCACAGCACTCTCTGGCTCTATTAACAATAAGTAAGTTATTATTTTCTAGCCTAGAAATAATTTAGGCGGCAAAACAACTTTTGCCAGCCCAGCTAGTAATTTATATTAATTCTACACCAATTGGGTCCCTATGAGATAGTTCAGTGACAAGTCATAAGGTGCTTACAAGGCATCAATTAACGCCATGCTAGGCCATCTCCATATAAAAGTAACTGGTCCGATTCATAGGAAGTGTTAGAACTCAGACTGGTGCCTATCACATGGGGACCGATCACGTGACTAGGCTTGTGTCAGTTCCATTTCCTGCAGGGTGATTACATTGGGTGACGTACACCTTAACAGTAGTACTATTCGCATTTCCTGGAGGGTTTTTTGTAGACAAACGCACACAATCACACACATACATACATACATACATATGTCTATTGAAGTTATTATTACCCAGTTGGCCACGTCCTTAAGACATCTTTGAAGTCGTAGAAGACATATTGAAGACAGCTCCATACAAATTGTGGACGAAATTTTCATACAAATAGCGGCGAGGTCACACAAGACGAGATGAGCGACAATGTTGCTCAGATTATCGTCAAAAATGCTTTATTGAAGACAAATCGTGTGACATTGTCGCTCAGATAGCCATGAACGACGATTTCCTTTAAATTGTCGATTAGAAAACCTAATCGACAGGCGACCTATCGTACATTAATCGACGATTTGGCCTGCTGGGTAATGTCATCAATATTTTGTTTGGTATGAAGTGAAGGGTAGGAGAACATAATGTATACAAGTGTTTCATTAAACATTTAATCAATTTTAGCCAATATGTTTTCCAAATAAATTAACTGCGCAAAAGAAAGAGAGTTTCCAAAGGTGGAAATTTCATAAGAACACATAAATATATACATACATACATATGTACATATGTATATGTACATATAATATAATATATGCATACAATGTATACGTATAAATTTATACCTTTTAACAATTAAGTGATTAGTTTTACGATGGCCTTAAGCATTAACGCAACTTCAACTGCAATCCTTCTTGGATTTTTGGAAGTATTATCAGTGGAAAATGAACTGAGTAAAATGCTTGTGCAGTTAGCAAGCGGCAGCAAAGCAGAAAAATATTACGATACAATTATTTTTATGAGGCACAATGAGACATATGAAAAGGATTACGAGAATGTCTACAACGCTGACGTTATATTGAAGAGTCTAATGGAACAGCAGAGGTCTACGCCAATACTGATGCTAGCAGGATATAATACACAATTTTTGTGGAAGAAGTATAATCGTCGCCTTTTGGTAATAGCAAATTTAAAAGGAATTGCTGATGAGGATAAAAATCTATTGTCAACATTGTGGAAATCATTGAGACATAATTTGTTAACACGATTAATACTGCTGGTTAAAAGTAATGTTCCCGATGAATATATACATAATATTGTTGACTATTGCTTTCAAAATGATGCCTTTGATTTAGTGCTGATAAGGGAAATACCCCACAAAGCTCCTGTAGTAAATTATTTTTAAGCATATCCCTAGTTTGAACTGCAGATGAAGGAGATCGTTGTTTTACTTTTAAATAAAAGATGTTTGAAGTGTTATGATAAAATTATAAAAAATAATAAATAACAGCAGCATTAAGATATCGTGCCATAACCGCCAAAATAGCTTAAGCGACATAATTTTCGAACTTCATTTTTTGACCAAAATCGATTATTTGCGATCGTAAATAGTAGATTATTGTCAAAAAAAAAAGAAGTCCAAAAAATGTGTCGCTTAAGCTATTTTAGCGGTTATGGCTCGATATGAAGAATATTTCAGTGATGATAAATAAAGATCATGGTGTTCTTTCTTGCATAGTTAGACCTATAGTCGAGGCAGAATATATTTCATTGCAATTTGTATTTCTTTGCATGGAACCCTGACGTTATACCCTGGAACCCTGGCTTATACCACAAAATCGGCCTCAGTCCAGTTGCTTACTTTGGAAAATAACGTTTATAGTGAATTTCAGTACGTAACATTGACTACAATGTTGTTTCGCTTAAATCTACCCGAAATTTCGTTCCTTTTCATTAGAAATGTCATTAAAACAATTATACATTTATGTGTGTTAAAAGTATAACAATGATTTTTATAACTTAACTTATTTTTTCATATACATTAATAATATATAATACATTAATACATTTACCCCCATATTCATAAAATTTAAAATGAATTTGAAATATATTTTATTTTAAAACTTTTCATACAATAAAACGGATTTCAAATTAATTTTATTTTTTTTTTATGAATATGGGGGTTATTATTTAAATTGTTGTGATTAGAGATATTATATTTATTGAATAGATTTTTAAATTAAATAAAAAAATAAATAAAAAATTTCAAATATATAAGAATAGGTATGGATACTTATTTGCATTATATGCGGCCGTATTCTTAGAAAATTAATTTATATTTCAAGTGTGCTTTAAGTAAGGTACAGAAGAGTCGCTGTAGTACAATGGAACGAGTAGCGCTGCGCAAGTTGTAGTAGTCGTTGCAGTCGAACTTAAAGCACAAAATTTGGAGTCTTGAACCAGTGTTGCCAGGTTAGAGATTTTCTCTCTTTTGCATTTACAGATACATTTATGTTCTTGTCCTAACTACAAAAGTAGTTAGGACAAGAACATTATTTATTAAGATTTAAGGGTTTTTCTTAAAATCAATCAAATAATTATTGGGTGTATGACATACTTTTTATCGATTTTTTTCTTATAGCTTGAAACTATATTTAAAACAGAAATATTTCGTGGTATGATTTTGTAAGGATCGGTCACAAAAGTTTAGAACACCAAACGACAAATACATACATATATACAAATTACATAAGTTCTGAGAATAGTAAAGTTTACGACGGCACTGCACTTTATACGAATTCCAACAAGGAAAAAATGCTTCTCAAGCACGGGAATCAATTTGTAGTCTTCTTGGTGACTACATTGTATTTCATGAAACAAGTAATTGTTGGCACAAAAGTTTTAGAGGTGGTAATTTAGATCTTAGTGACCAGCCGCGTCCTATGCAGCCTTCGAAAGTATTAAGATGGGAAAAAGGCAAAATGAACTTGCACCTGAATTAGGATTCACCTAAACAGCTATTTCCCATCGTTTGCACCCCAAATGTGAAAAATTCATAAACTTGGATAATGGGTCCCACATGTGTTGACCGACCACAACCCAGTGCCTCGTTTCTGTAAGGAATGTGAAACTTTCCGAATCGAAAACATTATTATCGTCCAGTGAAACACAACGTCAGTAAGACCAAAACTATATTTGTTGATATTTTTTGTAAGTTTATGAGTATTTATGTTTTTATATGAATAGCGCCCTGTGTTAAATAGGACAACTAATATCATTATTTAATTTTTCTCGATGGGAGAACTTCTTTCTCACAAGTTATAGAAACGAGACACAGGTCAACGTATGAATACGTACCTTTAACTGCTTGCCCGGCCACAATAAGTACATGAGATGAGAAGTACTTGTTTTACGATATACCCAAAGTTAAAAGGTCGTGAGTGGATCCTGGCCAACCTCTGCATCGACGTCGAAACCGAGCAGCTATTTAAAGAAAATTCTGCTGTGTATCTGGTGGCAAATGAACGGTGTGAACTACTGGAAACTGGCCAGACGATGACTGCGGACCGCTACAGACGACAGTTGAACAAATTGAGTGAAGAGCTGGGGGTCTACTCTGTATTTCGAAACGAAAGAAAATGCTTTCGAATTTATATGCTATTAACATTGCATTTCGAAAGCATTTGCTTTCGTTTCGAAATAAAGAGTAGACCCCCTGGATTTCAAAAAGGCATTTACTATGCAAGGAATCCGGCAAGTCATACGGCTGAATGACAACGCTCGACCTCACGTTTCTCACGCGTCTGAAAAGGCCCTCCTGGATTTGGGATGGAAAGTTCTCCCGCACCTTGCATATACCCCAGACTTGGCCCCATCTGATCTTCCTTTGTTACTGTAAATGCAGCAGGGCTTAGAGGATAAAAGTTCAAAACGCTAGATGATGTGCGTAAATTCGCCTCGAAGACTGCAAGTTTCTTTCGCAACCGCATCCGTATGTAAATGGCGCAAGGTCATAGTTTGTAAAAAAAAATTTTTATTATTAAAAAAAACTACTTAAGAATCTGTAAAAGCTAAGTCATATACCTATATTATCAAAATAAATATCTCAAGCACAAAAATTTATGAATTTAAATTGTATTTCGGCCTTTTTCAGCAAATTGTTTATTTACGTACCTTTTCACAATGTATGGTTAAAAGATAACAGAGACTTTAACTGCAAGTTTTGTATGAAGAACTGTCAGTTAAAGTTCACGTTAACTCTTAACCATACATTGTGAAAAGGGACGTTAGACGATAAAATTTATGACAATTTTGAACAGAAATTTCCTATGATATTTGAAATCAACTATGCCCACAAATGACGTCACATACAGTGGACCAAACACAAAGAACGCTGATGATGAAGGTGCAGCGACCTTCGAAAACAGCTAGTTGTTCTGTTCTGTGTATTCCACGTGAAATTAAAAGTAGTGGAACTGCCATAGAATTATTGTTATAAATACATATTTCCAACAACAATTCTATGGCAATTCCACACCTTTTCATTTCACGTGGAATACAGAACATACCCGGTTGTGTTTACTTTCAACGGTGTTAACTCAACCTGATTCACACTGACTTGCTCTCATACACGGTACCAAATGCTCCTATAATGTTCACACTTCGATAGATGGCGTAGTTAAATTGTGTAAACTTCGCAAAGGAAAATAGAAGAAATTGTATTAGTTTTGTATTTGTAACACAAGTATTAATGCACTTGGTAATCAACTCGTAGTTATTTTCTCTGATCAAATTACTTTCTCGCTTGCAAAGGAATGCATTGTCTTGCTTGTGAAACATAATGCATTATTTCTCCTGTGCTTGAGTCGATATAATGCTCATGTAATCTTCATATTTAAAAGTGACTCTGAGAAAAATTTCAATTATTTTGAGCGATTTTTCAAGAAGTTATAGCGCAATGAATTGGTGCTTATTTTTTTATGAATGTATGTACTATGTATGTATGTATGTGTGTGTGTGTGTGCTCCTTTGCGACACGTGGACCGATTTTGATGATTCTTACATCAATCAATTTGTCTTAATCCTGGGAGTGTCACTAAAGACGGTGGCCAAAAGACTCTATTAAATAAATACGAAATGGGTATCATTCGAATTTTAAAATCATCTTTCGCATATTTAACGTTTCAGTCTTGGTCACAGTCGGATTTATTGATTGTTTTAATTGTTAAACTTATAAACTCGTAAATTTCTGAAAATCAACTTGAGAGTTTAAAAGTGCTCTACAGCAAAATATGACTTAAGCGTTTTTTCCTTATTGCCACCGACTTGTGCAAGAGTGTATTAAAATTTTTTTAACTACGCATCATCATCTTCCGTCTATCGGTTTTTAATAGAAAAAAATTTTAGTTTTTTTCTTATAATAACTTCTGTGGTGTTTTGTTTTTAAGTCACGCAATAATTATTGAAATCACGGAATATTTTTTCTACTGTATTAAGGTACACATGCAGACAGACATTTACTTCAATAGTGTCATAACTCAAAAAATAATAATGCACTATAATGCGGCATTTCGTATTTTATCTTGTGTACAAAATGCATATAAATACTTTGTACCATCATCACCCCCTGAGAGAAGAATATCTTTTCATGTCTTCTTTGGGTTGTATGCAAATTGAAAACTTAAAACGCTTTTTCTCCAAAACTAGTTTTTTTTCAGTTGTGACACTATTGAAGCAAATGAGCGATATAGCAAACATACAAACGGCGATACACTTAGATATTAACTATTACATGGTTCACATTGTGTGGAGTTATTTGGTGGTTTCTTGCACAAAAATCAATAAAATTTTTCTACTTTTTTCCTTTTCATTTCATGTACGTACATACTATGTACATATGTAAGTATTTATGTGTGTCTTTATGTACCCAGTTGGCCACGTCTTTAAGACATCTTTGACGACGGGTACAAGACAATGGTAAGTCGTAGAAGACATATTGAAGACAGCGCTATACATATCGTCGACGAGATTTTCATACAAATGGCGCCGAGGTCACACAAGAAGAGATGGGCGACAATGTCGCTCAGATTGTCGTCAACACTGCTTTATTGAAGACAAAACTTATATGACACTGTCGCTCAGATTGTCCTCAACAAAGTCTTATTGAAGACAAAATGTATGACACTGTCGCGCAGATTGCCGTCAACACGGCTTTATTGAAAACAAAACGATGGATCAACAAAGTTTTATTGAAGACAAAACGATGGATATTGTCGCTCAGATAGTCATGAACGACGATTTCCTTTAAATTTTCGATTAGAAAACCTAATGAAAAGGCGACATGTCGTACATTAATCGTCGAAGACAATGTCGTCTGAGACGATTTGGCCAACTGGGTACATATGTATAAATATTTTATCTATTTATTTATGTACATACTTATGCATGTATGTTTAACCAGTTGACCAAGAGTTTCGTTAATGATATCGATTTCGAACATATCTCGAACATTTATCTCGCGTAAAACTTTCGAGAATGACACTGAAAAATTAATCGAAAAAAGTTTACCTGTCGCTCAGTTTTAATCCAAAAAAAAAAAATAATTCGATTTCTTAGGTTTGATAACAATATCAAAAGGAAGGAGTATATCGAACTAATTTTAGTATCGCAAAAAAGGCAGCACAAGAAATAAAAAAAGCAATTTTATTTTTTAATTTATTTTATTTTATTTACTTATTTTTGAATACTTTAAGTTACGTTGCAGGATTTTGAACACGTTACCTCCAGTCTAACAGACTAGCACACAATCGCTAGGCTATCGTCACACATTCGAGAAACTATCGAGAGAAGTTCCCTTTAGCGAACATTCGAATTTTTTTAGATTCACGAACAAATTTCGAACAATTTTGTTTCGAAATTTTTTCGAATCTCAGGTCAAGTGGTATATGTCTACTTGTGGTCGTATGTTTAAATGTATTTAGTGTTTTCTTGCTTCTCGATTTCATAGAGTGTGGGAATTAATTTTTGGTTTTTCGATTGGTTAAACGGGCAAAGCATAAAAAATTGCGCCCCTACACATGTGCATACATATGTATGTACATTAGAGTGGTTCGAAAAGAAAGTTGTGCCAGATAATGTTAAAACAATTCCAAAAATATTTTTTAAATTTTTTTTGCCACGCCTACAAATACCGCCCTTTTAGTAATTTGTTTACTGTGTCGCCATTTTTAGTCCGATCATAATATTTTGTATACCGGTGTTCATGGCTCCGTAAGGGCTAGAGTTCTGTCTTTAATAATTTTTTACTACCATGTTATATTCTAGCCAGGACTTTTAAAACTCAGTTCGTACTCATTCTAATGCTAAATATTTTTGAACCAAAGTCATAACTAGAATATGAGGGTGTTTTTTTAGAGGTATAGAACTTCGAATTGAAATAAAACACAAGAAAATCGTTTTAATGTCCATCAATTTGGCTTTATTGGAAGGATAATTGTATGCCATTAATGTTTAAATATGATTTCAGGCATGTGGCCGCCGCGGCTGGCTCGAATAAAGCCAATTCTACAGGTCCAATTTTCAACCACTTTTTCGAGCATATGGGGCCGTATGTTGGCAATAACGACACGAATGTTGGCTTCCAAGTCCCCTAACGTTTCTGGTTTGTTGGCGTAGACGAGCGACTTCACATATCCCCAAAGAAAATAATCCAATGGTGTCAAATCACACGATCTTGGTGGCCAATTGACAGGTCCATTCCGCGAAATTATGCGCTCATCGAATGTTTCCTTCAATAAATCGATTGTGACGTGCGCTGTGTGGCATGTAGCGCTGTCTTGTTGGAACCACAAATCATCCACATTCAAAATCTTCAAAATCTTCCATAAAGTTGATGGACAAAGCTCCAATTGCTGTGCACGGTGGCGAATCGATTCATTCGGGTCCTCTTCAACACTTTGCTCTACAGCGGCAATTGTTTCTTCGGTGCGCACTGTTCGACGTCTCTGCGGATGCGTATTATCACATAGAGTAAACGTAGTGCGAAAACGATCCATGGTTAACCGAATTAATTGCTCTGATGGACGATTATGTCGACCATAAAATGGACGGAGCTTGCGGTAAACTTCGCGAACTGAACCATTATTTTCGAAATAAATTTGCACGATTTGCAAGCGTTGTTCTTTTGTCAACCTGTTCATGATGAAATGGCAAACCAAACTAAATATTAATCACTTGACAGCTGACAAAATGGCCGCCAGTTAAAAAAGTGATGCCAACTTAAAGTTCTATACCTCAATAAAAAACACCCATTATAAATGAATTTTCAGTAAAGAAAAAATTTAATATATTGGCGTTATACGATGTTTGGATGCAAATGGTGTTGCGTAAGTGCAAATACAAAATATCGTAACTTTTCTTGGGATTGTGTGTGTATTTTGTTGTTGGATTTTAAAGAAAAGCTACGATTTTTTGCATTTACAACGACGCAAGACAATTTGCATCAAACAGCGAATACCGCCATTGTATTGTCCAACAGGCAACGCGTTGCAACGCCATTAAATTTTGTGATAGTTTACGGTTCTCTTAAGCTATCTTGTAATGCTATAAGTTTAAATTTTCTTTTCTTGACTCTCATTTTTGAAGAAATAATCTTAAGTGATCTTGGAACCCAGTTTGCATTTCAACTTAACTTATTTTAAAATATTTCGTTACACACAAAACGCTAAAAATCTTTTTTCTTTTTAAGAATGAGAAACATTTTTTTGGAAACAGAAAATTTCATTTTCAATTTAATCAACACAGTTCAGTTTTAATTGCTTTAACATAAAAGCTTTTTTAAAAACGCTTCGTATTCAATACATGGCAGTAATTTCTTTTTCGTTTTTAAGTCCGGTGTATGGCTATTTAAACTCAATAAAATGAAGACTAGAAATTTACTTTAAAACCAATTACAGTTCATTAGGCTAAGTTTACATCTGGCAGTTCTTGTGTGCCATGTGCCCAAAAAGCGTAACCACTAATTATGTACTAATGAAAACGTGTTTGATTCAGACTTAAACTGTTAAACTGTTTCCAATCATGTTGGATTCTATAAAATTGTCTACGAGTTACATATGTATGAAACTATTTAACTTAATAAATAGATTTTTTTTTTAAACAAGAGAAGTAACACTCAGGCAATGAATGCCTGCTACTATTACTAGGTGTTGCCTTCTTTAGGAAAGGGATAGTGATAGAGAAGACTGGTGGTGAAGAAAGAGATATAGGAAAGCTTCATTCTTTTACAACTCAGCTTTTTTTGCACGTTTTTAATAATGCAGTTTTTGCAGCGCCTCTGGTGTTAAATGAGGTGTATTAAATTTTTTTTTTGAAGCTGTGCTTAGTAGCTATTTTACTGGTTATTTCACTTCACCAATGATTCTGCTACACAACGATGGAGGGCGCTCTGATGTTATATTACGATTAGTATCTGCTGAAGTCGTTATAGTTCAGTGACCAGTGACTATGTCTTCATTACTTGAAATTTTCTACAACAACTTGACACTAATGCACATCAGAAAATTTCGTGGTGTTGTTATTTAATGAATTTTGCATACCGGGGTTGAACCCAGGACCTGCAGTTTTGTAATCAACGTGCTAACTAATTGATCAGTGTCTGAATCAAACAGTTTTTCATTAGTAATTAGTGGTTACGCTTTTTTTACGCATGTGTGCCATGTGGCACTCGGTCTTAGCTACTGACACTTATTATTCTCCAGGTAAACCAAACATTTAGCAATTTTTCAAACACAAAAGAACAACTGCCTGCCATGACAGAGGCAATTCTTGGTTAAAGTCAACGAGATGTAGAATTGTTTAAACAAAAAAAAAATAATAATAAATCAAAGCGAACGGTTTTGCTGATGAGTTAAAACAATTAAAGCAGCTTACAATTGCAGTTAGAATTTAAAATCAGTGGAAAAAAAAACTGAATAAAATAATATAAAAAAAAATAAATTACAATACAAAATCAGCTCACGCTGGTAAAATGATGAATGATGGCGGGAGCAAAATAAAGTGGCAGGGAGTGGATATGAATTTTAAAACAGTTGCTACTGCATTAAAATTTAACTGCTATGCAACTGTTGCAATACACTTACAGACATTCGCTTAAATGCAGTTTCTTTTTTTATATCAACGGCATTATAAATGTTTGCGTAGTTACTGCTGTAGTTTCTTAACTAAATGTCTAAATATTGATATTTTGTTTTAACAATTAGTCAAATAAATCCGTGACCTTTTGCATTAAGATTAGGCTTTTCTTTAAAAAAAATCAATTTCTTTTCCAACGTTAACACCTTTACGCTTTACACACTTTGTGAAACGTTTCTGCAAACCTTGTATATCCACCAAATTATTCGATTTGTCAAGGTAGTTTTTGTTTGTGATTCGTTCGAATCAAATGTCTTTTCGTCGTGCCAATTTTTTAGGGTTGGGAACCACTAGCCACTCCGGGATAAATCCGGAAAATAGGGCGTATGAGAGAACAATTCGAAGCCCAATGGGTGGAACATAACTTATTAATTAACGAAGTGGGGTCGTTTTTATAACTTTGCTAGGAAGTGATTTTCGTAACAAAAATAATCGACACTATTACAGTTATACATTTACGGCCTGTCCCACGATGTCACCAGAAATCGTTCGATCAACAACTTGTATTGCAAACAACAATAACATTTGAAAATTTGTTGTTTTCAATGTAAGTATTCGATCGAACGAATTCTGGTGACATCGTGGGACAGGCCGTTATTTATGTTTTGATGTTTTTGTACTTAAAACCAAAGTATGAAAATAACGAAAAAAAATTGTTTTATTTTGTTTTGTTTCGTTCTTTGAAATGAGTGAAACAAAAACAAGGAAAGGATTGTTCAATTGGTTTTTGTATTGTTTTTGCACATGAGCACAAGCCAGAGAAAACAGTCGATCTGGTGTAAGCCGGCTAATAGCCGCCACCGGCCACAAACACTACATTAATTTACGTACGCCGCTAGAGAAGAAAATAAGGGCAAATAAATGGGAACGTTTTGAAATATTTGCAGAGAACTTGACATCATCATATAATATAATTTTATTGCATTGTTATTTAACACAATAAGTTTGCTTTATATAGCTAAGCAGCATAGCTATAACCGGGTATTCTAAGACACCTCTCTTCTGTTTTTTTTTTTAATTTCTCTCTAAAGCGTCCCAATATAGGAAATTTTATCTATTTTGTGGCCCTAATTAATTACATCAAAACGGTAGGACCGATTGAAACTATTTTTTGGAATTAAACTTCTGAAGCCTCCCTTTTAACGATTTTATCACTTGATCTCATGAAGAAAAAAGTTTGTATAACTCACGCTCACGTTCTCTCACGGGTGACAATGTTTGTTTAATATTAATAATACACTCACCTTCGACATTATTTTTAATTCCAACAATTTCCAAAAACTATAAATTTTTATTAGGAAAACCTTTACAAACATCCAGTGAAAAACAGCTTAAAATCAAAAAAAAAAAAAAAAACATATGAAATTAATAAGTGTAGTCATGTTGAAATTTCTTATTTCAATATGGAAGAATATTAAGTATCTCAATATACATTTTCTATTATATTGAAAATAATTGAATTAATGTGACGCATTCTTATTTTTAAGTTGCAAATTTTCCCTGAGTGTACATTCAGTCGTACGTACACAATGACAGTCGCTCTATAAAATTAACAAATAGGAACGGTAGGTACATGTGGAGGCTCGTTGCATTCATGAAGGGGCAGTGGACGGTCGGTAGACATGCTAGTGGGATATTTTTGTCCTATAATGAGTTCTGCCGAAGTTGTCGTGAAGAAAGCAAAGCAGAAACAATCTTCCATTTTCTTTGCGAATGTCCAGCTTTGCATCTGTCGAGACACAAGTTTTTAGCTAGAAATGTACTAGACGACCTTTCAGATTTATCTGAGATTGGGTTGGATGATCTTATCAGATATCTCAACCCGAAGGGCTGGATCTAGTATCTATCACTGTATCAGAATACTTAGATATGGTACTACATAGGTTGACAACGACGAGTGGAGGAATCATCTAGATTCTACTTGAATACCTACGTGTAGAAGGCAGCCACGTAAACCAACCAACCAACCAACATTCAATCGTTATTTGAAATCGTACACTTGCTGAAGTGCCAGTGAATCGAAATAGGCGAAAAAAAATGAAAAAGAGTTGCTTTCTTTGTTATTCTTTTTGTATTTAAGCGAAAAAAAGAAGATATTTTTTCCACTCACGCATGACCACTTCTAAACATTCCTGCTTTAGATGTTTTAATTAAAAAAAAAAAAAACTTTGGGTTTAATTAAAAATCTTTTCGATTTCTTGCCCGTGCAGTAAACATTTTGTTTAAGTTACCTAGAAAAATTTTTTTTTTAAATCGCTAATATTTGCAACTGGAATATTTCAAGTTCAGAAGATAATCGATTGTCCTAGAGAACTATGATAGGGTTATTGCTACCATGTACTATCATTTGTTTAAGTAAAAACAGACTTTGTAGTTCTATCAGTTTACTTTAACATCAATTTAATCATTTCGATTTAAACAACCTAATACACGAATTCACTAGAATTTTGTTATACACAAGGAATCTACTCGTACTAATTTTTAACTTTATCTTCCCTTTATAAAATTTTAGCATATATACGAGGGCGGATCAATAAGTCCATGACTTTTCGAGCTTCCCTCCTAGTAATTAATATGAAATGCAACACTGTTCCCATCAAATGCCACCTGTTGATAGAGTATTGTCAAATTTTGAGCAAGTGTCGTCATTTAATTTGTGTTTAACAGCTGTTCAAAACATACAACCTCGGGTATTTTTCTAAAAATTGAAAAAAGTGAATTTCAAGTGCTCAGTAAACATTATTTTTGCGAAAAAAAACCGTTAAATCAAACCAAGGAAAAGCTCGATATATATTATGGAGACTATGCACCCTCGATTTCAAGTAAAAAAGTGGTTTACAGACTTTCGTTGTGTTCGCACAAGTACAAATAACGCTGAACGTTCTGGACGGCCAATTGAGGTCAGTACACCCGAACATGTCAAAAAAAAAGAAGAGTAAAAGTGCTTGAGATTGTTGATGCCATAGGCATTTCATATGGCTGTGTGGTTTCGATTTTATATGATCAGCTGGGTTTAACAAAGTTGCCTGCAAGGTGGGTGCCGCAATTGCTCACAATCGACCACAAACGCATGTGCAGTTTCCATGGCAAAAATGCATGAATTGGGCTAGGAATTGCTCCCTCATCCGCTCTATTCTTTAGATTTAGCCACGAGTTGCTATTTCTTATTCCCAAACTTGAAGAAGTAGCTCGTCGGAAAGAGATTTGACTCCAACAAGGAAGGGATACAAAAACTGAAGAAACGTTTCACGAAGTGTATTAAGTTAAAAAGAGATTATGTTGAAAATAAAATTTTTGTTTTGCAAAAAAAAAACTGTGTTTCATTCAAAAAGTCACGGACTTATTGAACCACCCTCGTATCTCATTGTTAAAACTTTTATCTGAAATTTCACTGCTTACAGTAAAAAAAAAACACATAAGAAACATATTGGGGGGATTCAAACGGTAGTCTAAGTGTCGTGCAGTGTACAATAAAAATATTGCACACTGTGTACAATGGTTTTGTGTGTTTTTTTTTTTTGTTTCCTTCTTCTCTATATTTGCTTCACACTTACTAATTACAATCACCACTATAAACAATATTCGCTTTTGGAATAAAATACAATACTGTGGACTTGTTAATGTCTTGCGCTCGCCTCTAGTTTTAACGCAAGTAAATTTTTGGAATTTTTGTTAGGATTTTTTTTTTCTAAAAACTTATAGCGCCCTTATTTAAAGACACTGCACTATGCTATAGAAACATAAATCGCATTTATAAATACATATTTATTTTGGTTTCCAGCTACAATTAAAACTATGAAAAAGTTCATTATTATTAATTAAATAATATCGTAGATAACTTAAAGGCAGACGATTTAATGGATTGTTACTACAACTCGTGACTGGCAGGGAAATAAAACCGCATAGAGAGAAGATATGTATGGTATGTACATACATACATATGTACATATTTATGTACGACTATGTACCTACATACATATGTATGTATATACAGTGAAGTCTGTATGTTTGACTACAGCTGAGTAAATAATTTAATTGTTATACCATTTTGCTATAAAAATTAAGTTAATGCAAGGGATTTGATGACGCTTTAAAAGTATATAATATTTAATAATAAAAAATAAAAACACAATGCTAAATTAATCTTGAGATTAGCAGCAACATTTAGGCAGTTTTATTGTTTTCTTGTTAACTAAATAAATTTAAATAGCACTTATTTTAGACTTGTTACCAGCGTGACCATATTAGCTTATTTTGAGCTAAATTTAGCTTATTTGTTTCAGATTTAGCCTTAAAATTTTCATTTAGCTCTTAGCTTATTTTTTAGCTTTTTTTAAAAACTCATTTAGCTTTTTTAGCCTTTTTTTAGTCTAAATTGCGTGTTCTCTAAAAATATATTAAAAACATAAACAACTTATAAAAATTATAATTTTTTAGCATTGTAAAATAGTTTACAAAAAATACAAATGTAAATTATACGACAATTTTATAACAGAAATGGAAAGAAGAAAAATAGTAGATAATGGCAGAATGGTTAGAATTTCAATGGAAAAAGTTAAATTCATATTAGTGGCCAAAACACTTTTTGAGTTTTTTGGGTATAAAATTATTTGACTTGAGTTGAACGTTCATTCAGCGGCATCAATTAACTTAAAACAAAAACCTGAAATAGCCTTAAGCCTGGATAACACTATGTACCGATTTTTGTCGGGCCACCTCAATAAAGTCATAAGTAATAAGCCAAAATGGCATTATTACTCAATTAATTCTGGAATAAGTCTATATGGGCTTATTACCAATGCAGTGTGGTGCAATTATGTCCTTGTATTTCAAGTAGTCGATAAATTAGAGCAAAATCTTTACTTATGACTTTATTTCGCTGATCTGACGAAACTCGATACATTACGCAGATAGTGTGATCCATGCTTTACCTTAAATAGCATTAATTCACTTAATAAGCTTTCGTATTTTAGTATAAATGTTTTTACATTTTTAAAAACTTTTTAAGATTATTTTGGGGAAGTTTTTGTTTTGTTCTTCATTAAATCTAAAATATAATAATTAATAAATAATTTCATTAAGCAAATATTCTATATGCATAATAAAAAAAATATGTTTGTGTAATATTTAACGTTAGTTTAGCAATAAGAAACTATTGAAAAGTGATCAAAGAAGTGGAAAAAAGTTTAGCTTTATTTTCTAGCCTAAAATGTAACTTTTTAGCTTATTTTAGCTTTTTTTCAAACGTGATTTAGCTTAATATTATTTTAAAATCTGGTCACACTGCTTGTTACATTTGATTTATTGAACTCATGGTACTTACACAGGACTTGAAGTGTACGAGTACTAAAACTAATTTTATTTTCTTGAATATGTTTTTTCTTTTCTTTTTAAATAATTCATAAATGGAAATGCCTTTAAGCAGAAAAATACTTAAGCATAATATTAATTCATTATGTATTAATCAATTAAATTGTGCATGTTAATGTTGTAAAACGATGTAAAATTAAATAAGAAAAATTCAGTAAAGTGCGACTTTGACTCGCGCACGAAGGGTTCCGTACGTTGGGCCTTCAGCATTTTTTCTAACACAGTGTTTTTTACGCTTTTTCAGCTGAAATAATTTTGTTTTGATTATTTTTCGTTTTTTTTCTCGTTTTGGCGATTTTTTAAACTTAGGCGATTTTTTTAATTTTGGCGATTTTTTTTTTCATTTTGGCGATTTTTTTCATTTTGGCGATTTTTTTTCATTTTGGCGTTTTTTTTTCATTTTGGCAATTTTTTCATTTTGGCGATTTTTTTTCATTTTGGCGATTTTTTCGGTTTTTTGCGTTTTATTTTCGGTTTAGACATTTTTTTAATTTGGTGCTTTTTTTCGTTTTGGCGATTTTTTTTTTATTTTGGCGATTTTTTTTTGGTTTGGCGATTTTATAATTTTGAGATTTTTTTGTTTTACCGTTTTTGAAAATTTCAAGAAGTTTGCTCTTACGGTTTCCAAGATACAGCAAGTTATCAAAATTACATAGTCGAAATTACATTAACTGATGGTACACCCTTTAATTAAAATTTTTTTAATTTTAGTGTTAATTGTTGTAGTCTGTATAAAAATACACTAACTTTACAAATTTCAAGTGCATATACATACAATTGTATGTATATTACATGGGATTTTAACATTTTTCGTTGCTCGTTTTGGCACACCCTTTAATTTCCAACTCTCATGTATTTGTTGTTGTAGCGGCCAAGGGTCTACACACTGTGTCCAAATTTCAGGTCCGTAGCTCTTACGGTTCTCGAGAAAATACCCTGTGACGGACAGACGGCCAGACGGACAGACGGACAGACGCACAGTGGTTCCTTTTTGGGGTTTGCGTAGCTAAAATCTGTAACTTTTGATTTAGAAAACATTTTTGAGTTTTGTAAAAAACCGATTGCAGACAAGAAATCAAGGATTACTACAACATATCAACATTGAAAATCGCACAGTGGGGTACATTGTAAAAAAATTTCCAAAGTTGATTTTTTATTTTTTTGATTTCCAAGAAAACAGAAATTTAAATTTTTTTGTTTTTATGTTTTTTTGAGTTGTTTTGATGGAATTGTTCATAATGCGCAAAAAAAATTTAATTTTTTTTGTCTTGCAAATATTAGCTTTTTTGAGATTTTTTTGAGATTAAAATTTAAAAATTATTTTTTTTTATTTTTATTTCCAAGTAATACTTGTTTTATTTCTAATAATTCTTTATGATAATATTTGACATTTAAAACAAAAAATAAAAACAAATTTTGTTTAATTTTATTGGAAAAACTTAAAAAAAAACATATTCCGAAATGTAGTAGTTAAAGTATTTTGTAAATATTTTGCAGGCTAGCAGGTATTAGCAGCTAAAATTTTTAGGACGAATAAGTGAAACATATAGCAATATACTTGTGCTAATATCTAAGTGGAGGGGAGTGGCGGCAAAATTGTAGGTCCACCTTAAAATCTAATTCTTAAAATTTAAAGATAGATCTAAAAATTGGTTGAAATTTTTTTTTTATTAAACCACATTGATAAAAAATTAATAAAATTTTATTTGCAATAAAATTACCTTTTCAAAAATATATAATATGTAAGTGTGACTCTTATACTTTTAAAGTTATAGGTCTTCAAAACTTTAGTTATTATAAGTCAACTTTTTTGATTACGCATATATAGCTACTTTATGCAAGAATATTTCCTAAAGAAAAATAAAATCTATTGATGAACGTAGTAAAATATGTTCATTTGGACATATTTTTATTGAAAAAACAGAAAAAACATTACGTCTCAAACACTTAAAATTTTGAATTTATCTACGCTCTTACACTAGCAGGAACCATTGTGAGACGGACAGCGTAGCGAAAACAATAGGGTTCCATTTCACCTTTGGTGTACGGAACCCTAATAATGTTATAAAGACTCGCAGACGAAGGGTTCCGTACGGACGCTACATATCAGAGAACAGCAATGATTAGTGAGAAAGTGAGTAGAGTTGAATCATGATTTATTATTTCTTGTACTCATGCGCACTCATAATTATTGCAATGTTATCTATGAATCATATTCACTCGAAAGTTCGAATTTATGACGTTGTTGATTTCGATTCTCCTTAACTCAATGCCTATGGACGATGCAAAATAAGTATGATTCACAATGCTAACTTCACATACGAACATTAAAGTTCTCATTATGATGTTAGGTGTTTCTCTCTTGCTTTACTTGTTTTTTTTTGCACGAATAAAAAAAAACCCTATTTTCTACTATTGTATACTACTTACAAACTGTTTAATGGCTAAACCCTTTTTCCAAAAACGATTGTTAAACTTAAAGTTGGTTTAACCTACCAATTTTGTATAGCAAACCCGGTTTTAAAGCATGCGATAACTTTAACAATCGTTTTTGCATAAGGGCATAAACTTTTAAATAACATACAGGCATGAGTTAAGTGAGCTGAATCAATGTGAGGAGTATAAGCATTTTCCCGAAATTATAAATCAAACTCAGGTGATTTATGAGTATGAGTGTGGTATGACTATGATGTCGACGTATCTTTCACATTTATTTCAACCTATACTTACCCAGCTAGCATTTGGCTGATCATTTTTTGCATAAATCTCTTTTTGATTCTCCTCAGATCACTTTTGATGTATAAAAACTGATTTATCACTTAGGTGATTGAAAAAGTATTCACTTACACAGAGAAAACAGGGCCTACAAAATGCCTCATAAAATAGAACAAAATTAACAAGAAATCTAAGTTTAAAATTTTTAAGCGCACTAATAATCCCAAATTATTATTTTACTTATTATGAAATTGATTATTGAGGGGTTTAGCTTAATAAGTAAAATAATAATTTGGGATTATTAGTGCGCTTAAAAATTTTAAACTTAAATTTTAACAATTCCCATAAAAACACTAATTAATAAGAAATCTCTATGGTTTTTTTTTTCAATAAGCAAATCTTATTAATTTCATAGAGAAAACCTTTTTGAAAAAATCGAGAAGAAATCTTATAGTTTTTATAAGGTTATCTTATTGATTTTTTCAATAAAAAATAAAAAAAAACTGCGTCTTTATTATCTGTACTTATGTATTTTACATAATGCACATTATATTATATTCTTAACTAACTTAGTCACCAAGTATTGAACCAGCAAACTTCTACCTGATAGACAAGCACTCTAACCAATATGCTAACAAGCAGCCTGAATAACCATTGAAATTATTGTGCAAACATTATTATACAAAAATGAAAAAGATCATGAAAAAAATTGTCTCTGTGTCTATTTATAGATATGAAATAACAAGACACCTCATAAAATCAAGAATATTTCCTTATTAAAAAAATCAATAAGATGCTTTACACATAATCATAAAGGAACCTACTAAAATCAAGAAGAAACCCTTATTGAAAAAATCAATAAGGCAACCTAATAAAATCAATAAGAAATCCCCATAGTTTACAATTTATAAGAAAATCTAATAGAATCAAGAAGTTTTTCTCTATGGATTGTTTTTTTGGTGCCAAAAATAACGGAAATTGAGTAAAAAAAAGGTGTGAATAATAAGATTTCTTCTTGATTTTATGTGGTTTTTTTCTTGATACAATTAATAAGATTTACCACATAAAAACAATAAGGAATCTCTATGAAAAAATCTTCGCTTCTTTCTGCTGGGATACCCCTTAGCCTAAAAAAGGTTTCTAGAGAAAATCTTCTTGATTCTATGAGGCAGTTTTTTCTCTGTGCATACACTACTCCGTACACCCACATTTTCTCCAGCTATAGGACGAGTACGTTTGGATCAATTCTGCAGGGACTCTATGAAAAATAAAATCCGCATTTCCATTCTAACGTTCAATGCTCTTAAGAAAACTTTGAAATCAATTCTTAATATAAATCTGAAAATATAAATCTGGTGTCTGGTAGCAAGCAGCCTGTATTTAAAACATCTGAAACAAAAATAATTTGTAAGTTGTTGCGAGTTGCGTTTGCATGGTGTATATACAATTTTTTTAATTATTGTTATGTATCCCGCATAATTTTTGAAGTTATCTTTTTAATGGGTGTTTTTTATTGAGGTATAGAACTTTAAGTTGGCATCACTTTTTTAACTGGCGGCCATTTTGTCAGCTGTCAAGTGATTAATATTTAGTTTGGTTTGCCATTTCATCATGAACAGGTTGACAAAAGAACAACGCTTGCAAATCGTGCAAATTTATTTCGAAAATAATGGTTCAGTTCGCGAAGTTTACCGCAAGCTCCGTGAATTTTATGGTCGACATAATCGTCCATCAGAGCAATTAATTCGGTTAACCATGGATCGTTTTCGCACTACGTTTACTCTATGTGATAATACGCATCCGCAGAGACGTCGAACAGTGCGCACCGAAGAAACAATTGCCGCTGTAGAGCAAAGTGTTGAAGAGGACCCGAATGAATCGATTCGCCACCGTGCACAGCAATTGGAGCTTTGTCCATCAACTTTATGGAAGATTTTGAAGATTTTGAATGTGGATGAGGTGTGGTGTTTCCAACAAGACGGCGCTACATGCCACACAGCGCACGTCACAATCGATTTATTGAAGGAAACATTCGATGAGCGCATAATTTCGCGGAATGGACCTGTCAATTGGCCACCAAGATCGTGTGATTTGACACCATTGGATTATTTTCTTTGGGGATATGTGAAGTCGCTCGTCTACGCCAACAAACCAGAAACGTTAGGGGACTTGGAAGCCAACATTCGTGGCGTTATTGCCAACATACGGCCCCATATGCTCGAAAAAGTGGTTGAAAATTGGACCTGTAGAATTGGCTTTATTCGAGCCAGCCGCGGCGGCCACATGCCCGAAATCATATTTAAACATTAATGGCATAAAATTATCCTTCCAATAAAGCCAAATTGATGGACATTAAAACGATTTTCTTGTGTTTTATTTCAATTCGAAGTTCTATACCTCTAAAAAAACACCCGTTACTAACAAACATCATACGAAGGTCAACAATAAATAAGATGAAAGTTATCAGGTAATGAAAAATTAATAATTCATATTTAATTTAATCTGTTGTGGGATTTTTCACTTACTTATGTACACTTTTAAAAAATAAAATAAAATTAAGTATCTTTGTTTTTGTTGTGCCAATAGGACAGGACGATCGGTGTGAAGTGTTCTGTTTAGTTTTCTTGTCATGTATTTATTACATCTTAATTAATAATTTTTTATACAAATTATTCCAATTTGATTTTCTGTGTGTCTGAATGAATACAGGAAATCTTTTTCATAACAATGGAAAGTTTGATTTTTGTAAACAATTAATTTTATTAATATTGCTTTTTTATCTGATGAATAAACAGATAAAATTTGTTTAAAGAAACTAATGCAGTATGGGAGCAAAAATGTTTATCTATTGAAAATAGAGAAAGATCTTAATTATGAATTAAAAAGCAAATTGCAGCAATAATATTTACAGGTGTAATAAAACAAACATTTTCTATACTTTGTTATAAATTATTACCATACATATGTATATTACATATGTAAATATATTATATAAGCCTACACTTTATAAACAGGTTTTATTTTAGAGTTCTGTTAGTTATAATTATTTAACAGCTTTTTGCATTAATAGGTAAGATTAGCTAGTTAGCGTTTGCCCGCTCGGAATTAAGCTATATACAGACTGTTGTCAGATCTTACAATATTGCCA
This sequence comes from Tachina lurida, assembly GCA_944452675.1. Taxonomy (NCBI): domain Eukaryota; kingdom Metazoa; phylum Arthropoda; class Insecta; order Diptera; family Tachinidae; genus Tachina; species Tachina lurida. The sequence continues at coordinate 37,914,635 of OX101752.1, read as the reverse complement.
GTAAAATGTGCTCAAAATTTCTTACAACCGTGTGAACTTGCCATTTTTTGTCAGACGTCGCACAGTGTCGTGAGTTCATATAACGAGCGGCCAAAAATAGAAGGACTTATTGTAAAGAAATGAAATTGGGCACACATATTTTAATTGGTAAAATATAATAACACATAAAATTTGGTAATTTAATTTCCAAGGATTCGTGTCCTTCCCATATATCCTGAAATAAAATATTACCATAACAGAGAGAAAAATAATTTTAACTTAACAAATTTAATGCTTTGTAAAAAATTCGTTCAATTCAGAGAATGGATACGCATACCTCAAAAATGTCCTTTTTTAAAAAAGTTAAAAGGAGCAAAACAAATTGTTTTCACTTATAGTGAGTTAAATGTTTAACTAGATATACTATGTAATATAAATCACACCTAAAATTTCACCATTTAAATTTCAAGCACTAGTATACTTCCCAAATGTCCTGGAACTAAATAATATACTGAAAATATTCAAGTTATAACTTAAAAAATATTGTAAAATTAAATTATAAGGGGGACAAAGGTGGACGAGAATACAAAAATAAAATTTTAAATCTACTTACTTGTAGAAATATAATGTGAATGTATGAAAAATATATTTTTTTATATTTTTTTATATAGACCATTTAACTCGTACTGTATTCATTTACAGATGTTTTTCGTTCTATTCACATTATAAGCGACGGCGCATCGCATATTAGTTAGAAAATATTGAAAAAATGTACTGTAGCCATATTATAACAACATTCCCCTTATGTTTTATTGGAAGTTGTAGTGCAATATCTAAAAATTTGTTTAATTAACCTGCCGAAGTTAGAATGTGTCCGTACTATATTTTTAAATAGTTGCATACTGGCCTAAAACTAACTGTTGACTTTCAATCATCAAAACTCTTTAAAAAATAAATCTTTTTTAAAAAATTCTTTTTTATTTTACTTCATTAGAATATTGCACATGCAAGAAAATAATTTGTTCGTTTTAATTTAAACCTAATTTTTTTCATTTTTGGCCGCCTTCGTGACAGTGTGCGTTGTTGCCAGAAAAACCATTGTCAGTCCATTGCAAGACTAGCAGCTGACAACAAATTGTCAGACATCCTACAATCGTGTGAACACTTTTGTAAAATTATTGCCAGATAATTTGTCAGACATTTTAATATTGTCAGTTTATGCGAAGTTTATGCATCTGACAATGGCATCATTGTAAGAGAATTCCTTCTATGGGCAACACTGCACACGCTTGATTTTAAAGAAAAAATATACATATATTAAAATATATGCTGACAAAATCATTGCAAGCGATTGATAGTTAACAATTTCTAACAAATGCTTTAAGTCTGGCAACGCATAACAACCGATCTGGCAATTTCAGCATATGAGAACCGTGTGAACTGACAATTTTTCGACTGGCGATTTTGTCTGGCCATAAATTGTAAGATTTTCTGACAAATTTTATACAACCGTGTGAACTGATAATCTACCTTGTGCTGGCAATTTTTCATTGCCAGTACATTGTCAGCACATTGCCACATCTGACAATCGTCTGTACATAGCTTTAGTCTTATAGACTAATGTTATATATGACATTTCTTTTGTTGTCATGTTGTTGTGTCATGTGACATGTACGACATATTTAGAGATTGCTCATCATGTTTTGGCCACAAAATTTACGAAAGCGGCTCACAGTGCACCGTTTTACAAACTTTTCTCTTTGATGTTCAAGTTTTTACACTGTGAACTATTATAATTTTTATGATTGATAAAAAATATTTATTTCAATATAACGTATAAGAATTTAAATAAATTATTTGTTGTTGCATTAGTGCGCCTGGGTGCATTTTTTAGGGTTCCGTACACCAAAGGTGAAAATGGAACCCTATTGTTTTCGCTACGCTGTCCGTCTGTCCGTCTGTCCGTCACAGGGTATTTTCTCGAGAACCGTAAGAGCTACGGACCTGAAATTTGGACAGAGTGTGTAGACCTTTGGCCGCTACAACAACAAATACATGAGAATTGGAAATTAAAGGGTGTGCCAAAACGAGCAACGAAAAATGTTAAAATCCCATGTAATATACATACAATTGTATGTATATGCACTTGAAATTTGTAAAGTTAGTGTATTTTTATACAGACTACAACAGTTAACACTAAAATTTAAAAAATTTTAATTAAAGGGTGTACCATCAGTTAATGTAATTTCGACTATGTAATTTTGATAACTTGCTGTATCTTGGAAACCGTAAGAGCAAACTTCTTGAAATTTTCAAAAACGGTAAAACAAAAAAATCTCAAAATTATAAAATCGCCAAACCGAAAAAAAATCGCCAAAATCAAAAAAAAAAATCGCCAAAACGAAAAAAAGCACCAAATTAAAAAAAATTTCTAAATCGAAAATAAATCGCGGAAAACCGGAAAAATCGTCAAAATAAAAAAATCGCCAAAATTAAAAAAAATCGCCAAAATGAAAAAATCACCAAAATTAAAAAAATCGCCAAAATTTTAAAAATCGCCAAAACGAGAAAAAAGCGAAAAATAATCAAAAAAATTATTTCAGCTGAAAAAACGTAAAAAAACACTGTATTAAAAAAATGCTCAAAGCCCAACGTACGGAACCCTTCGTGCGCGAGTCAAAGTCGCACTTTACTGAATTTATTTTTTTTTTTTTTTGCTAAGCAACACATCAGTAGACTTCAACCACAATTAAAAAATGCTATCAAAAACTTTAAATAAAAACAGCAAATAATATTTTTTATGTGTTGTTGAATTTTTCTCAAGTAAGTGATTGGTTACAAAAAATAATATTTTTAGTTCTTGTTCGAACTTGATTTGTTTCTATATTTATGATTTTTAATAGGCCAAACTACATGTGATACTTATTAATGAACAAATAAGACCAAAGTTAATTGTAAATATTCTGACAAAAACTTAGTAGAAGGGAACAGCCAGCCAGCTGTCTTCGCAGGCCACTACACATTCATCATCAGCGCTTCTTGTGTTTGTTCCACTGTAGGTGGTGTCCTTTATTACCAATGGAATATGTGAATTGTTTTCATTCATCTTATTACAATTTGCTGTTTTTGTAATAAAAGCCCAATTTTACCATCTCAAAATTTACAACAGTCTTGCCATTGTAAATTGTAAAGTTGAGCTTTCATTGCAAAAAAAAAAAAAAGCTTTCAGCGAATTGTAATATGATGAATCAAAACAATTCACATATACTATTTGCAATAAAGGTTGAGTTTATGAAGCAGAAATTGTTAGTTTTTTTCATTTTCACCTTTGAGCAAAAAAAAAAAAACTCGTATTATTTTCACTTGTTAACAGTCCTGTGAAAAGAATACAATTTTTTTTTTTTTTGCTCAAAAGTGAAACCGAAAAAGTCTAAAATTTTGAAATCGTCCATTTCCAAAGTGTTTTCTTATCAATTTGGATGCTAACACACTACTATTAAACTTCAACTTAAATGGGGTTTTAACATCCCAACTCACAAGAAAACATGTGAAAACGATTTGGAAGCCAGATATAACTTGACATTTTGTGGCGAATGTGTTTAATGCATAAAAACTAGATTTATGAAATATTTAGTTTATATTAATTTTGACACGCCTACTATGATTGTAGTTTTGTATTTCTCAATCATCTATTGAGAGTTTGCCTACACGCATTAAGCTTTTGTAAGCTTTCTTTGAATTCTGATTGAAGTCTAGTGATGCACGTGCTAAACCAACAAAATAAATAAATTTAAAACAAATATTTAAAAGTTATTGTGGTAAATGCTTAAGCGAACGTAGTGTAAATATGCATAGATAATAGTCATAAAGGTCACATTGTCATAATATTTTAAATTATTTTAATATAATTATATTTGATTTTTGTTTTTTTCTCTCTTTCAAACAAAAGTTCTAAAACATTATAAAAATACTGAGCAAACTTTTTTTCTTAAATTTTGTTTCTAGTTTGTTAGTGCTTTTCAGAAGCATTTCTAGAAGCTTATGTTATCAAGTAAGCAATACATTGATTACCAGCATAAAATTTCAAAAAAGGTAATCGCGTTTGGAATTAAGCATTTTTGGTGGAAGCTGTTCCCTACTGGATTACCAACTTAATGATTTTAACAAGCGATTCTTGAGAAGTCTGTACTTACTTTATGTATTTGGCAACTTGTTCGCGTAATCTATTTAATGTAAAAAAAATTTTCTCCTCATTTAGCAACTTGTACATAATTTTTTTAAGTTTAAGGTAATGTGATTTGTAAGCGAGTAATGAAATTTGGTAATCAGAAAAGTAAGTCATTATATGGCAAGTAGTTCTGATGGTAATGTGTAATTTTTTTGCTAGGTTGCTACCCTCAGTTGTTAGTGCTTCCATATCATAATTTTTTTATTTTAATCAGAAATAATTTTTTAAGGATAAGTAAGAATAGTTAAACATACATACATAGGTAAAGTGATATAACTTCGTGCTAACCTCTAAATAGTAAATGGAAAAACAGAAAATGAATAGTGATACTTACAAATGTGTTTGCCAAAGGTAAATCAATAATTGTATACACAATCAATTCTCATATTCCATTTCATAGAAATTTAAGTTAAATAGCTGATGTTAATAATAATCTCTACCCCAGTAGATAGACATGGGTGCTGATGAAGTGCGTGGCTGCACAGAAAAATATCGGTATTTCCCCCAGCTAATAAAGTCTAGTTTAATTTTTCTTCTCTTCTTTAGATACTCACATTAATTAATAAAAATATTTCATTCAATAAGAATTGAAATTACTGAACTCAAGCCTGATTAAGAAATTATTTCTGATTAAAATTCACTATAGTTCAATTAAATCTAAAAATGTCTCATATAATTTTTTATTTTTTTTTTTTTTTTTTTTGCTGATAATGACCTTTATGACTATCGTTTGCATACCCCAAATGTCCTAAACTTTTATCCGCTAAATACTAATGCACTGTTAACATGAGATATGGAATCAAACGCCTATTTCATTATGCACTAATAAGAGATTAATTTTCTGTTAATTTGTGACTTTTTCAAAAGATTTCAAAAATTTCAAGATAAGTTTTTTAAAAATCAAACAAATTAAATTATATAAGATTTATACAAAAGTAATAATCGTAAAAACTTTTATTTCACTGCATAATGGAAAATATTTAATAACATTTACTTCTTTCTCTCTTATACAGCTGATCCTATAGCAAATTAAATACTATAAAGTGAAACATTTTTTAAATCTCTTAAATAAATTCATGATATACGAATAATAAAAAGATATATAAATTGTTTTCCAACAACAGTTACAACATCAGGTTACATTTGAAAATTACCGTTTCTGTTGAAAGTCGTGATATGGAATGCAGATAGATTTTATAGCTCACGAGCTACATACATAATTATTTTGAGATAGTTTTGCGGCAAGACGGCAGCAATTTCATAATTAGGAAAACCATAAACATGTTGTTTTGGTGTATCGTGCATAAGAAAATTAAAATAATGTAAACGCTGTTTCCGAAATGTAGAAGAACTGCTTTCACTTTTCCGATAAAATCTTAAAAACAAACAAAAATCTACGAGCTTCATGGCCGACAAAACAATAAAAAAAATTACGCTTCTGATGACAGCAACCATAAAAAGATTATTATAAGTTAATAAAGACAAATCAAATCTGTTACAATATTTATTTAATAAACACTCCATTAAGTTATTTGGACATTAGTGTCAGCTTTTTAACTTTAACCTTTTTTCTTTTTTCTTTAAATATGGTTACTTGCATTCAAAACGTTCATACCTGTTTTTTTTTTCAATTTTAAAAATTTTCTAATGCATATAATATTATTTTGTATCTATGGTAACAAAAACTATAAATTTTCTTCTTAATGACTTGTTTTATTAAAAGTTTTTTATTTTCGTTTTTGTTGCTTTTTTCTTTAAGATCTAGAGCACTGATAAAATATTTTTCCATACAAATTGATACAGTGTGAATATTTTTAAATACATATGTACATATCGTCGGTTGGTTTCTGGTTTGCGGCACAGTATATTAAAAATACTTTATGTCTGCAGCAAACCAGAATCCCACAGACGATATGTATGTATATTAAAATTTTGTGTGTGTATTTTTGTCATACACCAGCATATTTTTAACTCACAGTTAATAAATTATAAGTGAAATGTACTTTAATTAAATTAATAAAGTTAAATGAATTTGAATTTGCATTTTCAGTTAAACACGCAAAATTCATTTGTTACACAAACGATTTTTTTTTTATTATTATTGCATATTTATTTTTAACAATATATAAAGTAGTGTGTACTGTAAATAATAAAAAGTGAAAAATAGAAAAATTATTTTTTTTTTAATTTCTAGTTACTAAACAGAAAACTCAAGTATTTTGGGTATTTACATATCGTCGCCTCAGAATTGGTTTAGCTCATGCGCCACAAAGTTGGGGTGAAAAGAAACGACAAAGAAGGTTTACATGAAGTTTTCGGAAAATATACCCGATGGTTTTTATACCCTTTACCAAAAATTGTAAAGGGTATACAGTCAAACCTCGATATAACGACCCTCACTATAACGATTTCCTCGATTTAACGAATTTTTTAAAATCCCCTACAACGCTCCATAAGATCTGATAGAAAATAAACCTCTCTATTACGAATACATTTGTCAATAACCTCGTTATAACGAATTATCATTCACTGCACACTAACGAAATAGAAAGAATTATTTACCTCTATTTAACGAATTTTGTCAACTTACAACCTTTGCATAACGATTTCCATCAATTAATCCAAATTATAGAAACAGATACACAAAAAATTTTAGTGTTTTTACAACGACAACGTCTCCAGCAAAGCTTCGTAGTCGACAGCAGCATGCATTAGACTAACCGCTGAAATATTCGAAGAAAAATTTATTGTTGCCAAGAGCTTGTACGCAATCAGTAGACAATCATTGTTGTTTTGATTTATTAGCGGAAATCGTTCGCTATAACATGGTAAGCAGATGATGATTAATATACAAAATTTTTTATTACCTCGTTATAACGAATGGAAGTGCAACTTCACCTCGATATAACGAACCTAATTGCAACGAATTATTCGATATAACGTTTTTTTTTCTAATCCCCTTGAGATTCGCTATACCAAGGTTGAACTGTATTGTAATGATAGCAGTCAGGATGTGTGTAGTATTGTAAAATAATGTTTTCAATACTTGCTGATTGAAGAATCGGGGTTCTTTTTGTTTGCAGGATCGCCATGTAATGTTATTTGTAGGATGTGCTCAGTATGACCCTATCTCAGTATGTGTGTATTTAAGTGTGACCCTGTAGTCCCTGGTTTTGTTTATACAGCTGTCAGGGAGACCAGCTTATCAGTAGGCGCTCAAAAGAGGTGCCAAAAGATTTTGAGAATTTAATTGAAACAAGGCAAATTGTTGCCAGTTTATGTTCACAAATTAAAGTCTGATTTATTCAATAAATTTACCTGCTTATATACTAGTTTTACAAATCTTAATTAGCCTTTCTAACCTACGTTTAATATTTACAATTATCTTTTGTTTCTTTCTTCACTATGACAATGGTAAGCATTATTTTAAACGACCAATCAAAAAAAAGGGAATTTGGTAATTATCAATTTATATTGTGACTCAAAAGAATGTCACTCAATTTCTTGCATTTCAGCATTCTTATTATTTTGGGTTGTGTTGCAATGCTTGTGCATTGAACTGATATTACAGCAATGCAAGTAATTTCTGGTACAGTGCATTACTATAAATGTGGTACACTACAGTATATACGTTTGTCATTCCGTGTGTAATTTCCATAATATGCATATGAGACCCATAATATATATATATATACTGTATCCTTATGAATAGGGAACACGAATAAGCGATGTACGTCTGTTTTCCGAAGCTCCCAGAAAAGCTAGAGACTTCTGTATTGGACTGGTGTATCAGAAATGGTCCAAAATAGATTGATATTGAAAATCAGCGAAATCGAGCAGACAGTTTCAGAGCTGGAAAACTTAAACATGATTTTGCCATAAAAAAGTAACCAGATAACAGAAAATTTTTGATTTTTTGTTAAACAAACTTATTTCATATTTCAGTACGAAAAATTTGTATTAAAAATATAAAAAAATATATATAAAAAACTAACAGGGTTGGGAACTTTAACATTTTTTGTTATATAACAATAACCTACTTAAACTAATTTTTCCTTTTTATCTATAAATTTAAAATATGGGTATAAGAAATCAGAAAAAAATAAATATATGATTCCAGGGTTGGGAAACTTACAATTTTTGTCACATATAAAATTAACAAGGTCTAATAATTTTTTTTATATACAGATATATTTTATGTTTTGGAAAGAAAAGTTGCGTATAAAGAATTAGAAAAATATAAACAGAGCTGGAAAATTTTAAATAAAACTAGTATTTTCCTTATTTCTTTCTTGCTTTGTTTACTTATTTTATTTTATATATTTTTTTTAAGAACAAGGTTGTTATAAGGACCCAGAATCATCTAAAAAGATGATTGATAATTCTAAAATTAGTGGATATGGAGCAAAATGAATGAATGAATATCTCAGAAACCACAATAAATTGCGTGAAACGCGTTTTTGATTCAGAAAGAGAGTATTCAACATATATTTGTATATTTCATACCTAACTCATTTTTTTTAAGAGTGGTCGATGGAGCAAAACTATGCTGGGGCGATGATGTGCGTTATTTTTTTCAATGCAGGTGTGCTTGAAAGTTACCGCTTATTCGCTTACAATATTAGATACACATTCCACAATCCCTTCCACGAGAAGGGAGAAAAGAAGGAGTAAAATTTTTTGTTTTGTTTTTCGTTTTAAGCAAAAGAAAACTCCAATAATTTGAAGGCATTTCAGACATGGCAACCCAGCAAAAAATTACACATTACCATCAGAACTACTTGACTTTCTTTTCTGATTACCAAATTTCATTACTCGCTTACAAATCACATTAACTAAAATTTAAAAAAAAATTATGTTCAAGTTGCTAAATGAGGAAAATAATTTTTTTAGATTAAATGGATTACGTGAACAAGTTGCCTACTAAAAAAAAGTAAGTACTTCTCAAGAATCGATTATTTTAGTCTCACGCCTTGTTGAAATCATTTAGTTGGTAATCCAGTAAGGACAGCTTCCATCAAAAATGATTACTTCCAAACCCGATTATCTTTTTTGAAATTTTTTGCTGGGAACGAGTGTAAAAATATATGCACATCCAAAAGGAAGACTACAGGAGCCTTCTAGAAGGCAACGTTACCCCTTCTTTTAACCGCACTCAATAAAGTAAGTGTGTGACAGACCAGTAGGTAAAACGCGTAACTTCAATCACAGTCACTGGTAGAAGGAAAAGTACAACACAAAAATATTTAAAAGAAGATGTCTTAGGACACGCGGTTATAGCTATGCTAAAACAATTTCATGTGTGAAATAAATACGCAAAAATCTAAATCAAAAGATAACAATTTTTGTACTCTGGGTGTTGAAAACTTTTATTTCAACTTAGTTGTTAGTTGGAAAAGCTGACGTATAACGTAGGACTAATGGACTAAGGACTAATTAATATACTAAAATTCAAATAAAACATGTCGTCGGCGTTGCTCTCGAAGATCGCAGAATATATTTGCAAGTCCTGACAACTCTATGCCTTATTGTTGCCAATTTCTTCGGAACAGAAAACTGATTAGTATACATATATATATATATATATATATATATATATATATATATATATATATATATATATATATATATATATATATTAAGTAAACTATCACATAACATCGAACACAGTAACTCCGCTGATGACAAAACCACATAACAATGAGCTTAAAAGCCATAATGTCTATCTAAAAAAAGAATTGTTGTTAATTTATATGCTCCTTGTAGGAACGACAAGAAGTTAAAATTCCGCGAAAAATTTTTCCCGGGCAACAAATTCAAACAATAGCAAGTAATAGGGAAAACAAAAAAGAAGAGCGGTTATAGCTATGCTGCTTAGTTATATAAAACAAATTTCATATGTGAAATAACTATGCAGTAAAATTATATTATATGATGATCTTAAATTCTCAGCAAATATTTCAAAACGTTTCCATTTATTTCACATTATTTTCTTTTCTAGCGGCGTACGATTAAATTAATGTATTGTTTCTGGCCGGTGGCGGCTGTTAGCCGGCTTATAGTCGATCGAATTTTTTGTCTGGTTTGTGCTCATGTGCAAAAACAATAGATAAATAAATTGAGCAATTGTTATCATTGTTGTTTTTTTTTTCATTCACTTCAGAGAACGAAACAAAACAAAATCAAACCATTTTTTACGTTTATTTTCGTACTCTTCTTTTAAGTACAAAGAAATCAAAACAAAAATCAATTTATAACTTTATTTTGAAAAGCATGTCCTAACTCCTGCACAGCGCCATAAAGAGCATAGCTATAAAAACTATTAATTGTAAAGCAATGAAAAACTAAAAATATGTTTAAAAAATTTACATTTATAATGAAATATGATAAAATATGCACAAAAAATAATTATTCCCAATACATTTTTAAACATACATAAGTTTGTTTGAAATACAATTTATGTACTTTCAGTAAATACCCTATAGGAACTCAAACCCATTTGTAAGTAACTTCAAACTGGTTTTTTAGTAACCACAACTGGTTGATTAAGTGAATTTTTTCCTTGTCCCCGACCCACTATTTTAACATAGGTATGTCATAGGAGGTAGTCAATTGGCCATCTCTGCATGACTTTCAAATTGACTACTAACTACTTATTTTTCAACCAATTTGTAGTTAATTAATATTATAGTAAAAAAAAGATATATGCATATTTATATATATATATCTATGTAAATATATAAATACATATACATATGTACATAAATATATCCATACATACGAACCGCTCATAGAAAATATTATTGAAATTATTTAGTTTTTTTTTTCAACACAAACGTTTGGCATTTGATTTCATGGCATGCTTCTTTTGATTTTTTGATTTTCTTTTCATTTACTTATTTTGCTTTTATTTATTTCTTACGTGTGCTTCTATTCAATATGTTTGGTTGATATCTGCATGACGTTTAAACCAATTTGTAGTCACTTGCAAAATAATTAATTTATAAGTTAGTGTTTTTTCTCAACTGATTATTTTATTTACTACAGGATATTTATTACTGACCCATTATACATATATTTATGTATATATGTATGTATGTATTTTGTTCCAATTTTTTTTTTTTTGCAAAAAAAAAATAAACTGTATGGAGTGAAAAATTATTGTGCATACAATTAATATTTGAGTAACATTTGTAGCAAAATTGTTAAGAGAAGATTTCGGTTGCAATATAGAAATTGTTTTATTTGCTTTTTAATTTCAATAAAAAAATTTGTTGAATCAGACAATTTGTTGATTGAAAAAATGAGAGTTTTTTTTTATTACAAAATGAATTAACAAATTTCTTTGTAGGACCTGAATTGAACAAGTTTATATTTGATTCAAAGAATTTTGCGTTTGAATTGGAAACTGAGTTTTTTCTGTGTGTATTTATTTCAGAATATTCAAAAATATGCAAATTTTGTTGATTCTCAAAAACATTTTATTTTCGTTGAACTACAAAAAGTTCCTTTAAAATTTAGTAGAAGTGCAGGTTTATACTCTAAGCCAAGTTTGTTTTGTTGATCTGTATTGCAAAGCAATTTTGAGTAGTGAAAAAATTATTCTAGTAATTATAGATTTACAACAGGATAGGAACTGTAAAAAAATATTATATATTTATATACAAGCTGAGATCGGCAAACGTTGTTTGACGCCCCCACTTGAATGCATACACAAAAAATTCATTCAAGTCGATCCAGCCGTTTAGTTACAGTTAGAGATGCTAATCGGGACAGGTTTTTTGAAATCCCGGGCTTCGGGATTTAGTGATGGAGTCTCGAAATCCCGAACCGGGACCCCGGGATTTTCGGGACTTACAAAATCCCGAAAAAATTTTGCACAAATGTGCGTCTTTATAGTAATTATAATATTTTAATTTAACAATTAATTTTTTTTTTGCATATTTTAAAGGTACTTATATAACACAGACATTTAGTTAAAAATTTTAATTGAAAAGTGCAATGTATGTACACATTTTACCTAGAAAAGAAAACGCCATATATCTGTGGCAATAAATAATAATGGCTTAAGTCGAAATGTCTTCTTTCCAGATATTAAGATTTTTTTTTTGTCTAAATTGTGTTTAGTTTTTATATAAAATTTTTAGACACAGAAAAAGATGCACATTTACTTGGAACAAAACTGTTAACTTTATAAAAAAAAAAGAAAATGTTTCATTAGTTTATTTATATTCGTTGTTTGTTTAGTTAAGATGTTATGAAAAAATCCATTGGCAGAAAAATAAAAACTAAAGTGAACTTAAGCTATTATATTGAAATGCAAAATAATTTGTTTTGATAGTAAGTCGCTTTAGATTAAATTGAAAATTGCGGAAAACCTGAGATAATGTATAGATATTTTTTAAATAAGTTTTTAAATTAAGTTAAAGTTAAATATAAGTTTTTTTCTTATGAGAAATATTTTGAATGGGCTGTAAGTTATTGAACTTAAATGTATACAACTTTTAATGCTCAAACATTTTAATATTAATAAAGCTACAATAAAAAAAGATTACGTTGAGTTAAGATGTTATGTCTTATGTATTATTTTCCATGAAGACTTAAGCTAAAATATAAATGCATATAGTTTTAATATTAATGACATCTTAAAATTGAAATTTAGCTGTGTGATAGATCTTGAAGAAGAGAATAAGAATATGTAATAAAATGAAAAAGCACTTATGTCAACTTAAGCCATTATTATTTATTGCCACAGATATATACCATTTACGTCCCTTTTCACAATGTATGGTTAAGAGTTAACGTGAACTTTAACTGGCAGTTCTTCATACAAAACTTCCAGTTAAAGACTCTGTTATCTTTTAACCATACATTGTGAAAAGGTACGTTAATATTATTTACGAAAATATTTATTCAAAGCAAATTTTTTATTTTAACAAGGAGTTTCTAATAATTTTTAATATAGAAGATGACCGCCAAAAACATTATTTATGCTAAAAATCGGGACTCAGATAATCCCGAAAATCCCGGGCTTTAAAATTAAAAAATCCCGGGCTCCGGGATTTGCATAGTCCCGAAAAGCCCGGGATTTCCGGGCTCGGGATTTCCCGTTTAGCATCTCTAGTTACAGTCTACATAAATAACCTAGATAACCGCTGTAGCGCCATCTGTCGGGCTAATTTGTGAATCTAAACCATCCAGGACGCCACCCAATCGCATACAAATTGGTCCAGCCGTTTAGAAGCAGTTTAGTGACACATACACGTACAGTAGAATTATATATAAGTATAAAGAAGATATGCAGGCAATCATGAATAAAATTCCGCGAGAAATTCCTCCCTTTTCTAATTGGAATTTTTATAGCTATGCTATTTAGTGCGTGATACAGGAGCAGAGCAACAAGCCGTCTTAAAAAGTCGGCGGCGGCGGCTTCGGAAACACTTACAGCCGCTTGTTAAACACATTTCTACAAAAAAATTCAAACACCATATAATGTCTAAGATTTAGTGCAAATTTGCAACTACAAAAAACAATTAGCCGGCTGAAATTTTGAGCCGATGCTAGCCGCATGCATTGGCGGCGGCTTGATTTTACATTGAAAGTCGGCGGCGGCTCTTGAGCCGGCTGTGAGCCGATCGGCTTGTTTCTCTGTATAGGAGTTAGGACGTGATTTTCGTAACAAAAATAATCGACCCTATTATAGTTATAAATTTATTTTTGTCTTGATTTCTTTGTACTTAAAAGCAAAGTACGAAAATAAACGAAACAAATTGTTTGATTTTGTTTTGTTTCGTTCTTTGAGGTGAGTGAAACCAAAACAAAACAAAAACAATGAGAACGATTGCTCAATTTGTTTTTGTATTGTTTTTGCAAATGAGCACAAAACCAGAGAGCACAGCCGATCGGCTGCAAGCCGCCACCTGCCACAAACAATAAATAAATTTAATCGTACGCCGCTAGAAAAGGAAATAATGGGAAATAAATGGAAACGTTTTGAAATATTTGCTCAGAATTTAACATCATCATATAATATAATTTTACTGCATAGTTATTTCACATATGAAATTTGTTTTATATATAGCTAAGCAGCATAGCTATGGGTTAGGTTAGTCTAATCTGAGTGGTCCAAAGACCCCGCATAGACCGGGATTGATCCTTAGCAGCCTAGTTCGTGGTGCCTGTATCGAATGACTCCCACACAGATTTAACCAAGTTTAGCAATCTACACATTTCTACTCTCGATACAAATTCAAGACTACGAAAAGTATGCCCACCAAGATAGTTATATCTAGTGCGGCCTAGAGCCGGAAAGTGACACAGTAGATGTTCCATTGTTTCAATTTCCCCGGGTGCCTTACATTTCCTGCAGGTACTTGATTCGTCCTATTTTGTCCAGTTAATACCCCCACTAGAAGTTTGCCGTTGCTTCAGCATAGCTATAACCGGGTGTTATTAGACACCGCTCTTCTTTTTTGTTTTCTCTCTTACTTGCTATTGTTTGAATTTGTTCCTCGGGAAAAATTTCTCGTGGAATTTTTTTCATGATTGCTCTCATAAGTTCTTGTCTTTCCTACAAGGAGCATATTAATTAAAAAGAAATATTTTTTGGATAGACATTGTGGCCTTTGGGCTCATTGTTATGTTGTTTTGTCATCAGCGGAGCTATTGCGTTCGGTGTTATGTGAAAGCTTACTTATCAGTTTTTTGTTCCGAAAAAATCGGCAACAATAAGGCTCAGAGCTGTCAGGACTTGCAAATATATCCTACGATCTTTTACATCAAAGCCGACGACATATTTTATTTAAATTTTAGTATATTAATTATGTTATGTAAATAGTTAAGACCGAGTTACATATCTCTAGTCCTACGTTTTTTTTTTTTGTGTTAACCATCGATGTCTTTTTTTTACAAGAGAAGTAATACTCAGGCAATGAATGTCTACTACTATTATCAGGTGTTACCTTATTTAGGAAAGGAATAGTGATAGAAGGAAGAAATAGAGGAAACCTTAATTCTTTTACAACTCTGCTCTTTGCACGATTTTTGATAATGCAGTGTTGCAGCGCCATCTGGTGTCAAATGAGACTTATTAAATTTTGAAGCTGTGCTTAGTAGCAATTTTATTGGTTATTTTACTTCGCTGATTATTCTGCTACACAACGAAGGAGGGCGCTCTGATGTTACATTAGGATTAGTATCGCTGAAGTCGGTATAGGTCAGTGACCAGTGACTTGAACTTTCCTCCAACAACTGATACAAAGGGACACTAATGCACATCAGAAAAATGTGTTGCATTGTTATTTAATGACTAATGGATAACTCGGTCGAACCCAGGGCCTGCGGTTTTGTAGTCAACGTGCTAACTACTTCAGCCAACGCCACCCTCAATGGGTTAATGTCAGTTGGAAAAGGCGAAGCATAACATATGACGGATTCCATGTGACTCGGCCTTTAACAATATATGACGCTAATAAATATAATTGAAATTTATTTGCTGGTGGTTAAGCATTATCTGCATGCATTTCATTGTTGCTTTAACAAATCGACAGTAGACTTCAACTACACGTTTTGAACAGTCACAAACCTATTATCTTATGCACATACTTTCAAAAACTATGTTCGAGTTCACAAATAATAATCACCCTTATTCCAGTTGTCGACATCAAAGTCACTTTAACACAATGCCAAAAAATTTAGGCTTGTTTACTCGCTCTCGAGAACAATTTTGTGCTACTGAAAATCTATTTCCGTTCCCTACGGTCTAGAAAATATCATAAACATGCCAACAGGAGTCAGTTCTTTTCGATAAACCGGTATACAAGCCGCAATATTTTGTTATTCTATTAAAGTAACGTCGATGTCGACAACTGGAATAAGGCTGAATATTTTTGAAAATCACAAAAGAAAAACATGCGCAATAGTTTAAGAAACTTTAACAAAACCCAGCAATTAATTTGTATTCGATATTAATCTATTCCAGTTTTCTACAGCTTTGTACAATTAGAAATCCATCGTGTAACAATTAAAGTATTTATGAGGCAAAATAAAAAAAAACAATAAAAAATATTTAAAAGCCATGAAAATTGTCAGCTGTTGTTTGGTTGAGTTTAAGAACTGGACAAACAGTTGTTTCCGTACGGTATGTGCGTGCAGTGCAGTTAAGCAATTTGCTTAAGCAAATGAGATTTGACAAAACTTGACAAAAAGTTTCATTAAGTTCATTTCCCAGTACAAAATGATAATACAAATCATTAGTTACAGCATTGATGAGTTCAGGTCCAAGTACATATGCAGTTCTAATTCTGGTGAAACATCAATGCATTTAACAAGTGGTTGTCATAGGACGGAAATCATCCAAAATAATGTATGACATACACTTAAAAGGTTGTCTAGAAAAAATTTTTATATAAACACCAGCACTAGAATATTAAATATGCAATGAAAGTGTAAACCTTTGGAACTTGATCCATAGTTTGGCACACAAGTTTCATATGCAATCTTACAGTTGATTAAGCTGGCTTAAGCTATCTTATGCATGTCATAGTTGGGCCTTAAGGCCTTCTAGAAGGCATTTTCACTCCTTCGTTTTCTCACTGTTTAATAAAAATTATATACATACATACATATGAATGTATGTATACAGATGTTTGACAGATGATTAGCACAAATATTTGTTTGCCTCCCTGCACCAACACCATAAACCATTCACATGGACGACCCTATTCAAATTACATTTAATTTTTGAACTCTTATCGCCATCAGCATTTTATTTGGTATGAAGTAAACACAAGGGGTTGTGTGAGGTCTTCATATAGTGGAATGCTTCATATCACCAATTAATCAATCTAATATACGAAATTAACCAATTACGCAAAAGAATAGAAAAGTCCAAAATTAGGAATTTCATAAGAAAATATTAAAAATACACAAATATTTTTACAATTTAATTATGAAGCAATTAGTTTAACGATGGCCTTAAACGTGAAAGCAACTTTAACCTTAATCCTTTTTGGATTTTTGGAAGTAGTCGCATTTCAAAATAAACTGAGTGAAATACTTGTGCAATTGACAAACAACATTAAAGCAGAACAACATTATGATACAATTGTTTTTATAAGACACAATGAGACGACGTATGGCAAGGATTGCCAGAATTTCTATAACACGGACGATATAATAAAAAATCTAATGGAGCAGGGAACGCCAGTTTTGAATCTAGGTGGAAACACAACTCAGCTTTTGTACAAGGATTCTAATCAGCGTTTGTTGGCCATAGCAAATTTAAAAGGAATTGCTGACGAGGATAAGAATCTTTTGGCTTCTTTATGGAAAACATTGAGTCGTAATTTGTCAACACGTTTGATTTTGCTGGTTAAGAGGAATGTCAGTGATCAATATATATGGAATATTTTGAAATATTGTTATCAAAATAAAGCCCTTAATGTCATCTTGATCAAGGAAATGCTAAACAAGGGTCCTGTTGTCTATTATTTTAACGCATTTCCCAAATTTGAAGTGAAAGTGAAAGCGTTAAATATAAAGGAAACAAGTTCTTTATTCACGGATAAAACAAAAAATATGCAAGGTTATCCTATAAGTATTATTCGTATAAGTAACAGCTATGGTATTTTTGTAAAAGAAGATAAAAATGGAAGACCCATGCTCGGGGGTTCCATCGGCCATTTATTTGAAGAATTCGCTCGCAAAATTAATGCATCGCTAACGTTTCAGTATCAGGAACAAACAACCAACGTACAGCGCTTTGAAGATATATATGATCTGGTTGAAAACGGTACCTGTGATATATCTGGTGAATTATTCGCCGCTGATAATTTTGATAAAGAGGTCGTGTATTCTAGAATATTCGAACTTGCAGACATCTGTTTAATGGTGCCCGTTGAAAAATCTGTACCAGCTTATAAGTTTTATGTATCAGTTTACGATACCATCAGCATGATTTTGATTATCTTGGCTTTTATATTATTTTCTTTGGTAGTGGCTGCGACTTATTTAATCAAACGTGAACGTATGAATTTCAATGAACTAGTTTTTAACATTAACGTGCTAAGTGGACTATTGGGTCAAAGCTTCAGTATAGGGAGAAGTTCTTCCGTTACACGTCGATTAATCTTCTTGATGATATTTTTGGCTGGTTTGATATTTAATACAGCTTACAACACATTCATACAATCCTATTATACCGCTCCTCCCAGCGAACACAGGATTGCCACTATGCAGGATGTACAAAACTCTGGCATGAAAATTGTTATATATGTTGAAGAGTTTGAGTATTTAAAACAAATTGGGAGAGAAAAAGAATTCACTCCATATGCAAAGGTTGTTGATAGTTTGGAGGAATATTATACAATGGTTAATAGATTTGACAGCCGTTACATGTATTTTGTTTCGTCGCTATATTGGAAAATACTTGATCAGCAGCAGCAAATGCTGTCCAAACCTCTGTTTCGTTTAACTAATATTTGCGTCTTCAAATCGGATGCCGCAAGATTCATTTTGCAGCCTAACTCACCTTACAAGAAGCCTTTGGATACTCTTATCCGTCAAGCAAATGAAGCTGGATTAATATCGCACTGGGAATCATTAACATTTTCGGAATTGGTTCGAATGAAAAGAATGCAATTGCTTAAAGAAAGAGCTGAGCCAGAATTCACGCCAATGAAACTAGAAGATATGAAACTGGTGATGATTTGTTTTGCCTTGGGTATGATGTTATCGTTTATTTGTTTCATCATTGAAATCTGTTGGTCAAAACGTGAAAAATTAATGAAACAATTTGTGCGTTTGGTGAGATTTCTTAAACGTGATGCTGGTCATTAAAATATGTTTGCGAACTTATTGGATCTAAAATTTAAATGGCTTTAGTTGTGAATAAGTGTGCAATATATTTTGGAATTAATACTACAAAACTGTTTGAAGTGGAAAATAAAATGAAAGTGTAGGAATATGAATGTACTTTATCCCGTTTATACACACTTCTTATTTGCAAATAAAAGTCGAAAGCGTGCGCGATTAACTTTTTTATTCCAGTTGTCGACATCGAAGTCACTTTAACGCAATACCAAAAAATTGGGGCTTCTTTAGTCGCTCTCGAGAACAATTTTGTGCTACTGAAAATCTATTTCCGTTCCCCAAGGTCTAGAAAATAGCATGAAGCTGCCAACAGGAGTTAGTTGTTTTCGACAACGGGTATAACAGCCCCAATTTATTTTTTGGCATCGTGTTAAAGTGACGTCGATGTCGACAACTGGAATAATGCTGATTAACTCACGAAAACTATTTGCAAATAACGCACTATTTGCTGTAAAATGTTGCCAAGGACTTTGTGTTTTATAAGAAATGTAATACACTTTTAACAATGTGTGGCAATTTAATTTGCAGATGGTAATGCATGCTACATACATATATGTATATGTACGTATAAACGGTGTGGTCAGTATATACAAATGGTTTTATTTGCAAACAAGATTTGCTTATAAACGAGGTTATTAAAAAAAAGCAGTCGGAAAATTAAATTAATAAATTTTAAAAAGGAATATAATTAAAACATAATCTCTTTGAAAGCACAATGAAAATTGTACTACTTTTCCCAAATTTATATTTTTAACAAATACATATATTTATCGTAACTTTATAAAAATATTAAATTGATGTTGAATTTTCTACACGTTTTGAGCACCTAAAAAAAAAAAAAAAAAAAAAAAAAAAAATTGTGTCAAGCATTTTTGTCAATTAATTGGAATATTTAATTAACTCATTGCACCGTTTTAAGCACTTTTTAGCACTTGAAAAAATAAATAAAATTATAAAAAATATTGGTAACATGTATTTTTTATTTGAAAAGCATCTTGTTCTTATAGTTTTGCAAACATATAAAAATTTCAAAACTGCCTTTAATTTTTGATTCAACGAAAAAAATTTTTGAGTAACAAATACATATTTGAAAATGACATGATACCCAAAAAATATTTTAATTCAATTTCCGAAGTCCTTAGGGAAAGTTAGAGACTTGTAGTGTTGGACTGATTACATATGTATATCAACATACATACGTCGTAAAAGGATTGGTATTGAAAATCAGCAAAATTACAAACACGGCTGCCGGCATTTAATTTGTTTGATTATAAACCGGCGCTGCATGTATGTATACTGAGTTACTAAAACAAATTTGTTCGTGAAGCCATGTTGAAGCTGCATTCTCCACATGCCGTGTACTAGCAACTTATGTACATATGTATATCGTCCCTACCATGTCCAACTATCCAGTATGCAAATCGGCAGTTTAGAGGAGAGCGAAAATGCCTATGGAATTGTGGACTCTAAATCGGCGCGTTACTAAATTTGAACAGTTTTACATATTTTTTATTCAGTTTTTAATTCCCTCTGGTATGGCAATAAGTTTTTTCAGATAACTGTTTTTTTTTTCTTACCAAAAAATCACATTCGCCACTTTGCATCTGTGCGCTTATCAATGATTTGCCTTGATTCGCCGTTTCAAATGATCGAATATGGCATTTTGGATAGTTTGCTTTGTAATAACTTTTAATCTTGCATATACGACACTGACAAAACATTATAAATACACATAAAACAACTTAATTTGTGGAACCAGTTCATTAAGAATGCCAGTATGTATCAGAGTTGTAAAAGAATGATTATTTTTTGAATGAATCTGCGAATCATTCAGACAATGAATTATTACTTTTTTAATGCATTAATTTTGCCCAAAATATGAATTGAATCAATATACATATAAATGCATTCGTCATGAATTAAAAACTTTTATATGAGTTAAAGATTATTTAATTCATTTTGAATTGAATTTCTTCAATGCATTAATTTCATCCAACATAAATAATTGATTAAAAATTTTAATGCATTCATCGATAATATAATGGAAATGCATTTTAATTCATTTTTTCATTCACCATGTTCCTCAAATGCTATTCGAAGATTTTTGCAATGAATGTACTCAATTTATTGCTTAAGCAATAGTTAATAAAAAAATCGATCTAAATACGTCTTGTGTTATATGAATTAAAAAAAATACCAGTCAAATATAAAATAAATTAAATAGAAGCTTCCACAAAGGAATCGGTTGATTAATTTGATCTTTAGTGTTGAAAGTCTTAGGGCCAATTTCACCAACTTATTTAAATATCAACTCATATTTAAATGTCATTATTTCATACAAAAATTAATGAATTTGTATTTAAGGTTGGTGAAATTGGCCCTTAGTCACATCATCACCCGAAGACGCAAATGTCCAAACAGCGGTCGCTGTTGTTTAAGAAATATTTTACTATCAAAGTAGATATCCAGAGAAGAAAACTAAAGAAAAAAGAGATAAAATATCAGCGAAATGCCTTTATTGTGACAAAGTGTTGACTGGGACAGCACATGTAACACCGAATTTTCTTCGTCATTTGCGAAAGCGACATTTAAAAGAATACAACGAAAACGAAGAGCTGAAGCAAGACAAAGCCCACTTTGATCATCTTGTGCTGATATTCATAACAAAAAAATTTGCAACCGGTGTCTACAGTGGAGTCCGATTCATTTAAAACACTGTTGAATTTTGCAACACTTATTTGATTTATAATTTGTATTTTAATTAAAACAGTGAAGGAAAAAAATTATTTACAATTCCATTCCTTTAGATTATAAATGCATTCATTTAAAACTTTAATTCAATTCTTTTTTGTGGTTAACATCAACGCATTCAAAATTTTGTTTGATGATGAATTCATTGAAACTTTAATTCAATTAATATTTTTAACTCGACGAATGCATTCAAGAATTTTTAATTCTATTAGGAATGCATTCCAATTTTAATTCAATTCAAATTTTGGGACAAAGTTAATTTTTTTTTATTTCATTGTGAATTAAAAACCAAATATGAATTATTCATTTACAGCTCTGGTATGTATACACAAATTCACATAAAAAAAATAATTTGAAAAAAAATCAATACTCATTATCTTCTTATTATTCCCCTGCTTCTTCTTCATCTTCCTATTCTGTGCCACCATGAATCTCTGAAAGAGAAACTTTTACATCAAAAGACACTCGCAATGAATGATAATAGGGTATTGACATTATATTTTATCCGCATAGAGATAGCAGATGTTTTCTTTAAAGTCTGTAATCGAAAAACTTCTTCTTCGTATGCTGCTACAGGCATATTATTGTTCTTCCTCTTTTTTACATGTCTCAAAAGGCTATGGTTCGCTGTTCGGTTTTACCCGAAATTCAAAAAACAGTTTCTAGGGTCAAATGTTCGAAACCAATAACCGACATGAAAACCGTCGATTTTCGATTTTTTTTATCTCGTCTTATTTGAACATATACATATGTACATATTTTGATACTTTTTACCAAAAAAAATATATGTATACGAGTAGGTTTGTCATTCCGTGTGTAATTTCCATAATATTCATATGCGACCCATAAAGTGTATATATATACATAAATTTACGTCCTTATGAATAGGGAGGGCGAATAAGCGATGTCCGTTCGTCCGTCTGTCTGTCTGTCCGTCTGTTAATCTGTCCATCTGTCCATCCGTCCATCTGTCCGTTCGCCCGTCTGGTGTACGTCAAATCGGTTTTCCGAAGCTCTTAGTAGAAGAAGCAGTTATGGACTGTTTCACGAAAGTCGCTTTTATCGCGAACTTTTCAAAATAAAAATCGCGAGAAATTGCATAATTTTAAACCAGCCATAATATTGGTTAAAGATCGACAAAACTGTAAGGAATGCAAAAAATTCAATAAAAATTACGAAAATTCGCAATAACTCACTAACAGCGGGATGATAAAAAATTATTTTATTTTTTAAGAATCGGCAAAAATGTTAGGAGGCTGAAAGCATGCAAAAAGTCGCTTTTATTGCAAAGTTTGCAAAAATTCGCGAGAAGTTGCACAATCGGAAGGAAGCTGGAATAAGAGTGATTGTCTTCTTCAGAATCGCCTGGAATTTTTTTAAGAAATTGTAATTTGCCTTATTTTTTACTCACCCGAATCCACCATTAACTTTTCTGCAGTATATATTTCGCATAATGCAGAATTTTTTTTTGTGTGTTTTTATACCCTTTACCAAAAAAATGGTAAAAGGGTATATATAGGTTTGTCATTCCGTTTGTAATTTCTATAATATCAATAAGCGATCCATAAAATATATATATTCTGGATCCTTATGCATAGGGAAGACGAATAAGCGATGTCCGCCTGTCCGTCTGTCCGTCTGTCCGTCTGTCTGCACGTGAAATCGGTTTTCCGAAGCTCCCAGAAGAGCTAGAGACTTCGTTCTTGGACTGGTGTGTTAGAAATTTTCCAAAATAGATTGGTATTGAAATTCAGCAAAATCGGGCAGACGATTGCAGAGCTGGAAAACTTAAGCTTCATTTTGCCATATAAAAGTAACTCCCGAAAACAAATTTTTATTTTTTTTAATAAATAAACTTATTTTACACTTCAGTACGACTAAAATTGGAATTTTAAATAAAAAAAATACAAAAAAATTAAAAAGACGTTTCCAGGGTTGGAAAACTTTAACTTTTTGTGTTATGTAAAATTAATTTTGTCTAAAACTATATTAGTATTTTCTCGAGAACCGTAAGAGCTACAGACCTGAAATTTGGACACAGTATGTAGACCTTTGGCCGCTACAACAACAAATACATGAGAATTGGAAATTAAAGGGTGTTCCAAAACGAGCAACGAAAAATTTTAAAATCACATGTAATATACATATAATTGTATGTAGTATGTATGTATATACACTTGAAATTTGTAAGGTTAGTGTATTTTTATACAGACTACAAAAATTAACACAAAAATTAAAAAAAAATTAAATTAAAGGGTGTTCCATCAGTTAATGCAATTTTGACTATGTAATTTTGACAATTTGCTGTATCTTGGAAACCGTAAGAGCAAAACTCTTGAAATTTTCAAAAACGGTAAAACTGAAAAAATAAAAAATTATAAAATCGCCAAACCGAAAAAAATCGCCAAAAACAAGAAAAAATCGCCAAAACAAAAAAAGCACCAAACTAAAAAAAATTCTAAGACTAAAATAAATCGCAAAAAAAACGGAAAAATTGCTAAAATGAAAACAAAAATCGCCAAAATGAAAGAAAATCGCCAAAATGAAAATCGCCATAATGAAAAAAATCACCAAAACGAAAAAAACCCTAAAAAACAGAAAAAAATCGCCAAAATAAAAAAAACCCCAAAAACAGAAAAAAATCGCCAAAATGAGAAAAAAGCCAAAAACAGAAAAAAAATCGCCAAAACGAAAAAAAGCACCAAATTAAAAAAAATTATAAAACTAAAATAAATCGCAAAAAAACGGAAAAATTGCTTAAATGAAAAAAAATCGCCAAAACGAAAAAAAACCTAAAAAACAGAAAAAAATCGCCAAAATGAAAAAAAATCGCCAAAAAAAGAAAAAACCTAAAAAACAGAAAAAAATCGCCAAAATGAAAAAAAAAATCGCCAAATGAAAAAATTACCAAAACGAAAAAAACCCTAAAAAACAGCAAAAAAAAAACCTAAATAACAGAAAAAAATCGCCAAAACGAAAAAAGCACCAAATTAAAAAAAAATTTCTAAGACTAAAATAAATCGCAAAAAAACGGAAAAATTGCTAAAATGAAAACAAAAACCGCCAAAATGAAAGAAAATCGCCAAAATGAAAAAAAAAATCGCCAAAATGAAATAAATCACCAAAACGAAAAAAAACCTAAAAACAGAAAAAAATCGCCAAAATGAAAAAAGCACTAAATTAAAAGAAAATTTCTAAGACTAACATAAATCGCAAAAAAATGAAAAAATTGCTAAAATGAAAAAAAAAATCGCCAAAATGAAAAATATCGCTAAAACGAAAAAAAACCTAAAAAACAGAAAAAAATCGCCAAAAAGAAAAAAAATCGCCAAAAAAAAGAAAAAAAATCGCCAAAACGAAAAAAAAACATAAAAAAAAGAAAAAAATTGCCAAAATGAAAAAAAATCGCCAAAATGAAAAAAATCACCAAAACAAAAAAAAACAAAAAAATCGCGAAAAAAAACCCAAAAAAAAAAGAAAAAATCGTCAAAATGAGAAAAATCTCCAAAATGAAGAAAAGCCCAACAACAGAAAAAAATCGCCAAAATGAAAAAAACCTCCAAAAACAGACAAAATCGCCAAAACGAGAAAAAAGCGACAAAACTGAAAAAATCGTTTTAACTGAAAAAAACTTCAAAAAAGCAAAAAACCTTCCTTTCGTGCGCGATTCAAAGTCGCACTTAACTGATTTTTTTAATATTAAAGGAATTAAATGAAACTAAGTTTTTGTTTATTTCGTTCTTGCTTTTTTCACTTAACATATTTTATGTATTTTTTAAAGAACTAGATTGGTATCAATAATCAGAAAAATCCAAAATTATGACTCCAGGGTTGGAAAACTTACACTTTTTGTGTTATGTAAAATTAAATAGGTCTAAAATTTTTTTTCTTTTTCTTTATAAATTGAATATATTTTATGCTTCTGAAAGAAAAGTTTGGTGTATGAAATTTGAAAAATGAAAATTATAGCTCCAAAGATGGAAACTTTAAAAAAATGATAAATTTTTTCACAAAACAAATATATGTATGTACGTGTCTGTATACTATATATGTATATGTACGTACGTTGGTAAAGGGTATATAAGATTCGGCACAGCCGAATATAGCACTCTTACTTGTTTTTTCTTTTTTTGCTTTTATTAAACTATTTTCGTTATTTTAATATTTACGTTATTTTTATTTATTTTAAAAATGGCTCATACATGAGCAGAGTTAAAATATCAATTCTATTTACTATCAACAAATTTGCCGTGTGCTGAAAAGCTTGCATAGGCTTTTCAACAAATAACATATCTGACAACATAAGTACATAGCAAAATTTGTTAGAAAGTAAAAATATTGCGTCTACACGATATGCTAAAATCTTTAACATACGTCTGCTAACAACTTTAACAAATGCACTTCATATGTAGTTAAGCATACGTACATTGAAAAAGTCTTGTGTCTACACGATATGTTGGCACTGGCAACAAATTTTTCATCATAAATATGCTGATTCAACATATCGTCTAGACTTAGCTTAAGATTATTATGAAGCAATTCAGTAGTTTAGTCAAAAGACTCCTCAATAATATATTAAAAGTTTCAAAAGTCACATTTTTAAAAATCTTATTTTTATCTAAGAAATCTTTTTGGTCGTTTTTCATGTCTAAAAACTTCAAAAATAAGATAAATCTTCATATATGGTAACACTGGCTGCAATACACTGTTGTGCTCGGTTGTGTCACTTGTTCTCATTTCGGTGTTCTTTGTTTTGATGTTCGTAAAGAGATGACCAACTGCTGCTGGCTAGTAGACAGTGTACTGTACTGGTCTTGTAGTCGAAGGGTTGGAGTTTCGAATCCTGGAGAAAAGTCAAAGTACTCGTAGCTTTGCAGTTTGAATTTTTGTAACTATACATTTTAAATTAATTAAATAATGTTGAATAATGATGTATATGTTAACTGTCTTATTTATAAAAAATATTTCTGTTTAATAAGAGGCTTATGAAACAAATTTTCTATGGAAATTTGATTAATAAACCTTTTATAAAATCAATATATTTTTTATGAATTAGCCCCTAAATGTGTATCTAAATAATATAAGGTTATTGTGGCTGCAGCGGTAAGCGATAATAATATTCATGATACCTGTGTGTCAATCAATATACACAATAACTAAGAAAATACAATGACTAGATTAAATTAATAGGCAGATTTTGTAAAAAGCTTCGTTTCTAAACGTCTCAAATTTTTATGAAAAAATCCGAAAACTAGTTTAAAAAAATATTGTTTGCATACAAATTTCAAAACAAAACAAAGTCGTTTCTTTCTATTTACAAAATCAACCTTTGAATTCACGTTGTTTCAAATTGAAATAACTTTGATACAACATGGTTCTGCGTGTTATTTCAGTATCGAATTTTATGTTTATGTTTATGTTGTTCCCAACTTGAAATAACTTACAAATACTGCAATGTTAAATCAATATGAAATAAAGTTATTTCAGAAGGAAACATTTTCTTTGAAGATTAAAGTGAATCATGTTGTTGAAGTAGATTTTAGTGTGAAATTTTTCTATGGGTATGTATATGTTTTGTGTAAAGTGTCCGACACTTTAAATTGTTAACAAAGCATTTTTAATACAATGTTTTGCAACTGGAAAATATTGATGTTATTTATTGAATATTTATGCTTTTGATGTCATTATTTTGGTTATTATTTTAAAAAATGAAATTGTAGGCAATACATATTCGAAATACGAGGGCGGTTCGGAAACTTCTTAGCCTAGCACAAAAAGCGCGGTGTAAACAGAAAAAAGTTAAGTGTTTTGGAAACTTACATCTCTGCTATGAACACATGTTAAATTTTGTTTCGATCTGGCAACTCCTTCATATAGAACCAGCTGTTCACAAAAGACGCATCCGCGATTTTTTAACAATGGAAAAATTAGAAATGCGTGGTGTAAGTAAATATTTACATAAAAAAGGTTTATCGGGACAAGAAATTCATAATGATATGGTGAATGTGTTAGGTGTAAGTGCTCCTTCATATGCAACAGTAAAAAATTGGGTTGCTGAATTTAAACGTGGTCGTACAAGCATTGAACAGATGAAAAAGCTTTCTGCAAGATGGGTGCCGCATTTGTTAACAGTCCACCAAAAACGCATAAGAATAAACATTTCTCAAGCTTGTTTAGATCGTTTTAAGCGAAATGAAATGGATTTTAAGCGTCGTTTCATAACTGTTGATGGGACATGGATCCACCACTATACTCCAGAGACAAAAGAACAATCCAAACAATGGACTGAAGCTGGAGAAAGTGCCCCAAAGAAGGCAAAAACAATTCAATCGGCTGGTAAGGTTATGGCAACGGTTTTTTGGGACTTCAAAGGTATTTTATTGATTGACTATCTGCAAAAGGGTAAAACAATAAATTCAGAGTACTATTGCAACCTTTTGGATCAATTAAATGTACAAATTCGAGAAAAACGTCCTGGCTTACAACACAAAAAAATAATTTTTCATCAAGACAACGCACCAGCGCACAAGAGTGTTTTAACAATGGCTAAAATCAACGAATTAAAGTACGAGTTGCTTGACCACCCACCTTATTCACCTGATTTTGCTCCCAGTGACTTTTACCTGTTCCCAAATCTAAAAAAATTCCTTGCTGGCAAGCGTTTTTCCTCAAATGAAGATGCAATAACAGTTGTAAACCACTATTTTGAAGACCTTGAGGAAAACTATTTTAATAGAATTGCTAGAAAGGCGTTGGACTAAATGTATTGAAGTTTCAGGAGACTATATTGAAAATATAGTCTAAAACTAACTATTCT
This sequence comes from Tachina lurida, assembly GCA_944452675.1. Lineage (NCBI taxonomy): Eukaryota > Metazoa > Arthropoda > Insecta > Diptera > Tachinidae > Tachina > Tachina lurida. Next base: position 37,885,989 of record OX101752.1, on the reverse strand, counting down.
CTTTCATTGACAGGCTAAGAAGTTTCCGAACCGCCCTCGTATAGCAAACATCATAATATGTATGAATACTATTCATAGTCATTGCAACCATCATAATTATAATCACTATAATGCGAACATTGATGCACACTTTTTTAACGCATTCAATATTTTCTATTTTTTTTTTTGTGTCTATGTATTCTACAATTAACTATACTAGACTTTTATTTAATTGAGCTTTGTTATTTCCAAGATAAATAGCAACAATTGTGCCAGTCATAGCATACTAGACCAGGCCGGACCAGATGCACGTCTTCTTACATGAATGTATGTAGGTATGTATGAACATTGTGCATACAGGCCTGAACGGATATGTACTCGTAGTTTGGAAGCGAAAAAATATAAACAAATAACAATATAGTTTAGCATCAAATCAAACTCAACTTAAAGTTGTCAATAATAAAATTATATGATTAATGATGGAATTACATCAATGAGTAAACTAGTATTTGCTGTAAAGTGCTTGTGAACTATTTTAAATGTCAAAGTATTATTAAATTATTTTTATTTTTATTATATATACACGCACAGTAGATATTTTAATTGATCTATACTTATATTCGCCCATACATACATACATACATACATATATACATACATACATATATGGAAACTTGCAGCAATTTTGTACTTAACTTCTTTGTGATAGTGATCATTTTATGGACTTAAGTGGAATTACGACACTTAATAGATGACTTGATAAAAAAAAACACATAGCTTAAGCATCTCGATTTGATTGGATCAATGTCGTCTTATGAAGGAGTACAGATATTTCCCTGTTCTAAGCACATAGAAGCAAAAAATAATTTATTTAGTCATCCGATATCAATGATGTAATAAAAACTCAATAACACTTCACATGTATAGATATCTACCCTGGAGGCAATTCCTAGTTGTATATATCGTCATGTGAGAACTTAAGTGTCCAATACGCCATTATAAACTATTGGATATTAGACACTTAAGTTCTCACATGACGATATGTATGTATACATACATATGTATATATCAGTGTTGGCAGTTTTTTTTTTAGATATTATTCCCAATTTCTTATTTGGCATCCCCAAAAGTGCCCAAATTTATTTTTTTTAATTAAAATTTTTTCTTTTGTGAATAATGACAAAATCAACATATTATTCAATAAAATTCATATATATCGATAGCTATATTTGCATTGATATAAATTAAATTTTTACTTATAAAACTTGTAAAGAATATATTAAAAAAAATTTAACTAAAGTTTATCATTTCAAAAACTTCAGAATCGAAATCTTCTGATTCATCAGCCTCAGAAACTTTGTTGTACATGGTACTTGTATTAAAAAGCTTTAGCATTTTAGCAGAAGGATTAAATTTTTCCCAACAAATTTCATTATTTTTAAAGTGGGTGTTTATTTTGTATTTTTGTTTTGGTAGTGTTCGTTATTGGTTAATCTGCCTTAATACTTCTTCTTTATTAGAAACCATTCACTATGAATAGTAACACACATTTTTAGACTTGTCAGAAGCATATTTCTTAGTTCAAAAATCGTTCCTGTTTGACCATCAGTTATAAAAAAATCCCCCAAAAATGTCCTCAAATTTAATTATCATCCCCAACAAATCCCCAGATCTCCAATCGCGAAAAAAAATCCCCTAAACTGGGAACACTGTTACTTTTATATATCAGTTGCTTTAATATATATCAAAAAAAAATTTCAAGTTTTCCAACCCTGGAATCATTTTTATTTTTCTGATCTCTTACAGCAATCTGTTTCTTTTAAGAATATATGATATGTTTAATTTATAGAAAAAAAGGAAAAAATAGTTTTAGTAAGTTACTTTTATATAACAAAAAAAGTTATAGTTTTCCAACCCTGGAAACGTCTTTTTGATGTTTTTGATTTTTTTTTTATTTGAAATACCAATTTTATTCGTATTGAAGTATAAAATAAATTTATTTATTAAAAAAAAAATTAGTTTTCGGTAGTTACTTTTATATGGCAAAATAAACCTTAAGTTTTCCAGCACTGCAACCGTCTGCTCGACTTTGCTGATTTGCAACACTAATCTATTTTGGACCATTTCTGACACAGCAGTCCAACAACGAAGTCTCTAGCTTTTCTGGGAGCTTCGGAAAACGAATTTCACATACAGGCAGACGGGGTCGCTTATTGACATTATAGGAATTACAAACGGAATGACAAACGTATATATACCCAAACCTATATAAACCTATGTATATCCTTTTACCAGTAAACATCTTTCTAAAACATGAAATATGTTTAACTGAAAAAAAATTATAATTAATTATTTTTTACCCACATTTTTTTTCAATTTCCAACCCTGGAACCATAATTTTGATTTTCCTGGTCTTTAATAGTAATTTATTTCTTTCTAAAATATAGAATATATTTAATTACCAAAGAAATAACTAGTTTTATTTAATTAGTTTTATTTATCAAAAAAAGTGTACTTTTCCCTGGGTCCTTTAACCAATCTTGTTCTTTAACAAATATATAAAATATGTTAAATGAACAAAGAAAAAGATAATAAATAAGGAAAATGCTAGTTTTATTTAGTTACTTTAATATCAAAAATTTTTAAAATTTTCCAGCTCTGTTGTTTATATTTTTCTAATTCTCTATACCCAACTTTTCTTTCCAAAACATAAAATATATAAATAGATTCATATATAAAAAAAAATTATTAGACCTAGTTAATTTTATATATCACAAATATTGTAAGTTTTCCAACCCTGGAATCATATTTTTAAAATTTTCTGATTTCTTATACCAATATTTTTTTTAAGAATGTAAGATATTTTAAATTTATAGATAAAAGGGAAAACTTAGTTTTAGTAGGCTATTGTTATGTAACAAAAAAAGTTAAAGTTCCCAACCCTGGAAATTTTTAAAAATTTTTTTTTATATTTTTAATACAAATTTTTTTCGTACTGATATATAAAAATCAAAAATTTTCTGTTATATAGTTACTTTTATATGGCAAAATAAAGTTTAAGTTTTCCAGCTCTGAAAACGTCTGCCCGATTTTGCTGATTTTCAATACTAATCTATTTTGGACCAGTCCAAGACCGAAGTCTCTAGCTTTTCTGGGAGCTTCGGAAAACTGATTTCATGTACATCAGACGGACGGACATCGCTTATTCGTCTTCCCTATTCATAAGGTTACAGAATATACATACATATATATTTTATGGGTCTCATATGCATATTATGGAAATTACACACGGAATGACAAACCAATATATGTATACCCTTTTACCATTTTTGGTAAAGGGTATAAAAATATACTTAATTTTCAGTGGAAACATTTTTACATTTTAAGTAGATAAAAGAAACTGCCTTAAATTAATTTCACACTATTTATTTGTTAATAGCTGTGACTCCCATAGACAAAATATTAGCAACATTTTTAGGGTTATTGTCCTAAAAAGCTAATTTTACTGAACAATTTTGTTTAAACTTTACCCAACTTATTCATAAAAAAATTATTATTAACTTACAAAAATTCATTTTACAAAACTTTCATAAATTCAAAATATTTTTTTTTTAAACAACATTTATAATTTATATTTCATGCTCGAGTTAGTAACAAAAGCAATTAAGGGAAAAAGTCGATCACAACACTTACATTTAATTTTATACTTTAGTTGCAAGCAAAACATTTGAAATACAATGATGAAAAAACAGCCTTTGCTTTCCGCAGTTTCCTACTTTTTTTTTTTTTTTTTTTGAAAGCAATTAATTTCTGTCTAATTAAGTTCACTTTGCTTAAGCTACGAAATACGAAATACCGAGTTGTAAATATTTAAGGTAGCCATTGAAAATTTAAATTTTACGGCTTTTGTTAATTTTTATGGGAAGTTATTGTTTGGTGTTGAAATTTTATATTTGGAGTAACGTTTTTAGACTAAACGTAGGCTTATCAATTTGGATTTATTTATTTTTTGCTTAATAAAACATACTCGTAAATTGTAATAAGCTTTTTTCTGTTCTTTATTTTATGCGTAAAAATTTCATGGTTAATTTATTTATACTAAAGAAACTTAAGGCCATATGGAAAGTTCATTTATCTTGCAGCTTATTTTTACCCGACTGCGCGACACAAAGCGAGTGTATTCATTTGGGGTATTCAAATGGTACTCATAAATTAAACATTCGTTTATTTGCTTTACTTTTCGACAAAATTATCTTGATTTGGTCATTTTAATTTTTTTTTTTTTTTTTTCAAAAAACAAATGTTTATATGTTTTTCGACTTACGCTGTTATTGCTTGTGACCATCATTTCGAATTCCTAAAAGTATTTAATTAATATATTTATAAGAATAGGCGCGATAAAAACTACAAGGTGAAAAAAGGTAGTAATGGGTGTTTTTTATTGAGGTATAGAACTTTAAGTTGGCATCACTTTTTTAACTGGCGGCCATTTTGTCAGCTGTCAAGTGATTAATATTTAGTTTGGTTTGCCATTTCATCATGAACAGGTTGACAAAAGAACAACGCTTGCAAATCGTGCAAATTTATTTCGAAAATAATGGTTCAGTTCGCGAAGTTTACCGCAAGCTCCGTCCATTTTATGGTCGACATAATTGTCCATCAGAGCAATTAATTCGGTTAACCATGGATCGTTTTCGCACTACGTTTACTCTATGTGATAATACGCATCCGCAGAGACGTCGAACAGTGCGCACCGAAGAAACAATTGCCGCTGTAGAACAAAGTGTTGAAGAGGACCCGAATGAATCGATTCGCCACCGTGCACAGCAATTGGAGCTGATAACCGACTATTTTGTTCCCGAATTGGATGGCATGAATGTGCATGAGTTGTGGTTCCAACAAGACGGCGCTACATGCCACACAGCGCACGTCACAATCGATTTATTGAAGGAAACATTCGATGAGCGCATAATTTCGCGGAATGGACCTGTCAATTGGCCACCAAGATCGTGTGATTTGACACCATTGGATTATTTTCTTTGGGGATATGTGAAGTCGCTCGTCTACGCCAACAAACCAGAAACGTTAGGGGACTTGGAAGCCAACATTCGTGGCGTTATTGCCAACATACGGCCCCATATGCTCGAAAAAGTGGTTGAAAATTGGACCTGTAGAATTGGCTTTATTCGAGCCAGCCGCGGCGGCCACATGCCCGAAATCATATTTAAACATTAATGGCATAAAATTATCCTTCCAATAAAGCCAAATTGATGGACATTAAAACGATTTTCTTGTGTTTTATTTCAATTCGAAGTTCTATACCTCTAAAAAAACACCCTATATAACTAAGGTCGTAAGTAGAGAGTTGCGCGTGTCGTGCTTTTTTCGCACGTATTGAGCAAAGTTGACACAAAAAAACACGAAACGATTTTAAATGTAAATTAGATATCCATCTAAAAATTCGGCAAATATAAAATAAATCTTGTGCAAAGATCTTCCTAAAACATGAAATATGTTTAGCTGAAAAAAAAAATAATTTTTGGTTATTTTTTTACCCAATTTTTTTTTTAATTTCCAACCCTGGAACCATAATTTTGATTTTCCTGGTCTTTAATACTAATTTATTTCTTACTAAAATATATAATATCTTTAATTACCAAGGAAATAACTAGTTTTATTTAATTAGTTTTATATATCACAAAAAGTGTACTTTTCCCAACCCTGTAATCATCCTTCTAGATTTTTCCGGTTTCTTACACCAACTTTGTTCTTTATAAAATATGTTAACTGAACAAAGGAAAAAAGAAATAAGGAAAATACTAGTTTTACTTAGTTACTTTAATATCAAAAAAAAAGTTAAAAGTTTTCCAGCTGTGGAGCTGTGGTTTAGTTTAGTCTAATTTTCTATACCCAACTTTTCTTTGCAAAAAATAAAATATATTTAATTTAAAAAGAAAGAGCAAAACATTAATTAGACCTAGTTACTTTTATATATCACAAAAAGCATAAGTTTCCCAACCCTGGAATCATGCTTTTAGATTTTTCTGATTTCTAGCACCAATATTTTTCTTTTAAGAATGTAAGATATGTTGAATTTATAGAGAGAAGGGAAAAAGCAGTTTTAGTAGATTATTTTTATATAGCAAAAAAAAAATTTAAGTTTTCCAACCCTGGAAATGTCTTTTTTATTTTTATTGGCACATAAAATTGACACATAAAATAAGTTTATAATAAGTAGCTACTTTTATATGGCAAAATCAAGTTCAAGTTTCCCAGCTCTGAAACCGTCTGCTCGATTTCGCTGATAATCAATACCATTTTTAGTAAAGGGTATAATGAAGAATCATGTTGAATGAAAGTTATTTCAAGTTGAAACAACGTGATTTCGATACTAAAATAACATAAGGAACCAGGTTGAACCAAAGTTATTTCACGTTGAAACAACATGAATATAACTTAATGTTGTCACTTTATTTTTTTATTAATTACTTGTTTTTGTTTTTATATTAGCATAGGCAAAATGTGTTTGTATTGTTTCCCCCCCCCCTCCCACTCAAGGGTTTGAACCTAAGCTTATAGAATGGTAGAGCAATTTTAATAAGATAAGTAAAAAAAATTTTAAATATACTTATCTGCCTTAATGCGCAGGTATACAATTGTGCCCTTATTTATGAAAGTGGTCTGTCTGAGTCATACGTATATTCCTTTGGTCGAGCTATTTAGTAAATTACATTTGAATAAGTGAAAATATATTTTTATATTATGTAATTAATTTATAGCATTTATTAAATATTTATTTCCAAGCAAAAATTTATGTGACTTAGACCACTTTCATTATTAAGGGCACAATTGTATATCATTGCCTGCTCACTGTGAAAATTTTTAGATGGCACAATCTTGCCACATTAAAATTTTAAAACACTCATTGTGAATATCCTAATTATATATTTCTAATAAGTTTAATATGATTTGCAATCAAAAGTTTTTTACATGGTGATTTTACATTGGTATATTTTTCCGTGTGTATGTAATTGAATAAGAGAAATTATTATTGTGCGAAATGGGAAAATTTTTTCCGCTCGTATTTCGTACTAGTTCGACATATTGGTATTCGTGTTCGGGTTGTGTGGTGTTGAAAAAAAATTCGATTCGATTCCATGTCTAGTCGAAAGTAAGCAGCACAGACTTAACGTAAAGTGGAGGAATAAATGAACGAATTACAACAGAAAATTTGTGTTTTTATGGTTTAAGAAGACACATAACTTCAAACTAAGAAAACAATACTCCATAAAATCTCTGAAACCTGGTCCCTATCAAAGAAGGATGAAAGTAAACTGGAAAAATATCAGCGTAGAATTTTACACAAAGTATATGGCCCAGTATGTGAAAATGGTGTCTGGAGAATTAGATTCAATAATGACTTTAGAAGCATCTAGCAATATACATATGTATGTACGTATACATATGTAAGTGTGGTTAAAGGTATTGAAATACCAGGTAAGCCATGGGCTTGACATGTACAATTGTACATAGACTCGATAGTTTTAAAGCCGAGAAAAAGATATTGGAACTGTTGCCCAAAGGGAAGAAGATATAGAGGAAGACCCAAGCTGAGATGGTGCGATGGTATTGCAAATGATTTCAAGATTATTAATTTATGCTATAAACACAATTGGGACGAACGACGATTTTTTTTTTTTTTTTTTCAAGTGAAGTAACACTCAGGCAATTAATGCCTACTACTATTACTAGGTGTTACCATCTTTAGGAAAGGGATAGCGATAGAGAAGACAGGTGGTGAAGGGAGAGATAGAGGAAAGCTTCATTCTTTTACAACTCTGCTTTTTTGCACGTTTTTTTGATAATGCAGTGTTGCTGCGCCATCTGGTGTCAAATGAGGCATATTAAATTTTTGAAGCTGTGTTTTTTAGCCGTTTTATTGATTATTTTACTTCGCCGATGATTCTGCTACACAACGAAGGAGGGCGCTCTGATGTTACATTAGTACTAGTATCTGCTGAAGTCGGTATAGTTCAGTGACCAGTGACTATGCCTTCATCACTTGAACTTTTCTACAACAACTGATACAAAGGGACACTAATGCACATCAGAAAAATGCGTGGTGTTGTTATTCAATGACTGTTGGATACAGGGATTGAACCCAGGACCTTCGGTTTTGTAGTCAACGTGCTAACTACTTTCGTTCACGTTGACGAATTCGTCGATAAGAATTCGCTGAGTAAATTTGTCGTATGAAGCACAATAATGACAAATTTACTCACCGAATTCTGCTGTCATAATTGATGAAGTTGGTTATTGTGTACTCGTATGCAAAGAGAGAGAGAGAGAGAAAATTGTTTTTTCGTCGTTGGTCGGCGTACAAAATAGAAATAAGCCTATCAGAGTTCGTCACACACGACGACTTTCGTTCTACGGTGGTGTTGTGTTCATTTTCATATCCGCAAATGTGTTTTATTTTTGATGACGAGTTCGAGAGTTCGCACTGAAATATTCGTCGTTCGTCCCAGTTGTGCTTCTAGCATTAAGCAATTAAATAATTCTCGTGGGTTATTTAGCGCAAAATAGCACTCACACCGGCCTGTAGCGCTAACTATAGTGATGATAGAAAATAAAACTACATTGTTGTGCCGCTATTTATAATTTTATTAGTTGCTTAAAAACTCTGGTGAAAATTTCACTTTTATGTAAAAAATAAAAAACATCACCGATTATCCAAATAAATCATTTTGTTGTGATTTACAAAAAACAAAATTGTCTCTGCTGGGTAAATGTGGCAATTTATATTACATATACCTATTTGCTTTTATATTTATTAATTTTTTGTTATAATAAATAAAAATAATAATATTTTTTTCCATATGTCATCGCCTGTCAATATCAATTAATTTTCGAATCCTGGCAGTGACTGCATTGAAAGACAAAAAGAAATAATATTATTGTGTGTAATATTCACATACGAGTATCTTAATGGCAAAAAGTCTCAAATAATTTTTGTTTGTTCATTTCAATTAAATATTAATATATTTGTGGTGCATATTTAAGACATCATATGTTGGCTGTTGATATTTTTCCAATATCATCATGACTGTGGTGCCTATTAGAGAAAAATAAAGATAAAAAGTGGTTGGGAAAGTTTTAAAGACAATTGACTTTTTGAAAAAAAAAAAACTTTTAAATTTTTTACAATTCTGGGCAACAAAAAAATACACTAATGCACAAACGTAAAATGATAGAGAATAATTGAAGTTTTTTTTCCACCACTCTGTGAAGCTTATTTAATAGTTTTTAGTGCGTCAACTTTCTTTTAAATATTCGTTCAATAACTATAGCAAAAGGTAATATAATTTCTCTTCAAGAACATAGAGCAGTATCAAACTCCAACTTTTTCTATAGATAGAAACATATTGTAAGTACACACAAAAATAGACGACATATTGGCCCTAATCGCGGTTTGCGTATTTCGATTTCGATTTCGATTATGACAAATTTTGTCATACATTAAAAATGAACTATTGAGGTGTTATTGAATCTATTACAAAACCCACACTGAGGTGGATTAGTTTAATAAAACCCTGTTGTTAACACCAAAAATTGTTTCAATAACACCTTACTTTAACTTGATCAAACATTTATCAATACTGAAATTTTAAAAATATCACACGATAAAAAAAAAGTTTTTAAACAGGTTCTCATATATTTTCATCAGTTCTCGTTGAAACTTAATAGTGAACAGACGTCTCAACGGAGTTTTTCTTATAAACATACTAAACAACAACAAAAATATTCGTAGTACATATTGATTTTGATAAATAGGCTTTATTGGCTTTAGTAATATTTTTTACATAACGAGAGATAACAAAAACAAAACAAAAAACCGTAAACAAAGTGACATTGAGGAACACTCCTCATGAGTAGCTTAAAAACAAAAAATTGTGAGTGAGTTCTAATAGGCAGAAATGCCTATTTCACTGTGAGTTCTGAAGCTCTTAGTGAAAACAATATAAAATAAAAAATCTGATGATAATCTCTTTCTAACGGCAAACTAGATTTCAACCGATTAATCGGCTTCGGCCTTCGGCCAAAAATTGGTAATCGGCCAACATTCGGCCTATGGCAAAAATCGGCCGATTAGCCGAAGACGAATATTTTTCATTCCAAGCTTGAAAAATAACATTATTTTTGGTTGTTGCTCGCCGACAATTTATATTGTGTTTAACGTTTTGAAAGGGTTGCTTTGAAATACAACCCTGTTGCTTTCTATTTTCTTTTACTTGGACGTTCTTGTGAGTGATCATATGAAAAAGCAATCTAGAAATTGCAAAATAGTTTTATTTTTCTTGTTATGTATCCAATAGATATTACAGCTATTTCAGTGATCTCAAAAAAGCAAACTTTTTTCTTAATTCATATAAAACAAGTATTATTTTTAAAATTTAAAACATTCGGCTTCGGCTTCGGTTTTGGCCGAAGTTTAGGATTTTAGCCGAAGTTCGGCTTCGGCTTCGGCCAAAAAAAACGCCTTCGGTCGATCTCTACGGCAAACCCACTTTTTCGCTAGCGATCAACTTCGCTTTATCCAATGCCAACTAGTGATTCGTTAACATTACCATTGCCTAGTACTTCTTGATTTAAGTCAGCGATATCATCCGGTCCGGGCTCGTGTTCATCACTTAACCAAGTTATCACTAAATATGTATAACAGTAGCCCAAAACCCAAGGTCCTAGTCGGAATGGCTAGATATATGACTGTGGTAAAGCGTATTCTTTGCGTATAAAGCAAATTCTTCTAAAATTGCATCTGCCCCAAAGATATCTAGGGATAACAGCGCATTCTCTACTAATCGTCAAACCCATTTTAAAATATTGCAAGATGACAACGACAAACACGATATTTCCTCGAACAAAGCCGCCACCAATCTACTTAAGAGAAAAAACTTTAAACGCCCTTATTAAAAAATTGATCTCGGTCATTGGTGAGAATAAATTTGACATTGTTCCAATAAAACGTGGTAACATTGATGAAACGAAAAATAAAATTTTTGAAGAAAAAGATTTCTGCAAAATGGTTACTAAATTTGAAAAAAAAATAAAACCAGTTTCCACACATACCAGCTTAAGATTGCTAAAGGCTTGTAGATCGTATTGAGGGGCACAGATCCTTATGTTGTTCCCGAAGAAACAAAAGATGCACTCGTCCGCCAGGGATTTAAGGTAAAAAATGTATCTAACATAAAAAATAGGGAGAGAAATAGCATTCGCTATTTTAATATAATAATGGTCTCTGAGACTCATTTGACTTCGAGAAGCCTATTCAAAATTAGTGGCTACACCTTATATGATTCAAAGGACCCAAAAGGAGAATCATGCGGTGGATCAGCAATTCTAATGAAGTCAAGACTTAAGCACTATATCCTTGACAACGTTAGTGAAGAACATCTAAAAGCAACAAATATTTGCCTTAATATTTATTTTACAAATGTCGTGATATCATCAATTTACTCACCTCCCAGATTTTCAGTTACCGAAGATCTGTATGAGAAGTTCTACAAATAGCTTGGATATTGTTTTGTAGCAGCTGGCGACTACAATGCAAAACATACGTTCTGGGGTTCGCGTCTTATTACACCTAGAGGTCGAACGTTGTTCAACACAATTTCAAAAATAGGCTTGGACGTCATTTCGAGTGGCGAACCCACTTACTGGCCTACGGACATACAAACATTCCAGCTGTTTTAGATTTTGGCATCATGAAAAATATCTCTAGAGATTTAATTCATGTTGAAGTTTCTCTACATCTAGCTCGGAGAGATCAGCCTCCCACGACCGGAGAGATCAGCCCACTAAGAAGTGACTTACCTCACCTGTATGTGAAGATGATCAATCGTGTTAATTGAATGGTATTCAAAAAATATCTCAGTAGTCATTGCAGGGAAAACACTAAGCTCAGAATATCCGATAATATTGAATTTAACTAACGTAAAGATTAAACAGGCAGATGAACATGCTCCTACCTCCCATTCGCAGACTATGTTTAACAGAATTCATTCTACGGCTATTAAAAGTCTCGTATGAGAAAAAAGAAGAGCTAGTTGGGAAATGGTAACAGCGCACAGCACCCCAACAAAAGTCAGACTTAAAGAGTGCACTACGACTCCAAGAAATTCTGGCTTCTAAAAAAAACTACATCTCGTTAATATTATATGGAAGGTCTCCATGATACACCAGCATGTAATTACTCTTTGTTGCGCACTCCTAGAAATCTTAAAGGACCCGTTGAGTTTACACCACCTCTACGCAGTTCTACCGGAGGTTGGGCAAGATGCGATTCTGAAAATGGCAACACATTTGCTAAACATTTAAAATCCGTATTTATCCCAAACTGAACTCAACCCGAAGAAAGCTCTAGGTAGTGATTGTCATTTAGGCCAATAAGTTTACTGTAAACAATGTCAAAGCTCTTCGAAAAGCTGTTCATGAAAAAATTTTTACCAATTCTAACTGAAAATGGGTGCATACTGCACCAGCAATTTGGTTTTAGAACTCAGCATAGCACCATTCAACAAACGTATAGATTGGTTCAAGTTATAAGAAGAACATTTGAAGAAAAGAAGTATAGTATTGCTCTGCCCTCTTTATAGATGTTTCTCATGACCCACTTTGATAAAGTGGGGCATGAAGGCCTATTCTTAAAATTAAAGACATATGTATCTAACAATAAACATTCTAAAGCTTTTGGAAAGTTCTAGCTCGAAAGTTTACTGTTGTGGAAGGAGACTTCACACAGAGAAAAAACTGCCTAATAGAATCCAGAAGATTTTCTCTATGAAACATTTTTAGGCTAAGGGGTATTAAAGCATAAAAAAGCGAAGATTTTTCTATAGAGATTTCAAATTATTTTTCGAGATAAATCTTTTTCATTTTAAATCAATAAGAAATTGTTATTAATCGTTTGTCGTATTTTTGGCACCATAAAACAATCCATAGAGAAACAATTTTTGATTCTATTAAGTTTTCTTCTGAATTGCATAAAAAGGGATTTTTTTATGAATTCATTAGGCTACCCTATTGATTTTTTCAAAAAGTTATTCCTTATTGTTTTCATTAGGTTCCCATATGATCATGTGTAAATCGTCCTCTTAGTTGTAATAAGGATATTAAAATTGAAAATATATCTACCAAGAAAAATTCTAAATCTTTTAGAGAGGTACATCTTTGTCCGGGAGTTCACTGTTGTGGAAGGAGACTTCATAAGTGTGCCTGAAACAATTTCATCTGGTGCGCAGCAGGGGAGTATACTGGGACCAGTTTTGTATTTGATTTATACTTGTGATATTCCTCTGAGCAATAACATCCACACTTCTACATTTGCCGATGATACAGGCTACCTTCACAAGGCATTCCAATATCTTTAGGAACATATTCCCCAGCTGAAGCTATGGTTGTTCTTATGGATAATAAAAGTAAACGAACAAAAGTGTGTTCAGGTAACATTTACCCAACGAAGAGAAAATTGTTGCCCCATTCGAATCAACAATCAAATTTTTCCTCCACTTTCCCAGGTGAAATACCTTGGTATACACCTTGATCGACGGCTTACATGGAAACACCATATTGACTCTAAGCTAACACAAATGAAATTAAAATTAACTAAAATGCATTGGCTGATTGGTAGAATCACAGCCTAATCCGTTTGTTCGTAATATCTTGAACTTTACTGGACACAACCGCTTAAAAAAAGAGGTACACAAGGGCTCTAATACTCAACACTCCACACAGAGAAAAAACTGCTTCATAGAATCAATAAGATTTTCTCTATGAAACGTTTTTAGGCAGAAAGAAGCGAAGATTTTTTCATAGAGATTCCTTATTGTTTTTATGTGGTAAATCTTATTAATTTTATCAAGAAGAAAACCACATAAAATCAAGCAGAAATCTTATTATTTACAACTTTTTTACTCAATTTCCGTTATTTTTGGCACCAAAAAAAAAAAACAATCCATAGAGAAAAACTTCTTGATTCTATTAGGTTTTCTTATAAATTGTAAACTATAGGGATTTCTTATTTATTTTATTAGGTTGCCTTCTTGATTTTTTTAAAAAGGGTTTCTTCTTGATTTCATTAGGTTGCCTTATTGATTTTTTCAATAAGGTTTTTTTCTTGATTTTAGTAGGTTCCTATATGTGTAAAGCATCTTATTGATTTTTTTTAATAAGGAAATCTTCTTGATTTTATGAGGTGACTTGTTATTTCATATCTATATATCTAGAGACAATTTTTTCATGATCTTTTTCATTTTTGTATAAGAATGTTTGCACAATAATTTCAATGGTTATTCAGGCTGCTTGTTAGCATATTGGTTAGAGTGCTTGTCTATCAGGTAGAAGTTTGCTGGTTCAATGCTTGGTGAGTAAGTTAGTTAAGAATATAACATAATGTGTATGTATGTATGCATAAATAAATAACATCTACAATATACTACATACATACATACATATGTATGTATATGGTATAGAATTTAAATGAAAATACATAATTACAGACAATAAAGACGGAATTTTTTTTTTTTTTTTTTATTGAAAAAATCAATAAGATAACCTCAAAAAAACCATAGAGATTTCTTATTAATTTTGTTCTATTTTATGAGGTATTTAGTAGGCACTGTTTTCTTTGTGCAGATGAAACTTCTTGAAAATATTTTTGGGTATTTATGTACATAGGTATTGTTAATTATTATCACTAAGTTCGGTTGGGCAGACAAGCGATTAGCAAATTTGTGACACTCTTAAAAAAGTACCCTTTAAAATTGCGTTTTACACAAACTACACCCTTAAGAAAGTTTTTTATGAAAAATTTTCCATAAAATACGATTCACGTTCATTTAAAATTTGATAAAAATTGAGATAAGCATTTAAAATGTGGCTATAATTAAATTAGTTTAAGCTAAAGCATTTTCACATAATATAATTGAAATTAATTTTATCTTTTACTCAATTATTTTTATGTTGACCGTAAACATTTTTGGAACATATTTAAGAGATTCAACAGCAATTTTTTTTAATTGATTATACTCGTAAATGAACAGTTTTCTTTGCATTAACTGCTTCATTAGTTACTTTTGCGTTTCATAAAATAGTTAACATTAAATTTATTTATTTGAAATTGTCTTTTTAACTATTTCTCTACACTGAAAGGAAACCCTTCATTCAGACAATGAAATTCTTCATTGTATTAATGAAAAGTTTCATTAAAAGTCAGCTAATGAAGCCCTTCATTGGATCAATGAAGAATGTTTCATTGTATTTATGAAGTTAATTTTGGCGGCTATGTCATAAATAGAATGAAACTATTTCATTAGTTCAATGACACTTTTTCATGAATATAATGTAATTGTTTCATTGATTTAATGAATTTTATTCATTAGTATAAAGAAAATTTCATTAAATTTATGATGAGATTTTCATAAATATAATGAACTATAAGCAGTAAATAATGAAAATTTTTTTTTTAAACACCTGCAATCATATCCCTTCCAATCCACATACTTAATAAAAAATATATATAAATTTTCTTTATTTTATTTAATGTATACAAATACATATGTACTTATGTATGTATTTATTAAAGCAAAGCATTTGAAATTTAAGGAACTCATCATTAGAGTTCAACCCAAATAATGTTTTAAGTAAGCCGAAAAACTTACATGTTTATAGTAAAACTCTTAATATGTTGTTGAGAATCACAATGCAGAAACATAAGTTTAAAAGAACCAAACAAAAATCTTAACAAAACAAGCATCTTTATTAGATGTTTGGCACAACCTTTTTGTGTTTGTATAATCGTGATAGGGACGTGAATGGATAAAAAAGAGAGAAAGAGTGAGATGTGTGATATACAATGAAGAATATTACATTGTATAAATGAAATTATTTCATTGAATTTATGACGACCATACTGCTTTGAAATTAAAAAGGATTAGAAAAGTAAGAAATAGAAAATATTTTTTAACAAAATAACTTTTGATTTATTTATGTTTGACAAACTACATACAGTAAGTATAGAAAATATGTGAAACTTACTTATATTTGCCCCAAATTCGCTAAAAAGAAAATTCGTTTAAACAATGTAACGATTTTCATTAATACAATGAACTATGAAGAACACCTAAAAAGCAGAAATTGAAAGATTTCATGTATACAATGTAATTGTTCATTGTATTAATGAAAAGTTTCATTAATATAATGCAGAACATTTAATGAAACCGTTTCATTGTCTGAATGAATCACCCTTATTCCAGTTGTCGCCATCGACGTCACTTTAACACAACACCAAAAAATTTATGCTCATATATCCGTTGGCGGAAACAACTGACTTATGTTGGCAGGGTTACGCTATTTTATAGACCTTAAGGAACGGAAATAGATTGTCAGTTGCGCAAAATTGCTCTCGAGAGCGAGTAAACGAGCCACAATTTTTTGGTATTGTGTTAAATTGACGTCGATGACGACAACTGGAATAAGGGTGAATGATTTTCCTTTCAGTGTAGCATATCAAAAGTAATTTTCAGTTGGATATACTAAATGCGCACGTGTTTGTGTTTGTGTGTGTGTGTGTGTGTGTGTGTGTTTGTGTGTTGCTGTGTTAAAAAAATATATTTAGTGAATATATAATTTAATTATTGGAAAACTCATTTTAACTGTATTACAAGTCCATTTTATGTACATAAGTATGTATGTATGTATGTAAATATGTATGTTGAAATAAGTAATAAATTTTGTCCATTTCAATTTTGAATTAATTTGACATTTTGACCACGAGTTAGGTTGCGTTTGAGGCATTAACTTCAATACAATCCATACTGCATACATGTGTATGTGTATGTATAACTATAAAGACATACATGCATACATAATTGCCACCCAGCGGCAAACTTTTGGAGGCCTCCACTTATGAGGCCTTCCCAGATATTTTTATAACCTGCACCAGATGAAGTAAAGGCTATATATATTAGAGTTTTTTCTTTTCCCGCACTTTTTTAATTCCCGGGAAATCGGGAATGGTTTTTAAATTTCTCGGGATCCTGGGAATTCCCGTTTGAAGCAAATATTTAGAATTTGTTTTTTTAATTTAAAACGTACATATTATTTCAAATTCACTTTAACGTGATCGAGCTAGTTCGTTCATTAACAGCACAACTCTACTGTATACGTACATAATATGTTATAGTATATATTATATATATAATATATTATATATAATTTATTATATATAATTTATTATATTTTGTGCACGTACTATGTTTGTAGCACCCAGTGTTACCAAAATGTATATTTAAAATTACACCTCGAAGGAGCTAAAATTACCCGATTTCAACGGAATTACACCCAATATTAAAATAAATATTTGACACATTTCAAAAATCTTGTTTAAGGTCTACTTATAATATGGTATCAGCAACAACGAAGTGCAACATATCGAGCTCGTATATTCAAAATACGTCAACTGAAATTTGGTCAAAATAAGTTTCCGATGGCAAAAAGCTCCCCTATGTAATAGTCATCTGTAATATAAATTTCGAATCAAAAATTTTATTTTTTCTCGTTTTGTATAAATATTTTTATTATGCTATCTCAAAGTATAATTTTTTTGGTGGAAATAAATGCTAACTCTCATGCAAATTTCCAAAATTGAACAAAAAAGTAGTTCAATATCAATCTATCTGATATGTTTTTTCATTTAGCATGTTGAATACGAATCAAGTAAGGATATTTATATCCTATGGCTAGTTTTTTTATAAAAGAAATATTATTTAACAGTAAATAAATACATTAAAAGTAATTCAATATTTGTTATTCTATACAGTAATTAATGAGAAATATACAAAGAAAAATTACAAAATAAAAAGCAACAGAAAAATCTTAAACTAATAAGGTCATTGGAACTTTTTTAGTATTGTTTAGGAGAGGTTTAAAATTATTATTGCCATTTTTCTGTATATGTATGTACCTTCTTTAGCAGCAACGGTATCAGACAATAATTTATTTTATTTTATTTATTTATATATTTATTATAGGTGTGTTCCACAAGATTTTGTTAAAGTTCGGACTAATGAGAGTAAAAAAAAATTACTCTCTAAATGTGCAAAAGTTATCCAAAATTGCTGGAACGCAAAAAACCATAATTGACCATCTTGAAATACTAGTGCTGATTTTATTCGCTTAAAACGCATAACATTATAAAAACATAAAATTTGCATCATTGGCAACAGCTGTAAAAAGTAAATGAAAAAAATTTCCAAAAAAGTAGAAGCTAAGTGAATTATTTAAAAAATCATAAAAATCATTATTTTTATATTAAAGAAATGGAAAAATAAGCACAAATGTACTATATTTCTATATTTGCAAATTTTCTGATTAATATTTCAGTTTCATATGTAAACAAAAAACAGCTGATTATTCAATTCTTGTCCGAACTTACCCAGAAGAAAAAGTTCGTACTATTTTGTACAGGAAATGAAAAAAATTACTCTCTCATTCGCTCTCAAAATTGCACAAAAATTGCTATATGGAACGCTTTTGGATTACTTTGTACAAGTTCGGACTGTTTTGTTATGCATCTGGAACAGACCTTATATTATATATATGTTTATTATATAAAACAAAAACATTTCAAATTACCCGTGAACTACACCTGAGAGC
This sequence comes from Tachina lurida, assembly GCA_944452675.1. NCBI lineage: Eukaryota > Metazoa > Arthropoda > Insecta > Diptera > Tachinidae > Tachina > Tachina lurida. Next base: position 37,867,293 of record OX101752.1, on the reverse strand, counting down.
AATTACCCACGCGCTACACATGAACATAAAAATTACACCTGATTCGGGTAATTACCCGCGATTCGGCAACACTGGTAGCACCAAAAATATTTTTACATTTCCAAAAGTAATTATTGAAAAAAAAAATATTGTAATAGGTATTCAATTAATTTATCAAACAAGGTCTTTAATCGGGCCTGCTAAAGAAAGCCCTCATCTGGCCCGCTGAGCAAGGGAACGCCGATCGCCTTTGCTGCCTAGGTTGTCGTGTAAAAACATAATAAGGCCTTGTGCTGGACAAATAAGGGCTTCCAGAAGGCCCGCTTACTATTTCTTTTCACTGCTGGATATATACATACATACATATATAACTATAATGTACATACATACATTTGTTTGTGTGTGTTACTGAGTATACTTGCTTCTGAAATATTTTAAAATTAACCAATTTTGACTTTATTAGCATAACAGGGCTTTACATGAGATAAAATGGAAAGATCTCATGATATGCAACTGTGTGGTTTCTGTTTTACTTCTTTTTTTTATACCCTTTACCAAAAAATTGTAAAAGGGTATATATAGGTTTGTCATTCCGTTTGTAATTTCCATAATATTAATATGCGACACATAAAATATATAAATTCTGAATCCTTACGCATAGCGAAGACGAATAAACGATGTCCGTCTGTACGTGAAATCGGTTTTCCGAAGCTCTCAGAAAAGCTAGACACTTCGGTCTTGGACTGGTGTAGCAGAAATGGTCCAAAATAGATTGGCGAAATCGAGCAGACGGTTTCAGAGCTGGAAAACTTACAACTTGAGTTTGCCATATAAAAGCAACCAGATTACAGAAAATTTAGGATCTTTTGTTAAATAAACTTATTTTATATTTCAGTACAAAAAAAAAAATTTGTATTAAAAATATAAAAAATTTCCAGGGTTGGGAACTTTAACTTTTTTGTCATATAACAATAACCTATTAAAACTAATATTTCCTTTTTATCTATAAATTTAAAATATCTTACATTCTTAAAAGAAAAAGATTGGTGTAAAAGATCAGAAAAATTTTAAGCTACGACTCCAGGGTTGGGAAACTTACACTTTTTGTTGCGATTTATAAAATTAACTAGCTCTAATAATTTTTTTATATTGTTTTCGCTACACTGTCCGTCTGTCCGTCACAGGGTATTTTCTCGAGAACCGTAACAGCTACTGACCTGAAATTTCGACAGAGTGTGTAGAGCCTTGGCCGCTACAACAACAAATACATGAGATTTGGAAATTAAAGGGTGTGCCAAAACGAGCAACGAAAAATGTTAAAATCCCATGTAATACGAGTATACATACAATTGTATGTACATATATGCACCTGACATTTGTAAAGTTAGTGTATTTTTATACAGACTACAACAATTAACACTAAAATTTAAAAAATTTTAATTAAAGGGTGTACCATCAGTTAATGTAATTTTGATAACTTGCTGTATCTTGGAAACAGTAAGAGCAAACTTCTTGAAATTTTCAAAAACGGTAAAACAAAAAAATCTCAAAATTATAAAATCAGCAAACCGAAAAAAAATCGCCAAATCAAAAAAAAATCGCCAAAACGAAAAAAAGCACCAACTTAAAAAAATTTCTAAATCGAAAATAAATCGCCAAAATGAAAAAATCGCCAAAATGAAAAAAAATCGCCAAAATGAAAAAAATCGCCAAAATGAAAAAAATCGCCAAAAAGAAAAAAATCGCCAAAATGAAAAAAATCGCCAAAATGAAAAAATCGCTAAAATTAAAAAAAAAGTCGCCAAAATTAGAAAAATCGCCAAAACGAGAAAAAGCGAAAAATAATCAAAAAAAATTATTTCAGCTGAAAAAACGTAAAAAAACACTATTGAAAATATATGCTCAAGTCCCAACGTACGGAACCCTTCGTGCGCGAGTCAAAGTCGCACTTTACTGAATTTATTTATTTCTTTGTTCACTTAACATATTTAATATATTTTCTAAAGAACAAGATTGGCATAAGTAACCAAAAATATCTACAAAGATGATTCCAGGGTTGGGCAACTTAAACTTTTTGTGATATACAAAACTAATTAAATAAAGCCAGTTATATCTTTGGTAATTAAATGTATTCTATATTTTAGAAAGAAATAAATTAGTACTCGCATTAAAACCAGAAAAATTTAAATTTTGCTTCCAAGGTGGAAAATTGAAAACAAAAATTTTGGGTAAAAAAATAACCCAAAATCATTTTTTTCTTTTTTCAGTTAAACATATTTCATGTTTTAGGAAGAAATTTACTCAAGCAAATTCTTTAGTCGAAAAAAAATCGAGAGGTCACTTACTAAAAATTGCACTATAACAAAAAATTATAAATTATGTACATATGTACTTATGTATATATACATACATACGTTGGTAAAGGGTATATAAGATTCGGCACAGCCGAATATAGCACTCTTACTTGTTTTTTTTTTTTTTTTTTGTTAACTAGTCTGATAGTTATTGAACTGTTCAAGATAAATATGCAATGTGAAGGAAAGAAAACCCCAAATGCTATGCATGTATCTATGTATGTTAACAACGAACTAAATTTAAATTACTTGTTAAAGAAAGTCCCATTAATTGATATAAAAAAAACATTTTCATTGCTAATGAAAACATAATTGAAAATTCTAGACTAGCAGGCTTGAATAAAATGCATTATTATTTCATTATATTTTCTCCAGTTAGTTTAAGTATATATTGTACTAATGAAATAGTTAAAAAATAATTTTGATTGATAGATCTTACTGGAAGCAAATATTACATAGTCAACAAACTGGTAATTTAAAGAAAAAAAATAAAGAAAAAAGGGGGAGGGGGTGGTTTTTCTTGCCTAACATAAAAGTTAAACAAAACCGTTAATGAAATACAAATTATGTAAACCAAATAATAAGTGACATATAAGTTCAATTTGGGTAATAATAATAGTATTGAAAGGTCTTACTGTAAGTAAATATTACAAAAAAAAAAGAGGCGGTTTTTTATTTGCTTTACATAAAGCCTCATACAAAATCGTTAATGAAGGCGAATACATACATATTATGTAAACCAAGTAATTGGGTTAAATAGTTACGAGTATAAGTTCAATTTGGGTAATAATCCTTAAAATCAAATTGACAACTTAACGAACTAATGATAATTAATTGGTTCGAAGGTCAGGAAGTTATTAGTTATGCCAATCAAAAACTTTTATCGCATACTAAAATTTCATTTAATCAAATCGAAAAATTTTCTTTGATGTCTTAATTATTATAGATTCTTTTATTTTTACAACAAACTCAGTGATTAACAAAAAAATTTGCTTATTTTTATACGTTTCGTTACTCTTTTTTTTGACGCCAATCGAATTTCTAAGACTTGTTAACATTTTTTTTTTTTTTTGTAAATTCTTGTTTTAATAAAGTTTTATAAGCAGCGCATTTGTGTGTTATTTTGCTTAAAGCTAATTGTTTAAATTTATTTTGCCATTTATGTGAAATTAACTTGTAAATTTTTTTTTCATTTATACAAATTTAAATTTTAACTTTAGCATTAAAATAAAGATATGTTGTTTTTTCAAATAAATACAAAAAAAAAAAAAATAACAAAACAGATGCCAAAATTTCCACTCATTGATATTATTGAAAAATAAGTTTTCGTATGAGCGGTGTTAAAAATTAAAAATTAAAAATTGAAGAAAATTTTTTATTTATATGTATGTATATAAGAAATACTAAAGTACATTTATGTGACTTTCAGTTTTTAATGTATAAAGCCTGGTACTCTGTTCACAATTTCGTGCGAAATGCTGTCAAACTACATATAAAAGTATTTGGTATGAAATATTTGCGAAATAAATTCGCAAAAGTAGTACTCTGCTATTGTTGCGAAAAACACGTAAAAACTATCTGGCAGCATGTTTTTCCATGCAAAATTAATCTGGCATCATTTTAGTTTAGCTGCGAAAAAACAATGGGAATTTTAACAATCTTGCATACTTTCAAGCAAACAAAAGCGAGAAATTTTATAAAAAAAAACATTTAGTACATATCAAATTTTTCACGCGAAAGAATCAATGGTACTGAAAATTTTTTCACAACTTCGAACAGAGTACCAGCCTTTAGGATGCGATTACCAACAAGTGACATTTCATTTTTATTTACATATCGCGTCGCGTCTCTTCTTGAACCACGAAAGCGCCATTTTTTTTTAATTTAAAATTGCATTCTCATCTTGGCAACTTTGTATGAAATAAAATAAAATTAATACCATTTCCAAAACCTCGCAAGCGCCATACAAAATCACATTTGCATGCAAAATAGAATGAATTCTTTTATATAAAAATTTAAATATTAAAGTCTTATCTAACAATTGTTTATTTTAAAACTCTGGAAAGTTTCAAGCCAATCGGTGCACTTTTGCTATGGCGCACATTGGGTTGAAATTGCTAAAAACGGCTCTTAATTCAGGCGTTAGAGATAGCACTTGTTTTTTCGTTTCGTAGTATTAAATAGATCATTAGTAGGTAAAAAAAAATCATTTTTGAAAAAAAAAATTTTTTTGTGAAACTCCAGGGATATCCGTTTGTCTGCCCATATATGAATATTTAAATTGCTTAGCAAACTCCATTTTTAAAGATAAAGGAACGAAATATGACGCATATGATATTTTTATGTTAGTAACTCAACTTACAACAATTCAATGGAATCGGTAAATGATTTCGTATAGCCCCCATACAAAATTTTCCCGCAAATAGACCGTCATACTAATCTTTATTTATTAAAAAAGTTTTTAATAATATTAATATATGTGTATATAATAAATTTACTTTTTATTTTTTATATCATTGAACTTCATATCCGCTGTCACTAAAATAATTATCATTGGAATTATCTTCAGATTTTTTTTTGATGTTGAATTAAAAAACTATTTTTTTAGTTCTTATCGCAAAGATCCCCCAAAATGTTTGTATATGATTTGTAAGTAGATACATCATAGAAAACTATCAAAATAATTTTTTTACCCAAGCTGACCCAAACAGAATTTTAATTTTTACTTAAAAGTGAAAAATTATTGTTTTTAGACCAATTTTCCAAAAAATATTAAACATATTTCTACAACAAAAATATTTAACTGGGATACATATTTGAGTTTTCAAATACCTGAGGTTGAAAGTCCCATTGGAAAAATATTACTTTTATGCTAGGAAAATACAAAAATTTTATATTCTTATGAATTGAATAGGCTAAAGTTCGTAACGCTTTTTAAGCCAAATTACATGTGATAATTATTAATGAACAAATAACATCAAAGTTAGTTGTAAATATTCTGACAACAACACATAGTTGAACGGAACAGCCAGCCGTTTTCGAAGGCCACTAAACCTTCCTCATCAGCGTTCTTCTGTGTTTTGGTCCACTGTGTGTGGTGTCAGTTGATGTAGATGTCTGCGTTATATACGTAACTTTATTGCAAATGGAATATGTGAATTGGTTTGATTCATTGCATTTCAATTTGCTAATGTGTTTCGTAATGTATACGCAAGTTACCATCTATATATATATACCATCTTCTATATATATTACCATCTTCTATATATATTACAACAGTCTTACCATTGTCGTTTTGTTCCTTACTAACTACTATACACATGTTTGTTAATTTGCTTATTTTTGTTCTACTTAAGACAAACTTTTTTGGTTTGTTACTATTAAGTATATTTTTTTTTATTTTTAATTTTTGCCACAAGCCAATGACTATTAATTAGTTAATTTAATTATTATTTTTCGAACTGTATGTTCGAACAAAACTACTGTGTATAGTAGTTAGTAAGGAACAAAACGACAATGGTAAGACTGTTGTAATATATATAGAAGATGGTAATATATATAGAAGATGGTATATATATATAGATGGTAACTTGCGTATACATTACGAAACACATTAGCAAATTGAAATGCAATGAATCAAACCAATTCACATATTCCATTTGCAATAAAGTTACGTATATAACGCAGACATCTACATCAACTGACACCACACACAGTGGACCAAAACACAGAAGAACGCTGATGAGGAAGGTTTAGTGGCCTTCGAAAACGGCTGGCTGTTCCGTTCAACTATGTGTTGTTGTCAGAATATTTACAACTAACTTTGATGTTATTTGTTCATTAATAATTATCACATGTAATTTGGCTTAAAAAGCGTTACGAACTTTAGCCTATTCAATTCATAAGAATATAGAAACAAATACAGTTCGAAAAATAATAATTAAATTAACAAAAATTTTATTAAGCAATTTTTCTTTTTAATTTTTACCACTGTTTACAAAAACTTAAAAATATTTCAACTTTGACAACGCACAACTAGAAAAGTATATAACATAGAAAAATTAGAAACATAGTTAGTTATGCACAATTTTGTTTACTATAGCTTGTAATCGATTACTTTTTAAACATATTAATTTTTAATTAAAAGCCATTATTGGGAATTTCAGCCCAACGTGCGGCGCCAGGCTCTGAATGTCAGCAACTTGGACAAAATCGACACTTTTCATCGAGTAACTCAAAAATTATACGTGTGTATATCCTATGCAGCACAAATGTTCCTCGAGCCCCTATTACTCATATTTTAATTTAAATTCATCTTTTTCCTGTATGCCAAAGCTCCATTTCGATATGTAAGGATGTCTATGTACAAAAAGCCCTTCTGGGCCGAAATTCGTTTGCGTGCCTTAAGGCGTTAACGTATGCCCATATAGGATTAATTTCTAAGACCGACCAGAATTTCGTTTTTTTTTTTATAACCAATATTTTTTTTAAAGAACTCAAAGCTCTATCTCTGCTACTTATAGTAGCTCCCTAATAGGCTTTTTACACTGACACACATCTAACATCTACCATCAATCTTCCATTTAGTAAGACACAATACTAAAAACCAACATCTTTCTACACCTTTATAGCAGTGAACTGCACCGCCATACCACAATTGTGGGCAAGAAAATCACACACATGCTTATGCTCTTTCATTTAGTCGTCACTGAGAGGCGGACGAATGAAGTTGTGCACACATGTACAAAATTTCCCTGGCGTATATAAACAATTAGTACTGAGCCCGTTAAGAGGAAGCTCCAATCTCCAATAAACGTTGATCTCATTTTTTTGTGCTCAAAACTAAGCTTTATGTATCCACTACATGCCGCAAATAACTTTACAATATTAAAACGATTAACATTAGCTATTATTTTCCAAAAGTATGACTGAATTTATTATCACTTACTTCATCGGGTAACTGGCAAATGCATGACTTTTCTGTCTGAGAAATCTATTAAATTTTTTATTTTCTTCGTCCCAATAGGAAAGAAATAACAAAAATTAAACATTTTTAAAAAACCCCCGGTATATCTAGAAAAGATGTGATATCTTCTAAACGGCTGGACCGATTTTCTTCAAACATAGTTAAGAACCTTGTCGATCAAGTCACCTTTTAAACTCAATCGGTCCAGCCGTTTGATGTTAACGTAGACACGGACACACACTATAAACTTATAACACCCCTTTTTTTTTTGGTCGGGGGTTAAAAATATTTTATTTTAATTTATTTACAAAAACACTTTTACCAAAAATAGTGAATAAAATAAAAAGTCACAGCTGACTCAAACATTAGATATGTATGTGTATTGTATTTATCGACGCCATCATAACACTGTTAGGGAATACAGAGTTAACATTGAAGTTGTGTTAAATTGATGTTGTTTCAAAATTGACGCCTTTGTTGCCGACGACAAATAGAATAAGGGTGAATAATTAAAATTAGCTGAAAAAGTTTCAATCAAAAAATTTCATGAAAAATTTCTTAATGCAAATTCGATCAAAAATAAAGGCAAATAAATAGTTAGAAAATGCTTTAATTATTTTTATTTATCTTTAATTATTTATTTATTTTATTTAAAATAAAAAAAGCTTAAGCAACATATTTCACTAACTTAATTTTTTTTTGCAATTGCAATTAATAAATTTTCGTAAAAAAAACACAGTGTCGCTTAAGCTATTTTAGCGGTTATGGCTCGCTCCATTTTACGATTCTGTGATTCATTAAAATGACAGATTATTTATATTTTGCAAAAATTCTGTATAAAATTCATTGAACTTGACTAATCTTTATTTCTGAAATTATTTGTAAGATACATACTTAACAGGTTCAAATGAAAAAAAAAAAAAAACAAAAATTCAATTTTATTTTCGATTGCTCTTTTTTAATGACCCACAAGCTTATGTTTTATTTTAATGACATATGGCTTGACAACGTTTAACTCTAAATATCTGGATTTGTTTAATAAAAAAAAAAAAAAAAGATTTTCAGTTTGCATGGTTGATCTGTACTGAACTTCTAATAAGTGATGGATATATTTTTCGTTTAGATTTTAATTAAATTTTATATTTATTTTTATTTTGATTAGATTACTAGCTTTCTGGAGCCGGCATTTATCTGTGAAAACACTATTACATTCCACCTAGTCATCATGAATAATTCACAACGGTAAGTGTAACGGCGCAATAAGCGAAAGATTCAATTCAATACCGATGTTGAATGTGAACCACACCTAAACGTCAAATTTTTTCTGCACTTCATTTGACATTTCTCAATTTGAACCATGAAAAGATACACAATCGAGCAACGCGTTAAAGTTATTCAGGCTTATTATGAAAATGGGCAAAAGTGGGTGATACATTTTCGAAGAAAATCATCTTTAGTGATGAGGCACATTTTCGCCTCAGTGGATTCGTCAATAAGCGGAATTGCAGCATTTGGGCGAATTATAATCCAAGAGTGATTGTCGAAAAACAAACGCACCCAAATGTTGCGGTTTATGAGCTGGCGGTATCATCGGGCCGTATTTTTTTCCAAAATGAGGCCGGTCAGGCAGTTACTGTGAATGGCGTTCGCTATCGTCAGATGATAACGAACTTTTATGGCCCGAATGGGAAGATATGGATATGAACGATATGTGAGTTCAACAGGACTGTGCCACTTGCCACACAGCTAACGAAACAATGGCTCTTTTGCGCGACAAATTCAATGGCCGTATTATCTCACTTCGTGGCCATGTCAATTGGCCGCCAAGATCATGTTATTTGACACCGTTGGACTTCTTTCTTTGGAGTTATTTGAAAGAAAAGGTGTACATCGATAAGCCAACAATAATTCAAGAGCTAAAGGATGAGATAATTCGGCACATTAATGGCATTGAACCTCAATTATGCCTCAGCGTCATCAAAAATTTGGACCATCGGATGGACGGACCGATATTTTGTTCCATACATAATTGTACCGTACACAGAGAAAAACCTGCCTCATAGAATCAATAAGATTTTCTCTATGAACCGTTTTTAGGCTAAAGGGTATCCCAGCACAAAGAAGCGAAGGTTTTTCATAGAGATTCCTTATAGTTTTTATGTGGTAAATCTTATTAATTTTATCAAGAAGAAAATCACATAAAATCAAGAAGAAATCTTATTATTCACAACTTTTTTTATTCAATTTATTTTTGGCACCAAAAAAAACAATCCATAGCGAAAAACTTCTTGATTCTATTAGGTTTTCTTATAAATTGTAAACTATAGGGATTTCTTATTTATTTTATTAGGTTGCCTTCTTGATTTTTTTAAAAAGGGTTTCTTCTTGATTTTATTAGGTTGCCTTATTGATTTTTTCAATAAGGTTTTCTTCTTGATTTTAGTAGGTTCCTATATGAGTATGTGTAAAGCATCTTATTGATTTTTTTAATAAGAAAATCTGCTTGATTTTATGAGGTGTCTTGTCATTTCATATCTATAAATAGAAATAGAGAAAATTTTTTTCATGATCTTTTCATTTTTGTATAAGAATGTTTGCACAATAATTTCAATGGTTATTCAGGCTGCTTGTTAGCATATTGGTTAGAGTGCTTGTCTAACAGGTAAAAGTTTGCTCGTTCAATACTTGGTGAGTAAGATATAAACTAATGTGAATTTTTGTATGTATGTATGTATGTATGTATGTATGTATGTATAAATAAATAACATCTATAACAGACTACATACATACATATGTATATGGTATAGTATTTAAATGAAAATACATAAGTGCAGAGAATAAAGAAGCATTTTTTTTTTATTTTATTATTGAAAAAATCAATAAGATAACCTCATAAAAACTACAAAATTTCTTCTTGATTTTTTCAAAAAGGTTTTCTCTATGAAATTAATAAGATTTCCTTATTGAAAAAAAAAACCACAGAGATTTCTTATTAATTTTGTTCTATTTTATAAGTATTTAGTAGGCACTGTTTTCTCTGTGTGAGAATATGATATTATATATACACATAAAACCTGGTTATTGAATTTTTATTTTCAAAAATAAAATCGTTTTAGACATTACAGAGAACATCAATTACTACACACAATGCAACTTATTTTTATATACATACATACATATCGTTGGCAATAAAGAAAAAGTGCCTAAGTTGAGATAAGCTGATTTTAAGTTAATGGTATCGGCATAATCTGCATATTTTAAAGTACCCTTGGTCAAAATCTTAATTAATTTGTGCGATTTTTTATGAAGTTATAACAAAATGGCTTGCGTGCGGCTTATGTTTTTTAGACTTCTAATATCATTTGGAATAATGGCTTAATTTGGGTTATACTACTTTGGTATATTTCAACTTAAGTGCATTGTTTACTGTATGTAGAATGACGTTTGCTAAAAAATAAAGTTTAACAGAGAGTTAAAAATTAACTTGAACGCTTAAAAGTGCTCTCTTGCAAAACAGTCAAATATGACTTAAGGTTCAATCAGAGGTGACATAACCATAGCCATAGAAAACAGCTGTTCGAATTAATCTAATGGGCAATACTGTATTTGCTCATAGGAGACTCGCCATAACGCCATAACTCTGATCATAGAAACCAATTGAATTTTGGTTTGGTTATGGCTATGTCACGTCTAATTTAAGCTTTAGGCACTTTTTCCTTATTGCCACAGATATAGATAGGTTGCAATACAGAAAATTTAATTAAAATCCCTTAAGCATATAATTTTGAGTTTGAGCTTTGCCATAAGATTTGAAATAGTTGAGCAACTACGAGTATGTTTAGTAAGTAAACAGATGAGAAAAAAAAATCCAACATCATTTGAGGCATTAAAACAATTTTGCAGCTAAGTTTACATTTAAAAAGTAAGAAAATCTTTATATGTGACAGCGCATAGAGAAAGAAACCTAAGGGTAAAAAAAATCAATTTTTACTTTTTTTTTAATGTGGACAACATCTGAGCATCGAATGAGCCCGATCCCATGCCCCAAAAGTGTTCCCTCCCAGAGATATGCGCGTTTTATGAAATTGAAGTCGACGTTTCTAAGGTTGTGTGAAAAAATGTTCCTACTAACACAGTAATATTCACGATTTAAAAGAATTATAAATGAGTATCTATTATAATTCACAATTAATAATTTCAGAAAATAAACCTGGAATCGAAAAAACGCGAGCAAAATTGATATCAAACTCATGGAAACAGCGCGCTAGGTAGAAAACAGTAAAAACCAACTACACAAAACAAGAGGTAGGGACGTCCTACGCGCATTTTCAAGGTTGACCAACACGTTCCTGACGTCATGAGATGTGTCGCTTTCAAATGAGACCAATACCAACACGCTGAGTGATGGTACACCAAAGATACACGTATTTAAATCTTTAAAATGGCTCTCCTGAACAAAACCGGTTTTTACCCTTAGGTCCCTTTCTATTTTGCGCGTCGCATATATCGATGGCTTAATGTAGAAAGGCGTGTATCTAATTTTTTTTTCGAAATCGCATTTTTAACGTTTTGTGGGAGACAACGCATTCTCCTTGAAAATCTTAGTACGTTACAGTTAAAAATCAAGGACACATGGCTACTTAAAAAATTATTTCTGCATGTAAATGCTTTAGTTTTTCTTCAAAATATCAAAAATTCGAGTTCCGCCTTTTTTTATATTAAGCCATCGCTAAGCTTTAATCAAGCCGTTAATGTTCTTTTTAAATTGGCTGCACTGATACAAATTAGATAATCTCTAATTTATAATTATAATCTTTTGAATTATTTATCAATATTTACTATAACTTCAAAGTTTATGTGAATTTAGTCAAATTTTGGTGAGCTAAAAGTAGTAGTTTCATTTGAGAGTGATACGAAGTATGTATATTCTAAAAATTAGTTTGTGCTTTAAGAATGATTTAGTTAGAAATTTAGTTTTAACGCAAACTTTAAAAGCAAATTATTTTATTTTTCTTGGTATGCATAAAAGGGTGTATCTTACTGATGTTTCTTGAATTAGTAAAACTACAGATGACATTAAGAAAATACTTTAATCTTAGGTTAGGTTAGGTTAGGAGGGCCAAAAAGACACCTCCCCCTCGTAGACCCAATTGTGACCATTCCGATTCCCTTCTATTGCCCATTAAAAGTAATATGTACCCAGAAGTGACCCCATTATCCGTCATTAAAATACTTTAAATTTAGTTATATTTACATTTTTTTCCCCCGACAAAACTCACTTCCTAAATTGAAGCTAAAATTGATGCACTTAAAAATGTTTTCATAAGATTGAATAAAAAAAAAATTAACTTATTGCTTCAGAGCAAGATTCAACGCGCAATTATTACGTTTATTTTATTTGCATGTTAAACAAATATGTATCTAGCTAATACTTATTGTTTAAAATTACATATTTTATTATTAAAAGAAAAACTCTCATACTTGATAAGAAATGCTTCCGCAAAAAAAAAACAAAAATTATAGACGAACGCTTGTGTTTTAAGTCTTTTGTTTTAGTTACAGCAGCAGCAAGAAATGAATTATTATAAGTTAATTATTTGCCTTGAAGATTTCAAAGCTTCTAAATTGTTTTGTTAAGCTTTTCATTGTTATTAGTAATAGAAGGGTTTAATTTATTTTGTATTGCACTTTTCACCATTTTTATTGTTTTACAATATATTATAGATTTTTTTTTATAGATTTTTCTAAGTATTTAATTTCTCACGTTTTTCTTTCGTTTTTTTTTATTCAATTTTATTTATTACAAATATTTTAATAACATGCTTTATTTTTATGGATATCTTTTCAAATACTATTTTTTTTATTACTGAAATTTAATTTTAATAATGAAATTTATTTGTATTTATTTGCATTTATTTGCTAAGCATTTATATGATGTAACTAGGTGGTGTGCTTAAACAATATCAATTTGCAAGAATATTAAATTTTCCATTTATTTGTTTAAATCAATATACATAATAAATTTATTACATCAAACTGCCATTAAAAAAAAACTTTATGAAAGTTTTTTTTTTTTTTTTTTTCTTTTTAATATAACACTCAATAACTCAAAATTAAGAAATATTTTAGACACGAAACGTTGAATTTGCTAAAAAAAGAAGAAAAAAATCTAGACAAGCAACTGCATTTGATCGCACACGTTAAGCGCGCAATTGCAAAAAAGCAAACAGTCCCGCAAGAAAGCCGTTTGGAAACTGCAAAGGAATACATTTGCAACAACAAGCGCATGTGCGAAATGCAAAGCACAAAGTCATGCATATAAACCGACCAGCCAGCCAGGCAGTCAGTCAACCAAATAGGTCTTACAAACAATTTAAAACAACAGGCGAGCAGGCATTTTTTTTTCTACTACAGACTTCCAATGCAGTCGACATCACAAATACCAAGTCAGCAACATATTCAACAACTGCTGCAGTTGCCGGTGCAACAGCATAAAAATACAAAGCAAAAACAAACACAAAATTCAACGTACCTCCATGCAATTCAGCTCAACTCACTTGCATCAAACAAGTACATACATACATGTGCATGGCTGTATGTATATATATCTATATATGTATGTATGTAAATATATGTACCATCAGGGATGATAAATGAGAAAACTTATTTCGTACTAAATTGTACTTTTTTGACCTCCATATGGGGTAAAATCAGATTTAAAGAGTGCACTAAACGACTCCAAGAGTTGCTTGCATTTGAAATAAATTCAGTAAAGTGCGACTTTGACTCGCGCACGAAGGGTTCCGTACGTTGGGCTTTGAGCATTTTTTTAATACAGTGTTTTTTTACTTTTTTTTTTTTTGATTATTTTTCGCTTTTTTTTCGTTTTGGCGATTTTTTCAATTTTGGCGATTTTTTTCATTTTGGCGATTTTTTTCATTTTGGCGATTTTTTTCAATTTGGCGATTTTTTTTTCATTTTGGCAATTTTTTTCATTTTGGCGATTTTTTTTAATTTTGGCGATTTTTTCATTTTGGCGATTTTTTTCATTTTGGCGATTTTTTTATTTTGGCGATTTTTCCGCTTTTCCGCGATTTATTTTCGATTAAGAATTTTTTTTTAATTTGGTGCTTTTTTCGTTTTGGCGATTTTTTTTGATTTTGGTGATTTTTTTTTTTTTTTTGATTTTGGCGATTTTTATAATTTTGAGATTTTTTTGTTTTACCGTTTTTGAAAATTTCAAGAAGTTTGCTCTTACGGTTTCCAAGATACAGCAAGTTATCAAAATTACATAGTCGAAATTACATTAACTGATGGTACACCCTTTAATTAAAATTTTTTAAAGTTTAGTGTTAATTGTTGTAGTCTGTATAAAAATACACTAACTTTACAAATTTCAAGTGCATATACATACAATTGTATGTATATTACATGGGATTTTAACATTTTTCGTTGCTCGTTTTGGCACACCCTTTAATTTCCAACTCTCATGTATTTGTTGTTGTAGCGGCCAAGGGTCTTCACACTGTGTCCAAATTTCAGGTCCGTAGCTCTTACGGTTCTCGAGAAAATACCCTGTGACGGACAGACGGACGGACGGACAGACGGACAGACGGTCAGACGGACAGACGGACAGCGTAGCGAAAACAATAGGGTTCCATTTCACCTTTGGTGTATGGAACCCTAAAAACTGCATCTCTTAAAAATTATCTGGAAGTTCTTGATGTCACACCAGCATCTAATTACTCTTTGTGGCACGCTGCTAGAAAGCTGAAAACCCCCCGTTGAGTTTAAACCACCTTTGCGCACATCTACCGGAGGTTGAGCAAGAAGCGATACTTAAATAGGTAACATATTTGCTGATCATTTAAAATACCTGTTTACCCCAAACACATGTACTGGTGTTGGTGATTTGCCGAGTGTAGTTGCTCTACCCCCGCGTCCCCTTAAAGCTTAAGATGCGCGCTGTACAAAAACTAATTGCTGATCTTAATCCGAAGAAAGCTCCAAGTATTGATGGTATTGGTAACAAGATGCTGATGACCTTGCCTCAAATTGCAATAAGAATCCTGCTATTTATTTTTAATGCCATTTTACGAATGCAGTATTTTCCACATAACTGGAAACTTGCCAAGATCAAAATGATTCCGAAGCCGGGCAAATATCTTATCAAGGCTGAGTCATATAGACCTATAAGCTTAATATCAAGAATCTCAAAGGTTTTTGAAAAGCTGCTCATGACTAATGCTAGGAACACAACTGGGACGAACGACGAATTTTTCGGTGCGAACTTTCGTCATAAAAAATAAAACACATGTGTGCATATGAAAATGAACACAACATCGCCGTACAACGAAATTCGTCGTGCGTGACGAATTCTGAGATAGATTTATTTCTAATTTGTACGCCGACGAACGACGAAAAAACAATTTTCTCTATCTCACTCTCTGTCTTTGTACATACAACAACCATCTATCAAATATAAGAGAGGAATTCGCTGCGTAAGTTCGTCGTTGTTGTGCTTCACACGACGAATTTACGCAGCGAACTCTTATCGACGAATTCGTTGACGTGGACGAAATTCGTCGTTCGTCCCAATTGTGTTCCTAGCATAAATTGTACAAAATTTTTGCTGATAATGGGTGCATCCCGAATCACCAATTTGGCTTTAGAAGTCAGCATAGCACTATTGAGCAAACGCATAGGTTGGTTCAAGTTATAAGGAGGACATTTAAAGAAAAGAAGTATTGCTCTGCCCTTTTTATTGATGTTTCTCAGGCATTTGACAAAGTATGGCACGAAGGCCTATTTTTAAAATTGAAGACATATCTGCCAATATAGAAAAACTTTTGGAAAATTATATTGTTGATAGGAAGTTTAATGTTGTGGAAGAAGACTTCATGAGTGTGCCCGAATCTATATCTTCTGGGAAGGACATTAGTCCCTTATATTTTAATGGGCAAAATTGTAGGTGTCTATCGTCTTTATTGCGTCTAGTTAAACATTTAACTCATTATAATTGAAGACAATTTTTTTGTTTCACATTTTTGAAAAAGGATATTTTTGAGGTATGCGTATCCTTTCTCTGAATTGACCGAAATTTTTATGAAGCATTAAATATGTTAAAATTATTGTCTATACACAATTTCATTGAGTTACAATTATTTTTCTCTCTGTTATGGTAATTTTTTATTTCAGGATATATGGGAAGGACATAAATCCTTGGAAATTAAATGGCCAAATTTTATGTGTGATTATATTTTAACAATTAAAGCGTATGTTCCAAATTTCATTTCTTTACGATAACCCCTTCTATTTATGGCCGCTCGCTATATGAAGTCACGACACTGTGCGACGCGATCAGATTGAAAATGAGACACCAACAACAAATCAAATTTGCCACTTTTCTGTCACACTCGACATACCTACCTAAAATGATCGCTATTTATTTTTTGTATAAAAAAAAGATATAGGTTCTACCAAATTTTTGAAATATGTAGTACCAAATGAGTCACGGGGGTACCAATGTACTTTTAAGGTTTGAATTGTACCAAAAAAAAAAAAAAAGTACAATTGTAGCAACTTTATGATCCCTGATATAAATACTCGTATATTGGCTATTTTGGTATTAGTGACGTTAGTAAGAGCATTAAATCAGAAACTAAAACAATTTAAAAAAGCAAACACAAACATAAAAAATGCGACAAACATAATAATGAAACGATGGCAAAACAAAAAAAAAAGCACAAACCAAACGAAAATTGCAAATAGCAACAACCTCTCAAAGACCGACTGACCGAGTAATACAAAGTGAATAGCTTAAGTCATGCTACGAGTATCAAACATCTGAGGAGAAACAACAGCTACGGCTGCAGCCTGCAACCAGTGATGTCAATTTAGCGCGTTTTAACTACGCCAAGCGCGCGTTTAATCAAAAAAGCGCTAACTTAGCGCGTTTTGGATAAAATCAATAACATCATTTCAGTTAATTTTTTTTTCTTTTTTGTATAAATTTACCAATTTTCTAGTGTCCAAGACTCTGGTAAGTTTTTTTTTAATTTCGTTAATGAGTCATCTGTTGCAAATAAAATTCCCTTGCCTGTGATTAGAATTAAAAACGCATTTTAATACTGTAAATGGCAAATATCTTTAAATTTCACAACTACAAATATGTAGTCGTATTCGTGACGAAAAAAATTTATATAACTTATCAAGCATCTATTATAGCTGAAGTACAAAAATCATTTGAATCGCAAGACTATTCGACATTTTATACGAGTATGTTGTTACTCGTACAAAGTTTGTTAAAGAAAATTAAAATAAAAACTAAGGATTTCGATGATTTGGTGATTCTGATTCTGTATTAAATTATTTTAGTTATTTAGGATATAATTTCGAAGAAGCAATATTGCAAAATCTAAAAAAGAGTTGCTTAAAAAGGAATATTAACTCTTACATACATCGACTTTTATTAAAATGTAATTTAGCGCGCAGAAAACTAGCGCGTTTTTTTTTTTTTTTTTTTTTTTTTTAAAGAGAAGTAACACTCAGGCAATTAATGCCTACTACTATTACTAGGTGTTACCTTCTTTAGGAAAGGGATAGTGATAGAGAAGACAGGTGGTGAAGGGAGAGATAGAGGAAAGCTTCATTCTTTTACAACTCTGCTTTTTGCACATTTTTTGATAATGCAGTGTTGCAGCGCTATAAATAGTTGACAATGCTGTAACTCAGCGCGTTCTAGCGCGTTTTGAGAAGGTGAATAGCGTGTTTGGGTTGTAAATAGTTGGCATCACTGCCTGCAACAGCCTGCGTGACAGTAGAAAAAAATAGCAACAACAAAACTCAGTCATTTATGAACATGCCCAGCCACACTCCAAGAGCCGTTATAAAGACACATAAAATCAGTTAAGAAACCGAAAACTAAAACAAAAACTTAAGCTTCAAAGCAGGTTTCAGGCATAAAGAGTAAATAAAATATGAAAGAGCTTATGTGCAAAAGCAATGAAAATATTTCTCTTTTAAAGTTAAGTTTTAAGAGAAACGTTGGTGTCTTTTTTCCCATAACTTTCTCTTTGCATTCTCATCTCATTGTTGAATTTTTCATTAGGAGCAGTGATGGCATTTTGGTGCGTTACGGGTATTTTTTGGTGCTTTTTGCCTCTTCATGAACGCGAAATTTTGGTCAGTACCCTTTTTTAAAAATCGGGTATTTACAGTGCTTTTTAACAATTTCTCACAGTGCTTTTGGTGCTTTTTTTGGAAAATAAAAATATTTTTAATTTACAAACCTAATGTACTTTTAAGAGCTAATAGCAGCATCTTTTGACTGAGCCTTCTTAAATTTTTTTAATGACAATAACGGAAACTATGTTAAAAACAATTTAGAAAACGTTTCATAATTGGGATTAAAAAATTAAAACACTTCTTGCAAAATAGAAATCGGAAGTAACTGGAAAGTACCACATAATTCTCTGCATAATAATTTATTGATAGTAGTACGCAATAAGCATTTATTAAAGTTTACACAAATATTTAATCATCCTAGAACAATTGACAGCTTGAGGTTGTCAGTTGTTTTAGACAACGGATAGCCAAATCCCAATTTTTTGGTATCGCATTGACGTGCTGTCAATGTTGGCAACTGGAATAAGTGTGAATATCGCAAAAACAAAAACTTTTAAGTTACTTAAGGAAAAAAGTGATGCTTTTAATGCTTTTGTATGCTTAAAATATTTTTCAGTAACATACATACATATGTATCTTAATCTAAGCCTAAGCTTCACCTATCAAATAACTAACACCGATCATATAACTACTAACATTTTGAAAAATTAATAAGGGTTTTCAAGAGAACTCTTAAAATTGTCATTTGTGCAATTGGGGAAATATGTGAGACTTGTTTGATGAAGCCCCTTTGACTTTTTAAGGCAATTTGAATGAAATGTCAAAAAAAATTAATTTAATAAAAATAACACAAGAAAATTTCAAGCAGTTTTTAATTTCATATATTTCATATCGTCCCCTCAATATAACAATAGCGTATGTGCTCATACGCCATTATTTTTTTATTGCATATTTCGAATCTCCACCATTGATTCTATGTCCGGTCAAAATTTCGTCAAATTCTACTTCCAAAAAGTGGGTCAAAATGTCATTGGAAAAAATAGTGTATAATTTCTTGTTCAAAAATTTCCTTCAATAAGTGTGTAAGCTCATTTGCGCTATTTTACTTGAAATTGCCACTCCAAAGTTGTTAAAAAAAATAATAGTGTATACTATAATGCGTAGAAATAAATACAATTCATCAAAACTTTAACTCATAAAATAGCTTATAATAATATACACTATTGTTTGAGAAATAGTTTTATTCCGACCATTTCTATACCCCACATAAGCTGTTTTATTTTCAATACAAATTCGAAAGTTTCATCAACAATTGACAAGAATAGTAGCCTATGCGATGTTTACGTTGTTTTGACTACATGAATGCCAAGGAAATATTGTAGTCATTTCAAATTTCAGTTTGCAAATTCAGACCACAGAGAAAGTTTATTCATTAAAAATATGAATTTGAAACGTCTGAAAGTGAGTGAGTATCTTCTATTATATAATGTAAGTGAAGTGAATAATACAGACTTCTCTGCAGGATCGTCGGACAAGTATGTCCCCGATTCGGATGATGATGCACAGGCTTTGGCAGATGAATTAGATAATTCACTGATAAAGACAGCAGATATAGTTTTAGAAGAAATCGCAGACTGTGGTGATACTTATATCAATAACAAGAATGAAAATGCTGGAAATATAGTTACGCGGAAGAGAGAGGGGAGTACAGCAAACAGCTTTTGAGAAATATTGTTTAGGTCTAGCCACGTCTAGCTATGAAGTATTTCCGATCAATAGATTGAAACTCAGAAATTGGCGCAGAAAAAAAGGAAGTATCATCGCGCGACAAATGGAACCCGTATGTCACTAAGATTGTCAAAAGAGTTGAAGAACTTGATCCGAAACCCATTGACTGTAAGTGCCGCCATAATTGCCCAGAAAACTTCTCAGAAAAAGAGCGGATGGAGATCAATGCAGATTATTGGAATTTAGGGGACTATTGAAAGCCATGTTTTCGAGGTTAGTTAAGAAAAATATAAAAAATTACTCGGTTAGTTGGCTTAATCTTAAGTTCCTCCAAGTGAACAAAAATCAACGAAAACAATTATTATACAAGGAGGAATGGGATGGAGACTTGAAAGTAATTGGAGGAACACGAAAAACAAAAGAGGTGCTCAACTTTTCGTTTACTGGCAAATACAACAAAGAGTTGCCAATTTGTATTCGAAATGGCTCGCAGTAATTTTTTTTTAACTTGCAGAGTGGAAGGAAGCGAAATTGTTTAGATGTAGCAGAGGAAGAGAAAGAAGACCAAAGAATTTCTAGTTATTTTTGATTTACGCAATGTATACCTCAATTTGTTATAATTGTTTGCTTATAATAACCCAAATTAGAAATTAATAAATATATGCCACTGAATTAACAAAACTATGAATTAATCACTGTTTTATAATGTTACAAATTGATATTTTTGAGATCAAATATTTCAATAAAAATACCATAAAATTATTGAATAAAACAGCGTATACCATACAAAATAAAATAGTGTATCAGATACAGCATACGAATTCCTTAAAAAATAAAATAGCCTATATGTAAGAGTTGCGCTTTGAATGACATAATTATGGTCTTAAAGGATGCGTAGAATAAAAAAACTAGGACAACTTAAAAACAAGAAATGTTATTTTCTATTCGTGGAAAACCCCACTATGAAGAATTTTTATTTACGGCGATATTGAGGTTTTAATAGGCATCCGATTTGACAAAAACTTTAAACTAGATTTTCTCAAAACCCCAAAAAAATTATACGCTATTGTTATATTGAGGGGACGATATATTAAATATTTTGAGGCAAAAACTTGAAATTATATTATGATGTTTTACACTCCAAACTCTCCTTTTTTAAGTGGCTCAAAATGTTGGTGCTTTTTTCCCCTCTTTTTCGTATTTTTTGGCGCTTTTTACCCTTTTCGCAACAGCTTAATGTGCGTTTGCTCTTCGTAGAGATACCAACACTGATTAGGAGCACAAATATAACTGTTTTGCTCAGCTTACGGTTTATTTCCAATATTGCCAATATGTATGTACATATGTACATATATTCCAATATTACACTTAGCTTTTTCGTATGCTTTTGGCTGGCGTCTCTTCTCACATTTGTACATTGTTTGCTTAAAGTTTTTATTTTTTTTTTTTACGTTTGGCCAATCAAATTAAGCTGGCGGTATTGTAGTGCTTCTTGCTACCTGGAAATAGCTTTTGTTTTACGAAATTATTATACAAACTAATGGTGGAGAAGAAAGAACGTGTATGTGTTATTTTGCTAATGGTGCTTGTGGCTTAACTCTTTTGTTTAACAGCAGTGCTTTTGTATGGGATCCCTGTTAAGAGCAGATAACTAATGTTAGTTAATGTTGCGATAACAGAAAATTAATGAAAGACAATAAAATTTTACTTTTAATTGCCAGAAAAAAAATAGACATGCTTGTCTATGAGCATTTGTGTTATATTTTCAATTTCAAGCAGCAGCTATTCAGTAAATTATATTGGCATTTTCCCAGCGAAAAATTAACATACAAATCATTAGTTACAGCTCCCAGTGACTCTATTTCAGGTGAAACATCAATGAATTCAACACATGCTTGCTACAGGGCGGAAGGGATCCAAATAACTGCATGGTAGGCGCTTAAAAGCTTGTCTAGAAAAGTTTTTGATAGAAACGACAGCCCTGGAATATTAGTAAAGAGTAGGGATGTAACGAATGTTCGCATTCGCAAATAATTCGCTTACTTTTGCTATTTGCATTCGCTTTTGCATTCGCTAAAATGTATGTGAATATTTCAAGCGAATACTAAAGACGAAAATAGTTTACGATTTTAAATTTAAAGACGAAAATTATTTTAAGCCAGCATGAAAAAGAACATGTAAAGCAATAATATTTTAGCGGAAAACTTTTCTATCAATAAGTTCTCATAAGTACAAAATGAAACCCAAATCCAGCGGTGTTTGGAAATATTTTTCAGTTTTGAAAAAGAAAAGACAATGTTTGATTTGCGCGAATATATTTTCTGCTTAAAACTAGTCTGTTCAAACTTTTGAACGCCATTCATTACTTCGTACAACAAATTTCAAATCGAAACAATATTAACTAGTCCTTGTTTGTTGTAAATTCCACGCGAAACAAGTGCCACTCATATTATTTCTCATGAAAACTTAAAATGTTGAAGATATATTTCATATGTTTTTCCCAAGATGAACAGAGTACTACTTCTGCAAGATTTTTTCAGGAAAAATTCATCAGAAGTTTTCTTCATATGTATTTGACAGCATTCCACATGAAATGTTGAACAGAGTACCAGTATTTAGGGCTAAAGTACGAATGGGTGGATTGCCTAACATTGTGTAAACTTATTTTTAATTATTATATATACTTACTCTTATATAAATTTATTTGCATGTGATATTTTAACGAATTGTTATATTTGCATTCGCTTTCGCATTAGCATTCGCTTTCGCTTTCGCAAAAATTAAAATGTATTATTTGCTTTCGCATTCGCATTCGCTAAACTGGTATTCGTTACATCCCTACTAAAGAGATTTGGCTTTAACAAAGAGATTTGAAGCAATGCGAAAACGACGGCGCACGGATGTTCGGAATCAATTTTCATTGGACAAAAAATAATTGTTTTTTTGTAATCGATTTTTAAAATTTGTTCGCCCTCAAAAAGTAAATACACTCAGAAAAAACTGCAAATTACTAACCATTTTTTTTATCACAAATATTAAAATTTATCTGAATAATTACTTAGTTAAAAAATTCGCTTTTAAAAAGCAACTAAGAAATATATTTTACCAACTTGTACAGTAGACCGTATCACAAAAAAAAGTTCTTCGTACACCAGCAAGTATAAAGTATTGTTCCAAGGAAATTTATGAAAAAAATTTATTTTTTTTGCCAATCGTAGGGGTCACCTTTTTATTTTTTTTTTTCGTTATATCTTCCATATTTACAGTCCGATCTTAAAGTTTGATATAGCGAATTTTTTTATCACAGGTAGGCCAATATTTTTCCTCTTAGGTCCATTGACCTCAAGTGTACCGTTCTAGTACTTATCCCCCAAATCTCATTTTCTACCACTCTAATGTGACCCCCTAATGTTAAAAATTTATAGCTCGCGAAAAATCATAAAACTTTTGCTAAGAAAGTATTTCGATAATTACAGCACAACTATTTAAAAAATGCTTGTATAAATTCATTGTTGCAGACCGTAGGGGTCAGCTTTTTAAATTTGTCATAGTTTCAGTACTTACATTCAGATATTAAAGTATAATATATCGATGAGTTTGTCTGTGGCAGACCAATTATTTTTTTATTAAAAGTGTTTGACCTCGTTTAAAATTTCCATTTTTCTATTGATAAAATTTTTTTCCTGTGCACGAGCTAAGGAAAAGATTTCTTTACCGTCTTCAACCCATCAGCATCTACATTTGCGTTCACCGGGGAATCACCATTATTATTGATAGTAATACAAATATAAATCAGAGTTGAATAGAGAGAGAGAGAGAGAGGGAGAGAGACCTGCTATTTAAATGCAACTCTTGTTGCAGTGATTCGCCGCTTCTGTCGGCTCATGAGAGTTATTTAGAAAAATAGTTTTAAAAATTTAGTGTACGCATCCGGTTATTGGAGTGAACGTGTTGGATGAACAGAACTTGTCCAGTTATAAGAGGTGTCCGTAATGAGAGGGTTTTATTTTTGTCACACTGAAAAAATTAGCAGATAAAACTGGGTACAACTTTTTTATCATAAAACTTGCAATTATTTGATAAAACCCATTATTGAATTGACAAATAAATTTTCTACCACATCTCCTGGTAGAAAAGCAACCAACAAAGAATTTTATCAATTCTTGATTTGTTTTAACAAATAAAATTGTTGAAAAGAGTTTGATGGGCATTGTGATGGTACGAGGATTAGAGATGATGTTAGAGAAATGACATCAGTGCCACTGCGGGTGGGTAGTAGCGATGCAACACAGATACAATAGATTTGTAAATACAATTAATTTATTTGTCAATGCAATTGAAATATTATTTAAAAAGGCACCCACAACGATTTTTGTAAATACAATAACACATAATAACATAATATGTATACTAGTCTGAAAAAGGTTTTTATAGCAAGAAACATTGGAAAATTTGCTTGGAAATTTTTAAAAATTCCGAAAAAAAACTAAAATTGTGTTTTTCTAAGGGATTTTAAATTTTATTTAATTTTTTTACAGATTCCCTATAAACTTCGTACAAACGATCGCAATGAAATTTGGTGGACTTAGTCTGTGCAACTCCGGGAGTGCTTAAGGCTATTTATTATCTTTTTTTAAAATTAGGACCAGGACGGCGATAGGACCAGGAGGGAAATTTCTGCCCCTCCGAAACGATCCAAGCGATTGCAATGAAATTTAGAACATACCTAAATAGATCTTCTTCCAAAAACTAACATATGAAAAGTTTTAAGGCTATGAAAATTTTTAAAACTAGGACCGGGAGGGCGATGGGGGGAATTTGTGCCCCTCCGAAACGTTCAAACCGATTGCAATGAAATTTAGAACAAAGATATAACTGCGTTTAAAAAGTCACATAGGCCAAAACTCGGACCAGAAGGTTTTATAGAGGGTAAGTTGTGCCCCTCCGAAACGTTCGAACCGATTTTAATGAAATTTAGAACATAGATAGATCTGAATCTAAATCTTAAATTAAACGTGACATAGCCATAACGCCATAGCCATAACCAAACCAAAATTCAATTGATTTCTTTGGTTAGAGTGAGAGAGACTCGCCATAACTCTCACCATAGAAACCAATTGAATTTTAGTTTGGTTATGGCTATAGAGTTAGGGCTATGTCACGTCTAATTTAAGCTTAAGAGCTCACATAGACTATGTACATTTTTAAAAGTCACATAGGGTCTGTACATTTTTAAAACTAGGACCGGAAGGGCGATAGGGGGACAATTCCACCCCTCCGAAACGTTAAAACCAATTTTAATAAAATTTAGAACAATGAAAGATTTGCATATAAGAGCTTATATAGGCTCTGTACATTTTCAAAACTAGAACCAGAAGGGCGATAGGAGAAATATCTGCCCTCCGAAACCTTCAAGCCGATTTTAATAAAATTTGGAACATAGATAGATCTGCATCTAAAGAGTCACAGAGGCTATCTAAGTTTTTGGAACTAAGAAAAGGAGGGAGATTTGAGGGGAAATTTCTGCCCCTCCGAAACGTTCAAACCGATTTTAATAAAAAATTATAAATAGATAGATCTGCATCTAAAAACTTAAATGGACTATGAACATTTTCAAAACTAGAACCAGGAGGGCGAAAGGGAGAAATTTCTACCCCTCCGAAACGTTCCAATCGATTTTGATGAAATTCAGAACATAAATCTGCGTCTACACCGAAAGAATTTTGCTTCATAAGTCCAATGAAACAATTTCATTAACATTTTTTCACAAATATAATGATAGTTTCACAAATCTAATGAAAATTTCATGAATATTGTGAAAAAATTTCATTGGAATTGCTGGTTTCTTAAGAATATTTTATTGGATTTATGACAACAATATTTGAAGGTTAGCCGCGAATAACGTTTTAAGTGACAAAATTATAATTTTTCAGGAGAGCCAATAAACGTATTTTGAAGCAAGATTGTTTTTTTCGTTTAAATTTTTTTAGCTTATCGAAAATAATGATAACTAGCATTAGCTCTTCTTTTTGTATCTCTGCTACATTTATCAATTATATTCGACAATTTCGTTCGCATGATTTTATTAGTTACCTACAAAGTTTTGCACTGACTGACCGATTTGTAATTGTATTTTGACGGGGATAAGATGCATAATTTTGAATGGTTTTATATTTGAACAACGCAAGAGAGTTATGTTAATGGTAATCAGTGAAAAAACTGGTTTTTTAAAAATTGTCTTTTACAACGTTATTCGCGGCTGTGCTTCAATTCTTGCTAGTAAAAATTTTCCCAGTAATAATTTGTAAGAATTTTTTTTCTCTCAATTTTTTTCTCTCTTTTGACGCTCTCTCCTTGCAAACTTTTTTAGTTAATGAACACTTTCCAGTAAGAATTGTTACAAATTCGTAACCATTTTTGGTAAATGAACAAACCTACTATCTGCCAGTTTATAGAAGACATGTAAAAAATCACTTATAAAAAAACTATTCATATTACTTACCTCGTTCCAAACAGTATACCAATGTGAGCAAACAAACAACCGCACAAGCGGATTTTTGTTTTGCTATTTTCGTTTATTTTAATATTTCATAGAAAGAGATGCCACCAGACATTAACAAAAATCAACAGAAAATATCAGCTGTGTACTATCGTTAAAAAAAATTGCAAGCGATAAAATGTATAGACAGAAACTACGATTGTCGGATCGTTAAAAGTTACAAATGGTTTATAACTATTAAAACACTGTAAGTGCCGTGAACCGTGGTTTGGATTATTCTGATTTTCCAACACCAAAGTTTTTGACTTTTCTGGAACTTTCGGAAAATCAGGTTGTAATTAAAACTTTTTCTTACTCAAAAAGTCAGAATTAACAACATTTTTGTTATTTTTAATATATATAATTGTAAATTGTTGGTTCATGTTTGTTCAATTGCAAAAAAAAAAAAACAACGAACAAATTACTTTTCAAATAAAAATACACGTAAGCAAATTTTTTTTATAATTTTATTTATTTTTTTAGTTGCTCAAAAGTGCTTAAATAGATTAAAAGTACATTAAATTGATTAAATATTCCAATTAAGTGACACCAATACTTTACATTAATTTTTTTTTTATTTTTTTAAGTTATTTTTTAAGTTTTTTTTTATTACGAATGCGCCCAAAACCTTTAGAAACTTTAAATGGCATCAACATCAATTTTAAGGAGATTTTGAATAAAATTTTTGTAAACACAAAACGTTAAACATTACGATAAATACATAGATTTTTTTAAAAATATAACAAACTAAAAATATAAATTTGGGAAAAGTAGTTTAATCCGGATTTTCCTTTCAACGTGAGTGAAAGAATATTTTATCGGCAAGCGGAAATAAAATTAAGTCAAGTATATGGGGATTTTATTTTTAGCTTGTTTTCTATATTAATATTCCCGCACTTTCATTTTATATTCCGCTTCTAATTTCAATAAACATATATAATTTCAATAAACATATATTGCACACATATTCACAACAAAAGCCATTTAAATTTTAAATCCAATAAATTTGTAAAAATCCTTTAGTGCGTATCGTCTCGTTTAAGAAATCTTACTAAGCGCATAAATTGTTGCATTAATTTTTCGCGTTTTGACCAGCAGATTTCAATGATGAAACAAATAAACGATAACATCATACCGCAGGCAAAACAAATCATCACCAGTTTCAAATCTTCTAATTTCATTGGCGTGAATTCCGGCTTAGCACTTCCTTTTTGAATTCCCATTTCTTTCATTCGAACCAATTCGGAAAATGTTAATGATTTCCAGTGCGATATTAATCCAGCTTCATTTGCTTGACGGATAAGAGTATCCAAAGGCTCCTTGTAAGGTGAGTTAGGCTGCAAAATTAATCCTGCGGCATCCGATTTGAGGATGCAAATATTGGTTAAACGAAACAGAGGTTTGGACAGCATTTGTTGCTGCTGATCAAGTACGTTCCAATAGAACGACGACACAAAATACATGTAACGGCTGTCAAACTTATTAACCATTTCATAATATTCGTCGAAACTATCAACAACATTTGCATATGCACTGAATTCTTTTTCTTTCCCAATTTTTTTTAAATAATCAAACTGTTCAACATAAAATACAATTTTCATAACAGAGTTTTGTACATCCTGCATAGTGGCAATCCTGTGTTCGCTGGGAGGAGCAATAAAAAAGGATTGTATGAATGTGTTGTAAGCTGTATTAAAGATCAATCCAGCCAAAAAGATCATCAAGATGATTAATCGACGTGTAACGGAGGAACTTCTCCCTATACTGAAGCTTTGGCCCAATAGTCCACTTAGCACGTTAATGTTAAAAATTAGTTCATTGAAATTCATACGTTCACGTTTGATTAAATAAGTCGCAGCCACAACCAAGGAAAATAATATGAAAGCAAAGATAATCAAAATTATGCTGATGGTGTCGTAAACTGATACATAAAACTTATAAGTTGGTATAGATTTTTCAACGGGCACCATTAAGCAGACGTCTTGAAGGTGGAGCGTTGTAGAATACACGACCTCTTCATCAAAATTACCGAAGAATAGCTCACCGGCTATATCACAGGTACCGTTTTCAACCAGATTCCATACATCTTCAAAGCTCTGTACGTTGCTTGTTTGTTCCTGATACGGAAACGTTAGCGATGCATTATGCTTGCGAGCAAACTCTTCAAATAAATGTCCGATTGGACCAGCGAGAATGGGTATACCATTTTTCTCTCCTTTTTTAAAAATATTGTTGCTGTTTCTTTTATGAATAACACTTAAAGGATAACCTTGCATATTTTTTGTTTGATCGATGAATAAAGACCTTGTTTCCTTTTGATGTAATGCTTTCACTTTCACTTCAAACTGGGGAAATGAGTTAAAATAATAGACCACAGGACCCTTGTTTGTCATTTCCTTGATCAAGATGACATTAAGGGCTTTATTTTGATAACAATATTTCAAAATATTCCATATATATTGATCACTGACATTCCTCTTAACCAGCAGAATCAAACGTGTTAACAAATTACGTCTCAATGTTTTCCATAAAGAAGCCAAAAGATTCTTATCCTCGTCAGCAATTCCTTTTAAATTTGCTATGGCCAACAAACGCTGATTAGAATCCTTGAACAAAAACTGAGTTGTATTTCCAACTAGATTCAAAACTGGCGTTCCCTGCTCCATTAGATTTTTTATTATATCGTCCGTGTTATAGAAATTATTGCAATCCTTTCCGTTGAACGTCTCATTGTGTCTTAGAAAAACAATTGTATCATAATGTTGTTCTGCTTTAATGTTGTTTGTTAATTGCACAAGAATTTCACTCAGTTTGTTTTCAAATGCGAATACTTCCAAAAATCCAAGAAGGATTAAGGTTAAAGTTGCTTTCACGTTTAAGGCCATCGTTAAACTGATCATTTAATATTTTTATTTTGAGTATTTTCTTATAAAGCTCCTAGTTGTGGAAATTGCCCCTCTTTTGGGTAATTGGCTCAGTATGATAATTACATTGATTAAATAATTATATGAAGCACTCACTCCGCTACATTAGGGCGACACGTGACCCCTTTGACAACCCATCAAACGAAACAAAATGCTTAAGACGACGTAAGAGTTAAAAAATTTTAATTAGAAAAGTGTTGTCCTTGGGATGGTTTATGGTATTGGTGTATGGAGGCAAACAAATGTGTATTTGTTCTAATCATTTGTCAGTGCGTGAGTATAAGAAAATAAGTATTGGGTCTGAGTAGCAAGTTAAAAATAGTTTTTTTTTTGTCTGATTCACATTAATTGATTGCACTCGAAGTTTAGGTTAGAAGTTGTTATGCTGGAGCTGAAAATTACGAACAATTTTGTTAACTTTATTTAATTTATGTTCATACATGTACATGTATTTATGTATGCCCAGTTGACCACGGCTTTCGTTAATGATATCGATTTCGAATAGGTATATCTCGAATATTTATCGTGTAAAACTATCGAGTGTGGCACTCAAAAATGAATCGAAAAATGTTCACCTGTCGCTCAGTTTTGTCCCAAAAACATTCGATTTCGAAGTTTCGCTAGCAATATCAAAAGTGAGAGATTATCGAATTAATTTCCATATCGCAAAAACCAGCAGAAAATGTAATAAATTCAGTAAAGTGCGACTTTGACTCGCGCATGAAGGGTTCCGTACGTTGGGCTTTGAGCATTTTTTTAATACAGTGTTTTTTACGTTTTTTTTCAGCTGAAATAATTTTTTTTTTATTATTTTTCGCTTTTTTCTCGTTTTGGCGATTTTTTAAATTTTGGGCGATTTTTTTCATTTTGGCGAATTTTTTCATTTTGGCGATTTTTTTTCATTTTGGCGATTTTTTTTTTCATTTTGGCAATTTTTTTCATTTTGGCAATTTTTTAAATTTTTGGTGATTTTTTTCATTTTGGCGATTTTTTTCATTTTGGCGATTTTTTTTCATTTTTTTATTTTGGCGATTTTTCCGGTTTTCCGCGATTTATTTTCGATTTAGAAATTTTTTTTAATTTGGTGCTTTTTTTCGTTTTGGCGATTTTTTTTTTGATTTTGGCGATTTTTTTTCGGTTTGGCGATTTTATAATTTTGAGATTTTTTTGTTTTACCGTTTTTGAAAATTTCAAGAAGTTTGCTCTTACGGTTTCCAAGATACAGCAAGTTATCAAAATTACATAGTCAAAATTACATTAACTGATGGTACTCCCTCTAATTAAAATTTTTTAAATTTTAGTGTTAATTGTTGTAGTCTGTATAAAAATACACTAACTTTACAAACTTCAAGTGCATATATGTATGTATATTACATGGGATTTTAACATTTTTCGTTGCTCGTTTTGGCACACCCTTTAATTTCCAACTCTCATGTATTTGGTGTTGTAGCGGCCAAGAATCTACACACTCTGTCCAAATTTCAGGTCCGTAGCTCTTACGGTTCTCGAGAAAATACCCTGTGACGGACAGACGGACAGACGGACAGACGGACAGCGTAGCGAAAACATAGGGTTCCATTTTCACCTTTGGTGTACGGAACCCTAAAAAGTAATTTTTTTATTTATTTATTTTAACTTACTTATTTTATTTATTTGTTTAATTCCGTAACTTACGCTGCAGGCTTTGAACATGGTACCTCCATTCTATCAGGCTAATGTTAGGAACACAACTGGGACGAACGACGAATTTTTCGGTGCGAACTTTCGTCATAAAAAATAAAACACATGAGTGCATATGAAAATGAACACAAAACCGCCGTACAACGAAATTCGTCGTGCGTGACGAATTCTGAGATAGATTTATTTCTAATTTGTACGCCGACGAACGACGAAAAAACAATTTTCTCTCTCTCACTCTCTGTCTTTGTACATACAACAACCAACTTTATCAAATATAAGAGAGGAATTCGCTGAGTAAATTCGTCGTTGTTGTGCTTCACACGACGAATTTACGCAGCGAACTCTTATCGACGAATTCGTCGAAGTGGACGAAATTCGTCAATCGTCCCAATTGTGTTCCTAGCATAACACACATCCACTAGGCCAACGTGGAATATTTATTTTTTCATTCAATTATTGCACATATGATTTTATTTCATTTTTTAACTTACAGTGCTGTCATGCTTCGAACTTAGTACTTCTAGAATAACAGATTTGCCCTGAACTGGTAGACCACGTTTAAGACGCACTGCGGAAAATATTAAACGAGCACAGCAAAGTCTTAACGAAACACCAGAAACATCTGCCAGAAGGCGTTCTGCTCAGCTAGGAATGTCTCGTACGTCACTATACATGTATACCCATATAAGGTGTAATTGGTGCCGGAGACCATCGGCAATGTCTAAGCTTTGCACTTCAATTTCAACAATTGTCCAGAAATGAAATCAAATTTATTGAAAATTTGATTATGATTGATGAAGCCCATTTTCATTTTAATGGCTTTGTTAATAAGCAGAACTGTAGGTTCTGGGGTTCTGAAAATCCAGGAGCCATTCATCAACGCCAATTAAATTCATTAGGTGTAGAATATGATGCAGGAGCACATCTGAAAATATCACTGGGCCTTACTTCTTCGAGAATGAAGATGGAAGTGCTGTAACCGTAAATGGAGAGCGGTATCGTTTTATGATAGAACATTTTATACGTCCTGCTCTTGAAAACATACCTGGTACACAGAGAAAACAGTTCCTACTAAATACCTCATAAAATAGAATAAAATTAATAAGAAATCTCTATGGTTTTTTTCAATAAGGAAATCTTATTAATTTCATACAGAAGACTTTTTTGAAAAAATCAAGAAGAAATCTTGTAGTTTTTATGAAGTTATCTTATTGATTTTTTCAATAAAAAAATTAAAAAAAATTGCGTCTTTATTCTCTGTACCTATGTATTTTCAAGCATATACAAAAATGAAAAAGATCATGAAAAAAATTGTCTCTATGTCTTTTTATAGAAATGAAATAACAAGATGCCACATAAAATCAAAAAGATTTCCTTATTAAAAAAAATCAATAAGATGTTTTACACATAATCATATAGGAACCTACTAAAATCAAGAAGAAAACCTTTTTAAAAAAATCAATAAGGCAACCTAATAAAATCAATAAGAAATCGCTATAGTTTACAATATATAAGAAAACCTAATATAATCTAGAAGTTTTTCTCTATGGACTGTTTTTTTGGTGCCAAAAATAACGGAATATGAGTAAAATAAAGTTGTGAATAATAAGATTTCTTCTTGATTTTATGTGGTTTTCTTCTTTAATAAGATTTACCACATAAAAACAATAAGGAATCTCTATGAAAAAATCTTCGCTTCTTTCTGCTGGGATACCCCTTAGCCTTAGGTTCATAGAGAAAATCTTTTTGATTCTATGAGGCAGTTTTTTCTCTGTGTATGTGGTTTCAGGAGGATGCAGCCACTGCCCGAGACACAATGGCACTTTTAAGTCAAATTTTCGGACAGCGAATAATTTTCAGAAATTCGAAAATTATTTGGCCAGCGCAATCGCCAGATTTGACAGCACCCGACTATTTTCTTTCGGGTTATTTGAAGGAGCGAGTGTACGTAAACAAGCCAGAGACAATCCTTGAGCTCAAGGCAAACATTATTGCAGTAATTCGAACGCTACAGCCACAAAAATTTGAAGGATGTTATGGAAAATGCTCTAAAATGAACCCATCAGTGCGAAGCTGAAGCGGCGAAAATGTCGTTTACAGAAGCGATGATTCGATGCACACATGTAAGACAGTAATGTACACCACCTCATATACGTACCTAGTATACATTTTCAAATGCATTGCCGCATTTGTGGAGTGAATGCCTTTCACTTGCACATAAAGTAAGCGAGATACGGAAGTGTTCATCCAATCAGCATAAAAGCTCAATATTGCCTAACATACATTGTAAGTTGGCAGTGGGCAGTTCGAATACAATCTAGCTTACTTTCGTACACTTTGTAAGCTAGCATTCATTGAGCACAAAGTATGACAAACATCATTAAAGAGATGTAATGTGGTATGCAGCGTTCGCCGCTGGGCAGTGGTCATTTAAGAGCAGAGCTCGCAAACTATGCTCAAACAAATTTCTATGTGCGGTCTTCTCACTTAAAAGAGCTAAAAAAAATTATACGGAATCACTCAGTATCTGGACAGCAACCAGCGATGCCAACTTAGCTATTTTGGAGCTAGATTTAGCTCTTTTAGATTGCTTCTAACTCGAAATTTTTCCCTTTAGCTCTTTTTTTAAAAAAAGAGCTAACACAACTCTTTTCAATTGTAAAAACAGCACGTTTAGCACTTTTCGCATCTTGTAGTAAGTTTTCTCGTTTTTACCCTATTGTTTCGTGTTTGAGGCATTTACATTTTTGGTAAATATGTTTTTTGCAAATGCAGATACTTTTTTGCAACTATGTAAGATATATTGAGTGTGTTTATTTCTAAATAATTAAAAAAATTTTGACAAATTATTGTAATGGATTCTTACTGCCAAAAATATAGGAAAGCTTAGAAATCAAATTCCTCGTTTAACAATTGGATTAAATTAACAAAAGATCCTTCTGAAGCTTTGTGCAAATGTTGCAATTCAACTATAATATCGAAATATTTTGATTTAGTACGCCGTTCGAAAGCATAAAAAATGTATGGCTCCATTTAACGATATTGTGCTATCCTAGCCATATAAGTATATCATTTTCACCAGAAGTTCCCACACAAACGCAAATTGCGCAAGCGAATCTTGCATTATATGCTTCAGTACATACACCGTTTTTAGCAATGGATCTTTTATTTTTTCTTACTATTATATTTATTAATGTTAAAAAATCTTGAAGTACAAATTGAATAATAAATACATACATTCATAGATTTAAAACGGAAAAATCTAAAATTTTTAGATTTAGCTCTTTTTAGCTCTTTTCGACTACTCCGTTGGCTCGTTTTGCCTCTGAATTGTTGGCATCACTGACAGCAACCCTCTTTTTCATTTCAATCGTGTTCTCGCTCCCGGGTTATGGGTTGAGCGTAACACATGAATCGGTCTCTTACTGACCGCATGATACGAGCAGAATCGTTCGTTGCTCAGCTACTGAGGGTCAGTAAGTGAGCAAAACAAGCAAAGTGTTCGCAAAAAGGGTCTTTATTTTTGTTGTTGCGTTTTCTCTATGGAGATATATTGTCACAGTCAAAGCATTAAAGAGGAAGGGAGAAGATAATAATAAATAACAATAAAAATATCTGTAAATCAAACTATTTGTCATCGAAGTGTAAATCTAAAATAAAAGACAGATATGTGTAAATGTAAATGTTTACCTATCCACACTCGCAACACACATACATGCTCAAAGGACCGTTTCCCGAGATTTTACGAAATAAAGGGTCTCGAGTGAACACGTGAACCGAGCGATTGAACAAAAACGGTCGATGGTTGAGCGAAGAGCAAGCCAAACAAGAACTAAGTTTGAGGTTTTTTTTTTGCGACAGTGTCGCATCGTGTCAGTGGACGAGTGTTTTTTTTTTCTGACAACAAGCAAGAGAGAGACCAATTATTGCGAGCTCTGTTTAAGAGACATTATTTTTCATACTTAGTGTAAAAAAATTTCCATTTTATATATTATATAATCTGAAAAAAAAAATAAAAAAAATTAATAAACCCCATGGTAGCTTTTGGCCCACCCTGTTCAAACTAAAGTTGCTATAATGAAATAAAACAAAATCCCGGTAATTCCCGCAAAAATTTCCCGGAAAATCTTTGACGGCAAATGTGCAAATCCCGTATGAAAACCACTAATATGTATATATGGGTATGTTCGTAAATGCATCACTGCGCTGCAAATGGAAATTTAAATGTTTTGAACTGGTGCACTGAAGTAGATAACGCACAAATAAATGTCAAATATGGTGTACAAACATGATTATTTCTAAAACAGATAATCAGCGAACTTGTATTGCATTTTAAATAAAAGTTTGCTCGTATGATGCAGAGCAGTGATGAATTTACGAACACACCCTATTTTAGCAGCGGCTTTGACGTTTATTAAGTTATTATGTATTTTAATATTTCAAAAATCACTTTCAGAACAACGCTCACAGCGCTTTGCAGCCAAAAGTTATCCGAATTATACCAAAATTTGCAAATATCTAATGTCTTTTTTATAAGTTTACAATAAACACGTGCTTACTATTTAAAACCATAACAAACGAATACTTGCAACATACTACGTAAAACGAACTAAATATGTATTTATAAAACCAAAGGCAGCTACTAAATTTTATAAGTATATGATCAAACAGAATTGCGGCATAAACACATTTTCCATACAAATTGACACAAAAAAGTACATCCAGAAAGCAGTCGACAGATAGAATCTATTTTATTT
Organism: Tachina lurida; assembly: GCA_944452675.1. Taxonomy (NCBI): domain Eukaryota; kingdom Metazoa; phylum Arthropoda; class Insecta; order Diptera; family Tachinidae; genus Tachina; species Tachina lurida. The sequence goes on along the minus strand of OX101752.1, from coordinate 37,831,240 downwards.
TGACAGCGTTTTTTCTTATGTTCTCACATATAAATTAATATTCTCTCAACAATGCTACCATACTTTCAATAAATTTCATACATTTTGTGAACAAAACTAAAAAGAAATATAAACACAAAAGAAAATGAAAAAAAAAAACTAGAAAGCATTTGCAGTTACTGCCGTAGTTTTTATTATGGGCTTTGTTATATTGACAGCGATTTTTCCTGAAGTTGCGGACTTATTCTGTTTAATCATTATATGATAATTTAATTGTCACTTCCTGCCGAATTGTGCGCAGAACAAAGCAGAATTGAGAGAAAACACTTACATATGTATGTTTATCGATTGTCTTACAAAAGAAGACTTAAATAACAGAAATAGACAATACCAACAACAAAGACATCTACAAAATCACAAACAAAAAAGGCCATAACAATTGACAGGCACTTGAATGCTGGCTTAGTGTCACTTCTTAAGTCCAACTACAAAAACAAACAACCATAACAGATAAAAATAAAAACGAAGTGTGAAGCTCCCCACACTTGTCAAAAGAATTACAAAAGTAGTAACAAAACAAAGATGATGTACAACAGTAGCAGATCGTACCCGTCCCAAAAGTACTTCTGCAGACAAACAAAATATTTGTTTTTGTTTTTGTTTTTGACTGACAAAAATATCAACTATCTCCATTATCATAATAAAGTGAGATAACACCCAATGGATTAAAGACGTATTGTTATTAAAACAAGAAATAGGTTTTATGTGCTATATGAGTTGAGCAGGAATAAAAAATATAAACGCTAAAGTCAGTAGAAAAGCAAAGACATATGTATAGTGAAAAATTGTACTGTCATAAAGTATAAAACAATGACAAGAAGTTTACAAATGGTATAAGAATGAGGGAGACAGAAAATGCATAAATCAATAAGTCCGTGACTTTTCGAACTTCCCTCGTAATTATATGAAATGCAACTGACACCACACACAAAAGAACGCTGATGATGAAGGCTTAGTGGCCTTCGAAAACAGCTAGTTGTTCCGTTCAACTACATACATATGTGTTAGTCAGAATATTTACAACTAACTTTGGTGTTATTTGTTCATTAATAATTATCACATGCAATTTGGCTTACAAAGCGATACGAACTTTAGCCTGTTCAATTAAAAAATAATTAATTTTGTTTATTTTTTACCCAAATTTTTTTCTTTTAATTTCCAACCCTGGAACCATAATTTTGATTTGTCTGTTTTTTAATACAAATTTCTTTCTAAAATATAGAATATATTTAATTACCAAACAAATAATTTGTTTTATATGCCAAAAAAATTTTAAGTTTGCCAGGTCTGGATTTTTATGCCAAACTACTTCTTTCTAAAGCATCAAGTGTATATAATTTGAAAAAAAAATTATTTGACCTAGTTACTTTTATGTACATAAAAATTAAATTTTCCAACCCTGGAATCATCCTTTTAGATTTTTCTTGTCCCTTATACCAATCTAGTTCTTCAAAAATAATATGTGAAATATGTTAAGTGAACAAAGCAAAAAGGAAATAAGAAAAAAATTAGTTTTATTTAGTTACTTTAATATCAGCTTCCAGCTCTGGAGCTTTGGTTTTCATTTTTCTACACCAAGCTTTTCTTTCAAAAGCATAAAATATATTTAATTTATAAGGAAAAAGAAAAAAATTTATTACACCTAGTTACTTTAATATAACACAAAAAGTATTAGTTTCCCAACCCCGGTATCATAATTGAAAAATTTTCTGATTTCTTACACCATCTCTTTTTGCTTAAGAATATAAGATATGTTTAATTTATAGCGAAAAAGGAAAAATTGGATTTAGTATGTTTCTTTTATTAAGCAAAAAAAGTTAAAGTTTCCCAACCCTGGATTTTTGATTTTTTATACCCCTTACCAAAAAGGTCAAAGAGTATATATAGGTTTGTCATTCCGTGTGTAATTTCCATAATATTCATATGCGACCCCTAAAATATATATATTCTGTATCCTTATGAATAGGAAAGACGAATAAGCGATGTCCGTCTGTCCGTCCATAAGGTGTACGTGAAATCTTGGACTGGTGTATCAGAAATGGTCCAAAATGCAAAACTTGATTTTGCCATATAAAAGTAACCAGATAACACAAATGTTTTGATTTTTTTGTTAAATAAACTTATTTTATATTTCAGTATGAATAAAATTTTTATTAAAAGTAGAAAAAATATATAAAAAATCAAAAAGACGTTTTCAGGGTTGGGAACTTTAACTTTTTTGTTACATAAAAATAGCGTCCCTAAAACTAATTTTTCCCTTTTATGTATACATTTAAATTATCTTACATTCTTTAAAGAAAAAGATAGGTGTAAGAAATCAGAAAATTTTAAAATTATGATTCCAGGGTTGGGAAACTTACACTTTTTGTAATATATATAAAATTAACTAGGTCTAATTAATTTTTTTTTATTCTTTATAATTTAAATATATTTTATGTTTTGGAAAGAAAAAAATTGGGTATAGAAAATTAGAAAAATAAAAACCACAGCTCCGCAGCTGGAAAATTTAAACTTTAAATAAAACTAGTATTTTTCTTATTTCTTTTTTTTTTTTTGTTCACTTAACATATTTTATATATTTTTTAAAGAACACGATTGGTATAGGGCACAAAACAAATCTAAAAGGATGGTTTCAGGGTTGGAAAAAGTACACTTTTTTTTTGATATATTAAACTAATTAAATAAAGCTAGTTATTTCTTTGGTAATTAAATATATTCTATATTTTAGAAAGAAAGAAATTAGTAGTTGTATTAAAACCAGAAAAATTTTAATTATGGTTCCAGGGTTGGAAATTGAAAAAAAATTTGAGTAAAAAAATAACCAAAAATAATTTTTTTTTGAGTTAAACATATTTCATGTTTTATGAAGATCTTTACTCAAGCAAATTCTTTAGTCGAAAAAAAACCGAGAGGTCACTTACTAAAAATTGCACTTTAACAAAAAATTATAAATTTTATCACAATGTATCTGTATACTACATAGGCATACGTTGGTAAAGGGTATATAAAATTCGGAACAGCCGAATATAGCACTCTTACTTGTTTTAATTTTTTTTTAATAAGTTCATTTAACAAAAATAAAACAAAAATTAGTTTAACCTAGTTACTTTTATATGGCAAAATAGAGTTTAAGTTTTCCAGCTCTGAAACCGTCTGCTGGATTTTGCTGATTTTCAATACAAATTTCAGACAATTTCTGACACACAAGTTCAAAACCGAATGACAAACCTATATAACTATAACCGTTTGGTGAAGGTTATATAAAAAAGGTTTTCAGAAGCAATTGTACATATCGTCGGTGTTTTAACTAACTGACCTAACTGACATCATTTTGAAAAATGAGTTGAGGCCATTACTAGACTTTATGAGTCATAATAGACCTTGTCCACAATTTTTATGACTGTAAACATTACTGTCGAGCCTATAACAGTAAAAATATTTCAGACGTTTCCATAAGAATACATGTAGAAAACAATCATAAAACTTCCTCTCCTGTTAAATTTACAAAATGTCAGTTAGGTCAGTTAGTTAAAACAGCGACGATATGTATATACGAGTATGTATGTATATATTTTTGAACTTACGCGTTTATTGATGCAATCGTTGAGCATAGATTTCGCTTGGAATAAAAGAAACCACAACATTTTAGTGACAACACGGGACATTGCTGTTTTTGTAGTGACTGCAAATAAACAAACATTGTTCAATTTCATTATTTTGCGTTTAAACAATTTAAAGTAAAAAAAAAACAATTAAAAAAAACAAAATCAAAATATAAGAAAATAAGGAAAATAAAACATTAAAAAATAGAAGAAATGTTGGCGCGGCTTTTGCCTTGTTTGGCTTTTAGCTGGCGACAAGTGTAAAACGAGAGTTCAGCTTGTTGTTTGTTGTATTTAATTTCTTTTTTTTTTCATCAGTTAGGTTTTGATTCCTTTTCATTTTTTCTGACTGTTTTTTCAAGTAGTCAAGGGTTGCCAGGATTTTGGCAATAAATCACAATAAGCACGATAGAGTTAAGGAAAAAGTTAAATGTCAAACTAACTGTCATACTGCGCTAACTTTTGGCATTTGTGATGAGTATAGTCTGGCAAATTATCACGCAATGATTGACTCTTGAAAAACACTATCAAACTATTCGATTCGGGCAACTTATACTCGTAGACAATGTTTTAGCGCAAAGTTGTATTCAGCGATAAGGCTAATTTTTGGCTTAAAGAGTTTGCTCGTATTTAGAAAAATTAACTCTTAATATAAACTCCAATTCAATAAAGCCAGCAGATATTTTCAAACGTATGGTAGCGGAACAAGTTTACGCGCTCATACTGGAGCAAGCAAACCTAAATGCCACACAAAAAAAATTTATCTTCACGTCTGACTCGTTATTTTCGCATAAAGGAGTGAGAACCCACAAATATTTGCGTAATAAAAAATTGTCTGCGACTTGTGCTGTACGAGTATATGGGAATTGTAAAGCTTCCCTCAGTTCCCATGTACTGGAGCAAGGATAATTTTAACAAAAATTCCTTTTTCCGCTTGCATAAAGTAAATAAATTATTAGAAATCCTAAAATGTTGGTGATAGCTGGTAACTAGTGTGATTCCGTGGCGTGGCAGACTCCAATTCCGATAATATAATCCGGGAATATCACATAAGGGTGTTTTTTTTTTAAGTGTAAACAACTTTGCGTTGGCATCACTGCTTTATCTGAGCACCTATTTTACAGCTGATAGTTGCTTTTTGTTTATCAAGCGTGACGGATAACTCAGAAAGAACAGGCTTGGAAGCCGTACAGCCGTTACTGGATCAAAACTAAAGAAAGGATATATTATCGGCCGTGAGTGTTCAGGGATTTTAGTAATGAAATAGAGAGATAAGAGACAAGTACTCATGCTAAGTACCAGGCATGATTTGAGTAAAGTTTCCACTGGAAAAAAAGAAGCTTCAAATGGTTATTGATTACAATTCGGCAAAACAAGGCCTCGATTTATCAACGGGTCCCTGGCTTATTAAAAAAAATCCCATTCGAGCTTAGTATAATTATTATTATTGTTATTATTTTTTATATTTTTGATCAAGGCTTATATTAGAATTGGCAAGGTTGCAATTTAATATCATATAAAAGGAAATAAAAAAAATTCTAATTGATATCCCAAAAATCAAATCATAAGAGATGGCAATCACTTTCAACGGTCACTTTTTTAGCGAACCCAGCAGCAGCGTCTTTTGTATTCTACAATGTTGTTAGACAAGAGGACAAGTGTTGCCGCCATCAAACATGATTTGATGTCATCTTCATTTCATTTATTATGGTCATCTATGGCATACAAAATGATAAGTATATGCTGTTTTATGGGTTTTTCTTTTGTAATATTTTGTTATATTTTCATATAAAGGGTGTTTTGTTTAGAGTGTCACAACTTTGAGTTGTCATCACTGCTTTATCTGAGCCTCCACCATTTATCAGCTGATGGTTGCTTTTTGTTTAGTTTGCTTTGAAATTTCATTATGAATCGACCTACACCAGAGCAACGCGTGCAAATTTTTGAAATTTTTAATCAAAATAATTGTTCTATTCGTCACACTCATGGTGCACTTTTCCATTTTCTGGTGAAGCCCATATCTAGTTGAATTGGATACGTAAATAAGCAGAATTGTCGCATTTGGAGTGAAAAAAATCCACCAGCTTTTGTTGGAACACCATTACATCCACAAAAAATTACTGTTTGGTGCGCTTTATGGGCTGGCGGAGTCATTCGCCCATATGTTTTCAAAAACTATGATGGTCAGAATGTTACTGTCAATGGTGAACGGTATAGGAACATGATTCCAAATTTTTTCGTACCTCAATTACGTGGCATTAATCTGGCGGATATGTGGTTCCAAGACATGTCACACAGCGGGCGCTACGATAATTGACTTAAAAAGAAAAAATTATTCCACGTAATGACCCAATTAATTGGCCACCATGATCGTGTGATTTAACCCCATTGGATTATTTTTGTTGGTGTTATGTTAAGTCAGTTGTCTACGTCGATAAACCAAAAACTAGTTGAACACCTGGAAATCAAAATACGAAGAGTTATCGGCGAAATACGGCCGCAAATGCTGCGAAAAGTTGTTGAAAATTTGACAAAAATCATATTTAAACATTAATTTCATAAAATTTTCTTTCCAATATATCCCGTTTCATTGATATTCAAAATATATTTTCTTGTTTTATTATGATTTCAAATTGTGTCACTTTATAAAAAAAACACCCTTTACATACATACATACGTATGCTGGCAAATCCTTTTATTTTAGTTTTGAAATAATATAAAAAATATGAAGGAAAAACGTTAGTTTTGTATACCCACCAAACCAAACGCTCCGGATTCGTAAAGAATTCGTAACGACTGGTCGATAGATTCGTCCGATATAGGAACCGAAATATTACCGAAATCGTTACTATTCTTTAGTGAAATTGCTGATATGACATCGCAACGACATGTCGGTACAGTAGAGTACCGCTTCACTGTTATGTTGCTGTTTTTGTCGAAATAATTTGCACACACATACTTACATTTCTTTTTTTTATCCGACTTCAAAAAAGCAGGAGGTTATATGATCAGCGCTTTCCGCGCTAATTGTGAAGCGCTTTTAGAAACTATTTTTCTATATGAAATTGTATATTCCACAGGTAGTCCCATTTGTATGGCATACAAAGTAATTATTAATTTTGGAATATACAGACAGCGCATAGAGAAAGGGACCTAAGGGTAAAAAAATCAATTTTCACTTTTTTTTATGTGGACAACATTTGAGCATCGAATGACATCGATCCCATGTCCCAAAAGTGTTCCCTCCCAGAGATATGCGCGTTTTATGAAATTGAAGTCGACGATTCTAAGGTTATGTGAAAATATCGTACTAACAGAGTGTTATTCACGATTTAAAAGAATTATAAATGAGTATTTATTATAATTCACAATTAATAATTTCAGAAAATTAACCTGGATTCGAAAAAACGCGAGCAAAATTGATATCAAACTCATGGAAACAGCGCGCTAGGCAGAAAACAGCAAAAACCAACTACACAAAACAAGAGATAGGGACGACCTACGCGCGTTTTCAAGGTTGACCAACACGTTCCTGAGATGTATCGCTTTCAAATGAGACCAATACCAACACGCTCAGTGATGGTACACCAAAGATACACGTATTTTTAAAATGGCTCTTCTGAACAAACCCGGTTTTTATCCTTAGGTCCCTTTCTATTTTGGGCGTCACATATATGGAATAGTATATCATTGAGAGGCTTCAAAAGTGGTGAGAATTACTTTATACAGTGAACTCGCGGTAATGTGAACTTCCACAGTAGTGAACTATCCTCTCTCATGTGCACACTTATTTTCTTATATGAGCCTTTCGTACCAGCTAAGCAATACTTCATTCAGTAGACAGAATTCAAAAAGATTACAAGAACTCAATGCTCATAGAAAAACTCTCAGTTAATAAGTTAAGTACAAAACTACAATCACAGAAGGCTAAGAAACTTTTTTAAAATATCAACAAATAATAGGTTTGTTCATTAACAAAAAAAAAAAGCATAACAACATGGCAGTGAGTCAGTGCTAATTTAGGGATGCATGAGTGTGGTTGGTTGGATGGAATAATGAACCATAAAAAATTTATTGAGATTTTGAAAGCCCATCTGCAACCCAGTATTAGAAAAATGTGAATAGCTGAAATGTTACATTTACTGAAGACAATAGCCCAAAAATGGATGGAAACACCCCCTCAATCACCATATACAACTCCTATTGAGAATCTGAGGGATCACTGGGACATAAAAATTTGGAGAACGATGCGAGTAAGTAACATTAAAAAGTAAATTGAAATTTGCACTACAGGAAGAATTGTCAAAAATTACATGTGAAATGGCCCAAAGTTTAGTCGATTCCATTCCGAGAGGACTGCAATAATAAAGATCAAGGGATCACATGCTAATTACCTGATAGCATTTCAAAAAATCTTAAATATTAAATATTATCACTTTTAGCACTATCAAAAATTGAGTTAGTTTTAAAAATAATATTTTATTAATTGGTATATGAAATATTTGAGGAGCCGCAGAGCAAACGATGCTTTTTTGCTCATTTAAAATTTTTGCGAAATCGCCATTTATTTTTTTCGCCCCTTTAAAAAACTGCAAGAACCTGGAAATGCTAACAAGTTTTTTACTTATCTACAGATGCATCTAACTGTCATACGTCACCCCATTAAATTTGCAAAAAAGGAAGCAAGAAAGCGCCTTTTGTTAAGGGGAAAAAAGGAAAAAAATACCTTTTGTAAAAAAAAGTAAAAAAGCACGTTTTGTTAATAGAAGGAAAAAGTACATTGTGTAATACGAATACACATATATGACGATAAAATTTTTACTAAATGTGGTTCAACCTGATCTAAAATATTAAATAAATTCAGTAAACTGCGACTTTGATTCGCGCACGAAGGATTCCGCACGTTGGGCTTTGAGAATTTTTTTAAGTGTTTTTTTAGGTTTTTTCAGCTGAAATATTTTTTTTGTTTTTTTCGATTTTTTAATTTTGACGTTTTTTTTTCATTTTGGCGATTTTTTCATTTTGGCGATTTTTTTCATTTTGGCGTTTTTTTTCATTTTGGCGATTTTTATTTTGGCGATTTTTTTTTCATTTTGGTGATTTTTTCATTTTGTTGATTTTTTTCATTTTGGCGATTTTTTCATTTTGGCTTTTTTCCGTTTTTTCGCGATTTATTTTCGATTTAGAAATTTTTTTTAATTTGGTGCTTTTTTTTCGTTTTGGTGATTTTTGTTTGGATTTTGGCGATTTTTTTTTGGTTCTGCGATTTTATAATTTTGGGATTTTTTTTATTTTACCGTTTTTGAAAATTTCAAGAAGTTTGCTCTTACGGTTTCCAAGATACAGCCAGTTATCAAAATTACATAGTCAAAATTACATTAACTGATGGTGCACCCTTTAATTAAAATGTTTTAAATTTCAGTGTTAATTGTTGTAGTCTGTATAAAAATACACTAACTTCACAAATTTCAAGTGCATACACATACATACAATTGTATGTACACGCAAAGAAAAGATATGGTTGTAAAATTGTTGAGAAAACAATATTATGTTCTCTGAAACAAATGTGTGGTCGAAAACTAGTTATTGTTATTTTAAACACTAATTTCGTTACGATATACAGAGTAATATTTGAATTTAATAATTACATTATATAGTTAGAATTTAACAACATAGTTTTGTTAAAAATTTATGACTACAATATAATTTGTCTTATTGTGTAAAAATAATATGATGTAAATAACAATATAATGTTATCCAAAACCATACTATGTTAAGTTTTTAAAAAAATCTTTTTCAGAAACATCTGTCAGTTCAGTAATTCGTTTGTAAGCTATCGGTAGTGCACGCGTGGTGTTAAATAAATAAAAAAAAGTATAAACAAAAGGGTAGATAAATAAAAATAATATGTACATATGTATGTATGTATATCTCTTTATACAGATGTGTTTGTATTTCGTGTATAAACATATATGTAAGTATACATTTCTATACATATGTACATACATACGTTTTATTTCAACAATATTAATTTATTTTTATTTTGGATTTACCGCACAGCTGTTTTAAACAAAAGATTTGCCAATAAATATATGATTAAAATACAAAATAATATTATTACATAAAATAATACTATGGTCGTATTGAACAATATTATTATAATATTAGAACATGATATGGTAAGTTTCAATTATATTTTAGTCACATCTAACAATAGTGTTGTCTTATTTACAATAATAAGATTAGGTATAACACGGTTAATTGTTTTTGTATATAATATTATTATTAACTCAGAAAATAATATTATTTAAACTTTTTTTCCGTTGACAATAATATGATTTGACTGCAACCATATAATTCAATTCTAGTATGTTGCTGTTTGATTATGGTTATCTCAACCATATTTTTTCTTTGCGTGTATATATAAGGGATTTTAACATTTTTCGTTGTTCGTTTTGACACACCTTTTAATTTCCAACTCTCATGTATTTGTTGTTGTAGCGGCCAAGGGTCTACACAGTCTGTCCAAATTTCAGATCCGTAGCTCTTACAGTTCTCGAGAAAATACCCTGTGACGGACAGACTGACAGACGGACAGCGTAGCGAAAACAATAGGGTTCCTTTTCACCTTTGGTGTACGGAACCCTAAAAAGCACCTTTTGATAAGCATAAATTTTTTAGAACCCATGTACTTTGTAAACAAAAAATAATAATAATGCTAACTTGATTGTTTCTATAAGATTTCAACCTAAATATTATAAAAATACCAAAAAACCAATTTTTCGAGAAATGCGAAAAAGCACCTTTTGTTCTGCGGCAGAAATACAGTTTTAAGTTTTATGGATTTGACTAAGTTTGTTTAAAATATTGACTTGAACATTTTAGGCAGGGATCAGCATCTCATTTTATGGAGTGACTGTATGTATGTATGTATGTATGTGTGTATGGATACGTAAAATCAATTGTCTGTCCGTGATAGATCCTTTGTTTGATGCGTGTGACTGGCTGATCATTTCATATTTTATCTTTCCGTCTGAATGTCCATCCGCCTGACTTTTAGTCGGTCTCTCTTTCTGCCTAAATGGCATACACTATTTATATGTGTACATATTATTCATAAATATATTTATATATATATATATATATGTATATATATGTATGTATGTATATATGTATGTACATGTACATACCTTTACAATGTAAAGTTTACATGAATCTTTGTTTGCACATAGGCTGAATGGCTGGCATCAATCTATGCAGAGCACAATTGCTTTCATACATTATTCATGATTATTTTTGCTGTTATACTCGTCGTACACCACGTACATATTTATAATGGCTGGTAGCAGCAGCAATGAAGTTTTACATTAAGGCAATGCAGGAATTTTAAGTGATTTTTAATTCAGTGATGATTGATGTGCTTGTGGCCTTTTATTGACATTCAACTAAATTATAGAAAACATTTCTTTAGCTTTAAAACCTGAAGTATATTTCTATATGTACATACATAAGTACATAAAAAAATATAAATCTTTTTTTAACAGTTTGACTTCACTTGTACGTGTGTGTACATACATAGATATGTATGCACATATGTATTGTTAGTAGTGCTGCATGGCAATCAGACAACTTTAAGTGAAACCTTATAGAATTCATGTTCTATAACACCTATTGTGTCATTTTATTTTTATTTGGTCAACACTTAAATTCCACCCATAGTTGAATTTGATTGTTATCATTGTGGTGCACCACATCGGACATAATGGTGTCATCAATATACTCGTATCAGCAATATTTAGGTTTAGTGTCTATATAAAAAAAGAGTTTTTCTTTTTATGTTTTGTAAACATATGTATGTACCTACATATGTATATGATTAAATGATTATACTGGAACCTCATTAAATGTTCTCTTGATTGCAGATTATGAATGTATTTCTGATTTTTTTTTATTAGTAATAAAAAACAAATTAAATAATTATTTCTGCAAAAAAAAACCGACTTCCATGCGAAGATGTGATAGAAGAAGTACGTAAAATAAAAAATTAAATGTCAATGGGCGTGGCTCCGCCCATTTTTTTAAATGCAAGCTTGTGTGTTTTTCAGGGCTTAGGGTGTGTGTTAAGCTTTGTAAAAATCGGTAAAGTGGAACCACATAAAATAAAATATTAAATTTTAATGGGCGTGAATCCGCCCATTTTTTAAATAAAAAATTTATATTTTAGAGCTCAATTTGTGTGGCAAGTTTCGTTAAGAACGCGAGAAATATTATAATAAATTTTAATGGGCGTAACTCCGCCCATTTTTTTAACTTTCAAATTCTGTACTAACAAGAACAAAAGGTGTTTTATAAGGCGTGTCCCCGCCCACTTTTCTTACAACGGGACCAATGGAAAGCTATACCCTCTCAGACAACAACAAAATTTTTACAATCGGTCGAAAATACACCGAGTTGCGAAAAAAATAGAGACGAATTGTTAACCTCCTCCTTCTTTTGAAGTCTGTTAAAAAACAAGTAAGAGTAAAGATCTTCCTAAAACATGAAATATGTTTAAATGAAAAAAAAAATTATTTTTTTGTAATTTTTTAGCCAACATTTTTTTTCAATTTCAAACCCTGGAACCATAATTTAAATATTTCTGGTTTTAATAATTTAATTACCAAAGAAATAACAAGTTTTATTTAATTAGTTTTGTATATCACAAAAAGTTTAAGATTCCCAACCCTGGAATCATCTTTTTAAGACTTTTCTGGGTCTTTATACCAATTTTGTTCTTTAAAAAATATATAAAATATGTTGAGTAAACGAAGAAAGAAAGAAATAAGGAAAATACTAGCTTTATTTAGTTACCTTAATATCAAAAATTTTAAAAATTTTCCAGCTCTGTTGTTTTATATTTTTCTAATTCTCTATACACAACTTTTCTTTCCAAAACATAATATTTATATATATATATATATATATACTAGAGATCGACCGAAGGCGTTTTTTTTTGGCCGAAGCCGAACTTCGGCTAAAATCCTAAACTTCGGCCAAAACCCAAGCCGAAGCCGAATGTTTTAAATTTTAAAAATTATACTTGTTTTATATGAATTAAGAAAAAGGTTTCCTTTTTTTGAGATCACTGAAATAGGTGTAATAACTATTAGATACATAACAAGAAAAATAAAACTATTTTGCAATTTCTAGATTGCTTTTTCATATGATCACTCACAAGAACGTCCAAGTAAAAGCAAATAGAAAGCCACAGGGTTGTATTTCAAAACGTTAAACACAATAGAAACTGTCGGCGAGCAACGACCAAAAATAATGTTATTTTTCAAGCTTGGAATGAAAAATATTCGGCTTCGGCTAATCGGCCAATTTTTGCCATAGGCCGAATGTTGGCCGATTACCAATTTTTGGCCGAAGCCGAAGCCGATTAATCGGTCGAACTCTAATATATACATATATATGTATATATATATAAATTAAAATATAAAAAAAATTATTAGACCTAGTTAATTTTATATATCACATAAATTGTAAGTTTTCCAACCCTGAAATCATATTTTAAAATTTTTCTGATTTCTTATACTAATATTTTTTTTCAAGAATGTAAGATATTTTAAATTTATAGATAAAAAGGAAAAATTAGTTTTAGTAGGTTATTGTTATATAACAAAAAAAGTTAAAGTTCCCAACGCTGAAAAAATTTTTTTTTTTTTATTTTTAATAGAAATTTTATTCGTACTGAAATATAAAATAAGTTTATTAAAAAAAAAATTTCTCTTATCTAGTTACTTTTATATGGCAAAATCAAGTTTAAGTTTTCCAGCTCTGAAACCGTCTGCTCGATTCTGCTGATTTTCAATATCAATCTATTTTGGACCATTTCTGATACACCAGTCCAAGACCGAAGTCTCTAGTTTTTCTGGGAGCTTCGTAAAACCGATTTCACGTACACCAGACGGACGGACAGGCGGACGGACATCGCTTATTCGTCTTTCTTATTCATAAGGATACAGAATATATATATTTTATGGGTCGTATATGCATATTATGGAAATTAGACACGGAATTATATAAAAAACATGACATGACTATTGTTAATTTAAGACCCTATTTGAGGGTAAGAGATTAAATAATTTCAGTGATTAAAAATGAGTGTACTTTATCAGATTTTCTCAACAGAGTTATTTATTTAGTGGTTTCAAAACCGCCGGTCTGGCAAAGCCTTTAGCTATTAAAAATCTGTCATCGGAAGCATCAGCTATTTTGTAAAAGGTTTGCCATGGATCGAAGAATGCGTGAAAATTGTTAAAACTTACTACAAAAGAGTAGCCACTTTTCGAGCATTACGGGGTGATTATGGTCGCCATAATTGACCGTTTGTACAAGGAATTGGCAAGACAGGCCTGTGCATCATCGCAATGTGCGATGATGCACACTGTGCCGAAAATATCGCTTGTTAGTGAAAATGTGGCGGATAGTCTGTCAATTTAGAGCCCTATGGACGCATGATAACCGCCTTTTTTGTTCTAAAATTAAAGAATATGAACTGACCGATATGTGGTTTCAACAAGATGGTAACAGGAACCACACAACCCGATCTATTTTGACTTTATTGATTGGGAAGCTTGCAGAACGCATTATTTCAAGTTTTGGCTACCGTGATCATGCAACTAGATGCCATTCGACTTTTTTTTAGGCTTACGACAAGAACCGTATCTATGCCGATAATCCCCAAATGTTAGAGAATTTCAGAACCAATATTTGCCCAGTTATCGCCTAGATACCGCCCGAAATTTGCGAAAAAGTGGTTGAATATTTTTTCAAAAGGATCGACTCATGAAAAAACTGCGGAGCAAATTCAAAGATTTTATTAAATTTTATTTACATTTGGAGACAAATTGTTGACCACTAATAGCCCGTAGAGACAACAAAAGAATTTAAAAAAATTTTAATTTTGGAAAAATCGCTTCGTTATTACAACATTCTCATAATCTTGTGCTTTCAAACTTTCAATAATAACTTTCAACAATAGACTTGTGCACTTTACATACCAGTGCATATTCAGCATTGGCCGTCAAACAAAATCACTCACAATGTAAACATAAATATCAGTTTATTTTTTTAATATCAATAGCCTGAGTATAAGCATACTCAGAGAGAGAGAGAGAGAGAGAGAGAGAGTCAGTTAGTTTGATAGTATTTAGCAGTGTTGGTATCTCTACGAAGAGCAAACGCACATTAAGCTGTTGCGAAAAGGGTAAAAAGCGCAAAAAAATACGAAAAAGAGGGTAAAAAAGCACCAACATTTTGTTTTTTAATTTTAATACATTAAGCCACTTAAAAAAAGGAGAGTTTGGAGTGTAAAACATCATAATATAATTTCAAGTTATTGCCTCAAAATATTTAATATATGAAATATATGAAATTAAAAACTGCTTGAAATTTTCTTGTGTTATTTGTATTAAATAAATTTTTTTTTGACATTTCATTCAAATTGCCTTAAAAAGTCAAAGGGGCTTCATAAAACAAATCTCGCATATTTCCCTTATTAATTTTTCAAAATGTTAGTAGTTATATGATCGGTGTTAGTTATTTGATAGGTGAAGCTTAGGCTTAGATTAAGATACATATGTATGTTACTGAAAAATATTTTAAACATACAAAAGCATTAAAAGCATCACTTTTTTCCTTAAGTAACTTAAACGTTTTTGTTTTTGCGATATTCACACTTATTCCAGTTGCCAGCATTGACAGCACGTCAATGCGATACCAAAAAATTGGGACTTGGCTACCCGTTGTCTAAAACAACTGACAACCTCATGCTGTCAATTGTTCTAGGATGATTAAATATTTGTGTAAACTTTAATAAATGCTTATTGCGTACTACTATCAATAAATTATTATGCAGAGAATTATGTAGTACTTTCCAGTTACTTCCGTTTTCTATTTTGCAAGAAGTATTTTAATTTTTTAATCCCAATTATGAAACGTTTTCTAAATTGTTTTTAACATAGTTTCCGTTATTGTCATTAAAAACAATTTAAGAAGGCTCAGTCAAAAGATGCTGCTATTAGCTCTTAAAAGTACATTAGGTTTGTAAATTAAAAATATTTTTATTTTACAAAAAAAAAGCACCAAAAGCACCGTGAGAAATTGTAAAAAAGCACTGTAAATACCCGATTTTTAAAAAAGGGTACTGACCAAAATTTCGCGTTTCTGAAGAGGCAAAAAGCACCAAAAAATACCCGTAACGCACCAAAATACCATCACTGGTATTTAGTATTTTAGTTTTTTGCATAAACGAAATAGAGATGCTCTTGTACACGCAAAGAAAAGATATGGTTATAAAATGGTTGAGAAAACAATACTATATTCTCTGAAAAAAAAAATGTGTGGTCGTTGAAAACTAGTTATTGTTATTTTAAACATTAATTTCGTTACGATAAACAGAGTAATATTTGAATTTAATAATTACATTATATAGTTAGAATTTAACAACATAGTTTTGTTAAAAATTTTTGACTACAATATAATTTGTATTATTGTGTAAAAATAATACGATGTAAATAACAATATAATGTTATCCAAAACCATACTATGTTAAGTTTTTAAAAAAATCTTTTTCAGAAACACCTTCTGTCAGTTCAGTGTTTCGTTTGTGAGCTATCGGTAGTGCACGCGTGGTGTTAAATAAATATAAAAAAGTATAAACAAAAGGGTAGATAAATAAAAATAATATGTACATATGTATGTATGTATATCTCTTTATACAGATGTGTTTGTATTTCGTGTATAAACATATATGTAAGTATACATTTCTATACATATGTACATACATACGTTTTATTTCAACAATATTAATTTATTTTTATTTCGGACTTACCGCACAGCTGTTTTAAACTAAAGATTTGCCAATAAATAAATGATTAAAAAACAAAATATTATTATCACATAAAACAATACTATGATCGTATTTAACAATATTATTATAATATTAGAACATGACATGGTAAGTCTCAATTATAATTTAGTCACATCTAACAGTAGTTTTGTCTTATTTACAATAATAAGATTAGGTATAACAAAGTTAATTGTTTTTATAGATAATATTATTACTAACTCAGAAAATAATATTATTTAAACTTTGCTTTTCCATTGACAATAATATGACTTGACTGCAACCATAGTATGTTGCTGTTTGATTATGGTTACCTCAACCATATTTTTTCTTTGCGTGTATGTTGGAAACGGCTATAGCCATAGTTGCTTGAGAGAAAATATATGAGCGTACAAATTGGTTTTGCTACAATAAAAAAAGTTGTCCAGCTCTTATTCGAAAACCCTATACAAGCATACGCACATACACATACACATCTATATTTTATGAGTTGTGCAGGGTATATGAGATTCGGAACTCTTTTGTTAGGGTTGTGATCCGTCCTCTTTTTTGGGATCTCTGTCCTCGAAAAAATGTTTTTTTTTATGAACAAATAAGAACAATGAAAGATTATTTAAAGTCAGTAGCCCTAGAGATATTTGATGTGTAATCGGTTGAACTTTAAATAACATTGGGATCCCAGTTGATGAAGAACTACTTTTAAATGAATTCTTCTGCTATAAGCATAAACGACAAACCTATAAATTTAAAAATATGTTTGCACATTTTAAATGATATTTGAAGTGCTTTTTCTGTGGGTTTATGTATGCAAATATTCTCAAATGTGTATATACCAAAAGATCCAATATTCTATATAAAATGTTGCGAGATTGACTTGTTTGACGCAGCACCATCGATATTTATTGGTAGTAATATTATTGGAAAAACTCAATTTCGTTTTATTTTTAAGTCCTAATTTTGAAAGCAAATGTTAGGGTTTTCCCCTCTGCTGTCCTCTTTTGGTAAAGTACGTTATAATAACCCTATTACTTGTTCTTTTTTATATAGGTATATTAAAATATTATATATTGGCCGTAAATCAATAAAGTGTACACCATAAAGTAAAAAGGGGTCGAAAATATTATATTAACAATAACTTTACTTGATTTAATTAGGCTAAAGTTTGTATTTTTGTTAAGCCAAATTACATGTGTTACATTCAAAATTATTGAAGGAACAAATTGCAACGAAGAAAATTATAATTATTCAAACATACACTAGCAGAACGGAACAACGTGTCTGTGAAGGCCGCTTCCAGCATCACCTTCACTTCACCATCAGCATTCACGTGCTATTTATTTATTTATTTTATATTTCAACAAAATATTTCATTATAATTTTTCCAAATACGCATGTATGTATTTTTAACCCCCCACCAAAATAAGGGTGTTATAAGTTTGTAGTGTGTGTTTGTACGAGTTCACGTACAGTCCAAACGCTGGGAGCGATTTTGATTTTTTCCGTTTGAAAGGTGACTTGAAGAAAATGGGTCTATAAAATTTCTCGTCGGGGATTTTAAAAATTTTTATGAATAAAATAAAATAAACACAAAAATTAAAAATGTTAAAAACCCTCGAAGCACAGAACTACCTAAATCAAAATCGGTACAGCAGTTTAATCTGACTTATAACACCCCATTTTTGGTTCGGGGGTCAAATAATAAAAACTATGATTAGTTTTATTATTATTGTTCGAGTCCAAAAAATATCTGTTGTGTTGAAGAATAGAATTGCATTAAACAATTAAAAAGATGTGTGTGACATGGCAAATTATAATCATTTGCCACTTGTAAGGTTAATAGGCATCAGAGAACAGCAATGAGTAGTGAAAAAGTGAGTATAGTTGAATCATGACTTACAATTTCTTTTATGTATAAACAAAACTACAAAGTCGAAAAAAAAATCTATCGAAAATAAAGAAAACGAAATATTGTACATATCGATGGCTTAATTTAAAAAGGGCGTATTTAAACATTTTATGAAATCGCGTTTTTAATGTATAATTACATCTTCCTTGAAGATCTTAGAATTAAGAAATTATGGCCACTTAAAAAATTATTGCTGCATGTAAATGCTTTAGTTTTTTTTTTCAACCAAATCATCAGTACAACTACAAATTTTGAAGAGTCACAAACCTCTTACTTTATGCATAGACTGAGAATTCATAAAATAATAATATTTTTGAAAATCGTTAATATATCATTTATTTCATTATTTAAGTGCGAAAATAAGACCAGCCATATTGAAATTAAAATTGGCTCACAACTGTTTTATTTTATTTTTATATCACGGGCATTTTTACACACAACACAAGTTTGAATCGAGACGTACTCGAAGTATGTGCCTTCAATTCATTGCAAATCAAATGAAATCAAAGGTTTGTGCATGAATTTTGAAGAATACATTTTATTTTTATTTTAATGTTTTTTATGTCGCCTATCAACTTTGTTATTTTTATTCCAACGCTCAGTCATTGTTGTCATATATGCCGATCTTTCGCCAAACGTGGCGATTTTCCAACTTGTTTGGCGTCTAAGCTTTTGATTTGACGATATGGCGATTTTTCTGGCGATAAATAAATTTGTTGGTGACTTTAATGGCTATATTTTTTTTTATAAGATTGAACTTTGAAATTTTTGTAATTCAGGTAGTTTGTTGAAGATATACTCGTAGTTTTCAAAATAAATCGTACGAAAACTCGCCTGCAAGAAATTAAAACCATTTGATTTTAATTATTTGTCTTATATTAAATATTGTAATTAATGCATTTTGAATTTGGATGAGAAAAATTTACCACAAATCATTTTTGGCTTTTTGAATGAAACACAGTTTTTTTGCCAAACAAAAATTTTCTTTTTCAACATAATCTCTTTTTAACTCAAAACACTTAATCCAACGTTTCTCTAGTTTTTGTATCCGTTCCAAAAAATAGGATTTTTCGAGGTCCTTAAAATATACTTTTGTTTGCGGAATGATTCGTTGTTAGAATCAAGTTTGGGAATAAGAAATAGTAACTCGGGGCTAAATCTGAAGAGCGATTGACGTAGCAATTCGTACCCCAATTCATGGGATTTTTGCCATGGAAACTGCATATGTGTTTGTGAGCAAATGTGGCACCCATCTTGCAGACAACTTTCTGATCAAACCAGCTGATCATTTAAAATCAAAACCACACTGCCATTTGAAATGCCTATGGCATCAACAATCTCACGCACTTTTGCTCTTCGATCGGCCAACACCATATCGCAGATTTTTTCGACATTTTCGGTTGTACTGGCCTGAATTGGCCGTTCAGAACGTTCAGCGTCATTTGTACCTGTGCGAACACAACGAAAGTCAGTAAATCACTTTTTTTTAGCATTGAAATCGATGGTAAAGAGTCCCAATAGTATTTATCGAACTTCTCCTTGGTGTGATTGACGGTTTTTTTTTTTGTCGCAAAAAATAATGTTTAATGAGCACTCGAAATTCACTTTTTAGGGTTTCGTACACCAAAGGTGAAAAGAAACCCTATTGTTTTCGCTACGCTGTCCGTCTGGTCGTCTGGCCGTCTGTCCGATTGTTCGTCACAGGGTATTTTCTCGAGAACCGTAAGAGCTACGGACCTGAAATTTGGACAGAGTGTGTAGACCCTTTGCCGCTACAACAAATACATGACACTACAATTGTATGTATATGCACTTGAAATTTGTAAAGTTAGTGCATTTTTATACAGACTACAACAATTAACACTAAAATTTAAAAAATTTTAATTAAAGGGTGTACCATCAGTTAATGTAATTTCGACTATGTAATTTTGATAACTTGCTGTATCTTGGAAACCGTAAGAGCAAACTTCTTGAAATTTTCAAAACCGGTAAAACAAAAAAATCTCAAAATTATAAAATCGCCAAACCGAAAAAAAATCGCCAAAATAAAAAAAAATCGCCAAAACGAAAAAAAGCACCAAATTAAAAAAAATTTATAAATCGAAAATAAATCGCAAAAAAACGGAAAAATGAAAAAAAAATCGCCAAAATGAAAAAAAATCGCCAAAATGAAAAAAATCGCCAAAATTAAAAATGCTCAAATCCCAACGTACGGAACCCTTCGTGCGCGAGTCAAAGTCGCACTTTACTGAATTTATTTCCATTTTTAAAAAAATACACGAGGTGGTATGTTCTGAACAGCTGTTAAACGCAAAGTAACTGACGACGCTTGCACTAGGAACGTTTAACACTTGATGGGAACAGTGTTGCATTTCATATAACTACGAGGGAAGTTTGAAAAGTCACGTACATATTGATTCTCCCTTGTATTTCTCGCAGTTATACTTAACCGATTTTTACGAAACTTACCACACACCTTGCGCACCAAAATAGACACAATCCTACATGGGCGGAATTAAAAAAATAAGCGGAATTACTCCCATTAAAATTTAATATTTTATTTTAAGTGGTTGTACTTTATCGATTTTTATAAGACTTAGCACGCACCCTGAGCTTTGAAAAACACACAATGTTACATTTAAAGAATAGGCGGATGCACGCGCATTAAAATTTAAATTTATATTTCACGTACTTTTTCTTATATTCTTTTATCAGATATTTGCATTGAAGTCGGTTTTTTTTTTTTTTGGCAGGAAGAATTATCATAATACAAACTTCAAATAATTGAGCAAGTTCAAAGCAAATCGTTTATTTTTTATTATTTTGTTTTGTTTATTAAAATTTGACATCTTGAGACGCGCTTACGCAATAACAAACATAAACTCGCGCGATAATTTTTTTGCTTTTAAGAAACATACATTAAATAAAGTTAAAAAATTGTTGTTAATTTTCAGCTTCAGCAAAAAAGCCCCATCAGTACAATCAGTTAGTATAAACCAGATAAAAAAGTTCCTTTCTAAATTCAGCCTAGATACATATTTTATTATACTCACGCACTGGCAAGTGATTGGAACACTCCCCGCACCAACACCATAAACCATCACAAGGACAACACTATTCTAATTATAATTTTCTAACTCTTAACGTCGTCATTAGCATTTTGTTTCATATGAAGGGGAGTCTAAGGGGCCATGTGCCTGCCGTCTTCATGTAGCGAGTGAGTGCTTCATATGAATATTGAATCAATCTAATAATCAAACTGAACCAATTACGCAAAAGAAGGGAAATTTCCAAAAGTAAAAAAAAAAATATTAAATGATTAGTTTAACGATGTCCTTAAACGTGAAAGCAACTTTAACCTTAATCCTTCTTGGATTTTTGGAAATATTCGCATTTGAAAATAAACTGAGTGAAATGCTTGTGCAATTGACAAACAACATTAAAGCAGAACCACATTATGATACAATTGTTTTTATAAGACACAATGAGACGTTCGACGAAAAGGATTGTAATAATTTCTATAACACGGATGTGATATTGAAAGTTCTAATGGAGCTGGGAACGCTAATTTTGAATCTAGTGGGAAACATACCTAATTTTTCGTTGAAGAATTCTAATAATCGTTTGTTGGCCATAGCAAATTTAAAAGGAATTGCTGATGAGGATAAAAATCTTTTGGCTGCATTGTGGAAAACATTGAGACGTAATTTGTTAACACGATTGATTTTGCTGGTAAAAAAAAACCTCAGTGATCAGTACATATGGAATGTTTTGAAATATTGTTATCAAAATAATGCCCTTAATGTCGTCTTGATCAAGCAAATGCTAGACAAGGGTCCTGTGATCTATTATTTTAACGCATTTCCCCAGTATGAAGTGAAAGTGAAAGCGTTAAATATAAAGGAAACAAGTTCTTTATTCATCGATCAAACAAAAAATATGCAAGGTTATCCTATCAGTATTATTCATATACGTAACAGCTATGGTATTTTTGTAAAAGAATATAAAAATGGAAGACCCATGCTCGGTGGTCCCGTGAGCCATTTATTTGAAGAACTCGCTCGCAAACTTAATGCATCGCTAACGTTTCCGTATCAGGAAGACACAAGCAACGTCCAGAGTTTTGAAGATGTATGGAATCTGGTTGAAAACGGTACCTGTGATATATCCGGTGAGTTATTCTTCGGTAATTTTGTATTCTACAACGCTCCACCTTGACGACGTCTGCTTAATGGTGCCCGTTGAAAAATCTATACCAGCTTATAAGTTTTATGTATCAGTTTACGATACTATCAGCATGATTTTGATTGTCTTGGCTTTTATATTATTTTCTTTGGTGGTGGCTGCGACTTATTTAATCAAACGTGAACGTATGAATTTCAATGAACTAATTTTTAACATTAACGTGCTAAGTGGACTATTGGGTCAAAGCTTCACTATAGGGAGAAGCTCTTCCCTTACACGTCGATTAATCATCTTGATGATCTTTTTGGCTGGATTGATATTTACTACAGCTTACAACGCATTCATACAGTCCTATTTTACCGCTCCTCCCAGCGAACACAGGATTGCCACTATGCAGGATGTAGAAGAATCTGGCATAAAAATTGTTTTGTATGTTGAGAGCTTCAGGTATTAAGAAGAAATAGGCAGAGCGCATGAATTTAGTCCATATGCAATGGTTGTTGATAGTTTCGAAGAATATTATGAAATGGTTAATAACTTTGACAGCCGTTACATGTATTTTGTGTCGTCGCTTCATTGGAACATACTTGATCAGCAGCAACAAATAATGTCTAAACCTCTCTTTCGTTTTACCAATATTTGCGTCCTCAAATCGGTTCCCGGACGATTCATTTTGCAATCTAACTCACCGTACAAGGAGACCTTGGACACTCTTATACGTCAACCAATTGAAGCTGGATTAATATCGCACTGGAAATCATTAACGTTTTCTGATTTGGTTCGAATGAACAGAATTCAATTGCTTAAAGAAAGAGCTGAGCCGGAATTCACGCCAATGAAACTAGAAGATATGAAACTGGTGATGATTTGTTTTGCCTTCGGTATGATGTTATCGTTTATTTGTTTCATCATTGAAATCTGCTGGTCCAAGCGCGAAAAATTAATGAAAAAATTTGTGCGTTTAGTGAGATTTCTTAAACGTGATGCTGGTCATTAAAATATTTTTGCGAACTTATTGGATTTAAAATTTAAATGGCTTTTGTTGTGAATACGTGTGCAATATTTTTTGAAATTAATACCACAAAATTGTTAGAAGCTAAATTAAAAGGGAAGAGTGGAAATATTAATACAGAAAACAGGCGGAAAATGAGATCCCCATAGACGTTACTTATCGACAAAATATTAAAAAGAAAAATAATTAACACCGAATCACTTTGAGAGCACAATGCAAATTATACTATTGCTCCCAAATTTATATTTATAGTTTGTTATATTTAAAATAAAATACATTTATCGTACATTTATAAAAATTTTGAACGTCTAGTGTTTGCAAAAAATCATTTAAAATTTCTTTAAAATTTATGTTAATGCCATTTAAAATTTCTAAAGCTTTTGAGCACTTTCGTTGTAAAAAAAAAACTGAAAAAAACTAAAAAATATGTAAATTATTTGTGTAACTTAATTGGAATATGTAATCACATCAATGCACTGGTTTAAGCACTTTTGAGCAATTAAAAAATATATAAAATATTAATAAAAAAAAATTGATAACGTGTATTTTTATTTAAAAAGCAATTAGTTGTTATTTTTTGCAATTAAGCAAACATATGCCTACAATATAAAATTGCATGATAAGATGAACAAAAATGTTGTTAAATTTTGCTTCCACGAAAAACTTTTTGCTTAACCTACAATCAGTTAATTTGATTAAAAAAAATTTCGAAATTACAAAATAAATTAACAGATAATTTTCATTACATTTTCCAGAAAGTGATCCTTTCTGCTGATCAAAACTAAAAAACTCGGTGGTGGTATAAGTAAAAGTGCAATATTGGCAATAAGGGAATTGAATTGAAACATTAAACAATTTTGTCGTATGCAGTTTTATTAAATACTAAAATAAACAAGTAAGAGCGCTATATTCGGCGCTCCTGTCGCGAATCTTATATACCCTTTGCCAACGTATGTATATGTAGTATATAGATACATATGTACATATCTGTGGGCTTTTGACAAAACAACTTCTCTCGAAATAAGACATTTTTGCAAGATTTTTATATTAAATATAAATTTTCAAGACGGTTCTTTTTGTGTGATCCTTGCATTTCTACGCCATTTGGTTAAAAATCTACAGTTCTTGGCAAATCAACTTCTTTCATTATATTTGGAAAAAATATTTGATAAAATATCTTATCTGAAAGAGTTTAAAAATTTTCTAAAATGCAAGAAATAAAATTGTTATATCCTTTTGACAAAACATCTAAATTGTATTTAATATTTTTTTGCATATATACATTTTGTTTTAACAAAACAACTTCTCTTCAAAGAAGTGCTATCGGCGCCAGAAGTTTTGCCTTTTAAAACAGAAAGTGTTGATTTAATTTCGAGTAATGAGAGAGGTTCTTCCAAAACTCTTGATGATTGCGACAATTCTAACCAAATATTCACCACACACAAAACAACAATAGCTTGAATCAGTAACATTCGATCTACCTGACATGCTTAAACGCTATTATTATGAAGATTCAGAATGAATGTGGGCTTCAGTCAAATTAACAATTGTGAAATTTGGTAATTCTGTGGCAAAAAGAAGAAAAAGTATTTAAGTAGAGATAAGCTGATTTCGAGTTAATGCTATGTCCGTAATCTGCACACACGAAAGTACCGCTGGTCAAAATCTCAATCAATTTGTGTAATTGTTCAGCAAGTTATAGCACTATGACTTGCGACTTATCTTCCTTACACTTCTCATCTCATTTGGAATAATAATTTAATTTAGGTTAAACTTTTTAACTCATTTAAATGTCAGAGATCTATCAAAAAAAAAGTATGTATGATTCCTTACTTGTAGACAACCAAAAACTATTAGTTCCCCAAAGAAAAATATAGATTAACAATTTTTTTTATATCTTTTTTATTATTTATTTGCTCAAAAGTAATTAGCGCAGTGCAATAAATTGATTAAATATTGTGATTAAACGACATAAATAGTTTTTATAATATTTTGTTAGTTTGCTCTCCACTTACAGAACATTCAAATACAATCCAATTCAAAAGAAATATTTTTAATGTCAATTTTAAAGATATTTTCAATAAATTAATATTAGGAAGTAAACTCAAAGTACTTTGATAAAGTTTGATACAAATATAAAGTTAAATATCTGTTCTTTTTATTTTAAATAAAAAGCAGCAAACTACAAATAAAATCTTTTGTATTAGTACACGAGTATATCTTGCAACAATTCCATTTCAATTCCTTTTCTTATATTATTTCCCCGGTTATCATTACATTTATGCGATTAATATAGAAAACATTTTAGCCATTTAAACTATAAATTTAATTAACGAACGTTTTCCATATTAGATAATATTCTTCCTGCACATTCACTTTAGTTTTCACTACTTAAAGTTTTGTGTTATTAATATCAAAAAATTTGAGTAAAACTTAGGAATTCGTTAAAACTAAAACCGTTTCAATTTTAATTCCAGAATACGTTAAGAAAATTTGCTGCAAATTATCACATTTAAGAAATTTCACAAAGCATAAAAATTTTTTAAATTGAATTTTCGAGTTCATACCGAAGACAAACCAAATCATCACTTATTTCATTTGTTCCAGTTTCATTGGAGTGAATTTCGTATCAGCAGTTTCTATTCGAAATTTTATCATTTTTATTTGTATCAATTTCAAAAATTTTTCATCATTTCCAGTGAGATAATAATCCAGCTTTTTACGACTGCCAGTTAAAAATATATAAGGCCTTCTTGTAAGGCTGCAAAATAATAATAAGAACTAATTGCTCTTCAAATAAAAATATGTATGTATATCTTATCAATTTTATCCATTTTTCAATTGCTCAATAGTGTTTGCAAAAAGTGCAATGATTTGATTAAATATTTTAATTAAGTGTTTACAAAAAGTGCAATGATTTGATTAAATATTTTAATTAAGTCACATAAATACGAATAGTTTATATAATTTTTTTTCAAGTTTTTTTAATATTATTTTTACTGCGCATTCGGGCAACAGCTTTCAAAAATACCAAACAGAGTCCATCTAAAATCCGAGTATTTTTTTACGTCAATTTGTAAGAAGTTTCAAACAAAATTATGCAAGAAAGTATTTTTATAAAATAAAATATATTTAAAAAAAAATATTCGTTGTTGGCTTAGCAAGTCTAGAATTATTTCGTTGCTGCTAAGCAACACATCACTAGACTTCAACCGCAAAATGCAAAAGAGCTTACAAAAGCTCAATGGTTATAGACAAACTTTCAATAGATTTTTAAGAATTACAAAACAACAATTATACGTTAAATAAAATTAAAATATTGAAATATTTTTGCAGAAAGCAACACGATTCTTATTGATATTAGAAAAATAACATAATTTGCAGTGATATATCAAAGTGATTTGGTAATAGTTAGTTTTCTTTTTAATATATATTTTTAATATTTTAGAATGCAACAATCTTTTAGCGATAGATTTGAGCCACTTTAAAACTGAACGTTTCCTTAGAAATCCTTAATTTTTATTTTGATTTCCATTTGTAAAAATTTAGTTTTATTAATAGCGAGACATACGAATAAGAAATATGAATTCAGAAAACTGTTTGCACATTTATTCGTAGCTAAAGCCGTTTAAGTATCTCGCTTAAGAAATTTCAAAAAACGCAATAATTTTTTTATAAATTTTTCACGCTTAGACCAGCAGATTTCAATAATGAAACAAATAAACGATAACATCATACCGAAGGCAAAACAAATCATCACCAGTTTCAAATCTTCTACTTTCATTGGCTTGAATTCTGGCTCAGCAGCTTCTTTCAGAAATTTCATCTCTTTCATTTGTACCAATTCGGAAAATATTAATGATTCCCAGTGCGATATTAATCCAGCTTCGTTGGCTTGACGGATAAAACTATCTAAGACCTCCTTGTATGGAGAATTGGGCTGCAAAATTAATCGAAAGGGTGTCGATTTATTGACGCAAATATTAGTTAAACGAAACAGAGGTTTTGACAGCATTTGTTGCTGCTGATCAAGTACGTTCCAATATAGCGACGACACCAAATAAATGTAATGGCTATCAAAGTTATTAATCATTTCAGAATATTCCTCCAAACTATCAAAAAGTTTTGCATATGGACTGAATTGTTTTGCTCTTCCAACTTCTTTTAAATACTCAAAGTGTTCAACATAAAAAGCAATTTTCATGCCAGAGGTTTGTACATCCTGCATAGTGGCAATTTTGTGCTCACTGGGAGGAGCGGTAAAATAGGATTGTATGAATGTGTTGTAAGCTGTATTAAAGATCAATCCAGCCAAAAAGATCATCAAGAAGATTAATTGGCGTGTAACGGAAGAACTTCTCCCTATAGTGAAGCTTTGACCCAATAGTCCACTTAGCACGTTAATGTTAAAAATTAGTTCATTGAAATTCATACGTTCACGTTTGATTACATAAGTCGCAGCCACAACCAAGGAAAATAATATGAAAGCAAATATAATCAAAATCATGCTGATGGTGTCGTAAACTGATACATAAAACTTATAAGTTGGTATAGATTTTTCAACGGGCACCATTAGGCATAAGTCTGAATAGAAAAGTGGTGTAGACAACACCACATCGTCATCAAAGCTATCACTGATGAATAAGTTACCGGATATATCATAGGTACCGTTTTTAACCAGATCAAATATATCATCAAAGCGAAGTTCTTTGCTTCCCTGGTCCTGATGTGGAAACGTTAGTGATGCATTATGCTTGCGAGCGAACTCCTCAAATAAATGCCCCACGGGACCACCGAGCATGGGTACACCATTTTTCTCTCCTTTTATAAAAATATCCTTGTTGTTGCTTGTATGAATAATACTGATAGGATAACCTTTCATATTTTTTGTTTGATCGATGAATAAAGAACTTGTTTCCTTTATATTTAACGCTTTCACTTTCACTTCAAACTGGGGAAATGCTTTAAAATAATAGACCACAGGACCTTTGTCTAGTATTTCCTTGATTAAGATGACATTAAGGGCTTTATTTTCATAACAATATTTCAAAATATTCCATATGTAGTGATCACTGACGTTTCTTTTAACCAGCAAAATCAATCGTGTTAACAAATTACGTCTCAATGTTTTCCACAACGCAGCCAAAAGATTCTTATCCTCGTCGGCAATTCCTTTTAATTTCGCTAAAGCCAAAAAACGATGAGTAGAATTCTGCAACGAAAAATAAGTTGTGTTTCCCACTAGATTCAAAATTGGCGTTCCCTGCTCCATTAGACCTTTCAATATAATGTCCGTGTTATAGAAATTATTGCAATCCTTTCCGTCGAACGTCTCATTGTGTCTTATAAAAACAATTGTATCATAATGTTGTTCTGCTTTAATGTTGTTTGTCAATTGCACAAGCATTTCACTCAGTTTATTTTCAAATGCGAATACTTCCAAAAATCCAAGAAGGATTAAGGTTAAAGTTGCTTTCACGTCTAAGGCCATCGTTAAACTAATCATTTAATAATTTTATTTTCAATATTTTCTTATAAAACTCCTACTTTTGGAAATTTCCCTTCTTTTGCGTAATTGGTTAAGTTTGATTATTAGATTGATTGGCAGGCACATGGCCCCTTAGACTTCCCTTCATATGAAACAAAATGCTAATGACGACGTTAAGAGTTAGAAAATTATAATTAGAATAGTGTTGTCCTTGGGATGGTTTATGGTGTTGGTGCAGGGAGGCAAACAAATATTTGTTTCAATCACTTGCCAGTGCGTGAGTATAAGAAGGAAATATAAATATATTTAGGCTGAATTGGCAAGTTAAAAAAAGACACATTTACTGATCGTACTGGTGGTTTATATTAGAAGTTTTTATTTTCTTTGCTGGAGTTAAAACAACAATTTTGTTAACTTTATTTAATGTATGTTTCTTAAAAGCAAAATCGTCATTTGCATATAATATATCCGAGATTAAGTAAAAAAAATTATTACGCGAATTGATGTTTGTTAATGATTAAGCGCGTCTGAAGATGATTCCTCCCAGTTGTAACTGGGATGAATCGAGAATGTGTCACAGACTTTACGGGATGAAGTTGTCACTCAAACTTTGACAAGATATACTTGAAGGGGGGTGTTTTATGACAAGGGTCATACATAGCCTTGGTAATGCTAAAATTAACTGACATTAACTCTGAAAGAATTTAAACATTTACCACAAATGACGCCATTGCCCTTTAAACCACAGATAGGGTTGCCAGTTTTGAAGTCGTAGAAATCAGTACAATACTTTTTTCAATGTTCATACATATTTTATTGCCATAAAAGGTTTAAACCTTCTTAAAACAACACTTGAATTTATTGTATAATTTGAACCAACACATTATTATATTGATAAAATAAAATGTTCACAAAACAATCGGCCATGTCACAGAGAGTCGGAATTGAATCTACCTCAAAATCTCAAGCCCCAGCCGAAGCATACCCTAGCATACCAGCGCCCCTAACACTCCGGACACACCTGACAAATTTCCGTATTTTAGTTTTCTTTTTTAGACACCATCTCCTATAAAAATGGGGTGGATTGAATTCCGATTCCGAACGGAATTGAACTCTGTGACATGGCCGAATATTGCAATGTCATATGTATATATATAAATATTTATAGTCGAATACAAAGTGAGCAATACAAAATCTGATATAGCGTTTTATATACAACAATTTGTAATAAAATTAGATCTTCAATTTATTGTGGCTTGGTTTAGTATTAGTATTATAAATGAAGAAACATATACTTATTTTATTAAACAAAATAAAGGAATTCACAAGGTATTACTAACTGTTGTATCGGTTATTTTATACGTTTTAAAAAATTTGCATATACAACCGATGGAACAGTTAGCATGCCTCGTGAATTGCATAAATATGTATTTGAATTCATTATACATATTTAAGGTGACCCACCCAACGTCCTCTTTTTTAAAAGCAGAATCATCTATTTCGAACTCGCTGTCGTCTATAAAATTTGTATCCTCTGTGTATCTGTCCGTGTCCACGTACAGCCGAAACGGCTGGACCGATTTCGATTTAGTTTTCTCTGTTTGAAAGATGGCTTGATAGAGATCGTTCTTAACCATGTTTGAAGAAAATCGGTCCAGCCGCTTAAAAGATGTCACATCTTTTCAAGATATTATGTCGGGGGTTTTTAAAATTTTTAATTTTTGTTATTATACCCTTTACCAAAAAAAAAAAAATGGTAAAAGTTATATATAGGTTTGTCATTCCGTGTTTAATTTCCACAATATTAATAAGCGACCCATAAAGTATATATATTCTTAATCCTCATGCATAGGGAAGATGAATTAGCGATGTCCGTCTGTCTGTACGTAAAATCGGTTTTCCGAAGCTCCCAGAAAAGCTAAAGACTTCGTTCTTGGACTGGTGTGTCAGAAATAGGGTTTGGGAAACGGGAATTCCCGGGCGGGAAATCCCGGGAAATGTCTGTCTAATATTCCCGGGAAATTTTTGAGATTTTCCCGGGAAAACGGGAAATTAAAAGTGCATGTTATTTCATAAATATATAGAATTTATAATCCAATTTTACTTTAATATAAAAACTTATTATTTTTTTATATATTACAAAAGTTCGTTTGAATGATTGTATGACTAAATTTACACGAATGTTGACACGTTTTTCATTGACTGTTTAAACACTTACATATACCTTGTTCGAAGGAAATTTTTAAATCTTAAAATTTAAACTGAGTTTTTGTTTTAAATGTATTTGTAAGAAAGAAAGAATTCTTTCGACTCCGATAAACAAGAAGTAAAATGTCCATGTTTTTTTAATATAAAATAAAAATGTGAGCTATTCAAATCTAGTCTGAAATTTCTGAAGTGATTTTTCGCCGAATTATTGAACAAATTTTGAAAAGTGTAGTGAAAATTTTAAGCTGTAAGAACTCTGAGTTGACGAAACTTAAATTGATTACAAGACACTTAGACATATACTGTGGCTCAGGGTATTCAAAATTCGGTGCAGCGCAGTATGGTACCGCCTGGAACATTACAAAAAGAATGAGAAACAAGCAAGGCAAATTCTTATTAAAATGAAGGTAGGTCTTATTAGAAAATTGTCTACTAATTGTGGTAACAGTCCTCAATTGGTTTTTATATGATCTTTTGCTTTGTAATAACTTTATTCCATTTGCTTAAATTCAATTAAAAATTCTTAAAAATTTGTCTTAGAACTGCTTTTCTATTAACTTTTATTTCAAAAGAATGCTTACATTAATAAAACAATCGAAATTTCACCAACTTTCATTTAATAAATGTATTTAATTTAGAAAATTAGCTCTTCCCGGGAACTTGATTTTTTAATTCCCGTTTCCCGGGAAGTGCAAAAGTCCGGGAAATCCCAAACCCTAGTCAGAAATGGTCCAAAATAGACTGGTATTATAAATCAGCTAAATCGAGCAGACTATTACAGAGCTGGAAAACTTAAACTTTATTTTGCCATATAAAAGTAACTACCGAAAACTAATTCCTATTTTTTTAATAAATAAACTTATTTTATACTTCAGTATGAATTAAATTTATATTTAAAATTTAAAAACTAATAAAAAAATTTAGAAGACGTGTCCAGGGTTGGAAATCTTTCACTTTTTTTGTTATATAAAAGTATCTTACTAAAACATATTTTTCCTTTTTTTCTATAAATTAAACATATCTCATATTCTTAAAAGAAAGAGCTTGGAAAAATAAAAAAGGATGATTCCTGGGTTGGGAAACTTACACTTTTTGTGATACATATATAAAAGTAAGTAGGTCTAATTAATTTTCTTCTTTTACTTTATAAATTATATATATTTTACGTTTTGGAAAGAAAATTTAGTGTAGAAAATTATAAAAATAAAAACCACAGCTCCAGACCTGGAAACTTTTAACTCTTTTTATGTACATTAAAGTAAATAAATAAAACAAGTTTTTTTTTTAATTTCCTTTTTTCTTTGCTCACTTAACCTACTTTATATATATTTTTAAGAACTACAAGATTGATATAAGGAATCAGAAAAAATCTAATAGCATGATTCCAGGGTTGGAAAATCAATTTTTTTGTAACTATAAGTAACTAGGTCTAAATAATTTTTTTCTTTTTCTTTATAAATTAAATATATTTTATGCTTCTGAAAGTAAAGTTTGACGTATAAAATTAGAAAAATGAAAATTACAGTTCCAGAGATGGAAACTTTAAACTTTTTTTGATATTATAGTAACTAAATAAAACTAAGTTTTTTCTTATTTTCTTTTTGCTGTGTTCACTTAATATATTTTATATATTTTGTAAAGAATTAGATTAGTATAAGGAACCAGAAAAATTTTAAATTATGATTTCAGGGTTGGCAAACTTACACTTTTTGTGTTATGTAAAATTAACTAGGTCTAAATAATTTTTTTCTTTTTCTTTATAAATTAAATATATTTTATGCTTCTGAAAGTAAAATTTTGGCATATAAAATTAGAAAAATGAAAACCACAGCTCCAGAGATGGAAACTTTGAACGTTTTTTGATATCAAAATAACTAAATAAAACTAATTTTTTTCTCATTTCTGTTTTTTTTCTTTGTTCACTTAACACACCTAATGTATTTTTTATATCAGAAAAATCTAAAAAGATGATTACAGGGTTGGAAAGTTTATTGTTTTTATTTAAAAGTAACTAGGTCAAGTGAGTTTTTTCTTTTTTTTTAAATTTTATATACTTTATGACTTAGAATGAAGTAGTTTGGCGTAGAAATTAGAAATATAAAAGACATAGCTCCAGAGGTGGAAAACTTTAACTTTTTCTGGTATATAAAACTAATTATTTCTTTGGTAATTAAATATATTCTATATTTTAGAAAAAAAAAATAAATTTGTATTAAGAAACAGAAAACTCAGAAATATGGTTCCAGGGTTGGAGATTGAAAAAAGTTTCGGTAAAAAATATAACCAAAAATATTTTTTTTCAGTTAAACATATTTTATGTTTTAGGAAGATCATTACTCAAGATTTTTTTTACATCAAATTTATCGCTAAAGAACAGTTATAACTATAGACAAATTTGAAAAAAATTCTGTAGGAATAAACCGTTTACATAATACCACGATGTAAACCATTTGCAATGGGAAGTTTAAATTAAGACACTAAACAGTTTTGCAACATCAATGATTATTAAATACGGGAAAATATAAAACAAGTTAGTTTACTTGGGTATGGAGGTTCAATACTAAGGCTATTTTAGAGTTATTAAATAGCAGCACGGTTTTTGAACATCTCGGGAGCGAGTAAACAAGCCCCAATTTTTTTGGTAATGTATTGACGTGACGTCGATCTTGACTGGAATAAGAGTGAATGTAAAATATTTCTTAACGACAGAGTGTTGAATAAAATATTCAACCATTGATTATATCGAAAATAAAATAATTGAATCAAATTCTTTAATCGAAAAATACTGAGAGGTCACTTACTTAAAATTGCACTACAGCAAAAAATTATAAATTTTTTTTGAGGGTGGCGTTGGCTGAAGTAGTTAGCACGTTGACTACAAGACCGAAGGTCCTGGCTTCAATCCCTGTATCCAACAGTCATTGAATAACAACACCACGCATTTTTCTGATGTGCATTAGTGTCCCTTTGTATCAGTTGTTGCAGGAAAGTTCAAGTGATGAAGGCATAGTCACTGGTCACTGAACTATACCGACTTCAGCAGATGCTAGTCCTAATGTAACATCAGAGCGCCCTCCTTCGTTGTGTAGCAGAATCATTGGCAAAGTAAAATAATAAAAAAAAACAGCTTCAAAAATTTAATAATCCTCATTTGGCACCAGATGGCGCAGCAACACTGCATTATCAAAAAGCGTGCAAAAAAAAAAAAGAAGAGAGGTGTCTTAGGATACCCGGTTATAGCAATTGCTACTTAGCTACATATATAATACTATGTTAACACTTATGTATTTAACGTCCTCTTCGTTTTTAGGAGCTTAAACGCAATAATTTTTTGATGGTTTACCATACATTGACTTGTTTTGTTAAGCATCTCAGATAACAAGTCTTAAAATTAAGTTTATCGATAAACACGTACATGGAGTATGTTCAGTGCGTTTTTGATAACTCTGGCAACTTTGTGTTGTTATTAAATTGCAGCACCGTTAAAAAAATTATTTGGAACACAATAATTGCTTAAAAAATATTACATTATTTACAAAAACATGTTTTGTTTAAAAATAATAAATCAAACAAAAGGCATAATTATTCACAAAACGTTAACCATAAACATCTCAAATATAATGTGAACGAGTGTGTTTAGTTCTTAGAAAACTCGTCTTAAAAATGTTTAAAAACATAAGTATGAACATGTATTAAACATGTTTAAAAACATAAGTGTGAACATAGTATAAAACAAACTTAATGTGTTAAATACAATGCAATAAAATTATATTATATGATAATGTCAAATTCGCTGCAAATATTTCAAAACGTTTCCATTTATTTCCCATTATTATCTTTTCTAGCGGCGCACGATTAAATTAATATATTGTTTGTGGCCGGTGGCGGCTGTTAGCCGGCTTACAGTCGATCGGCTGTGTACTCTGGTTTGTGATCGGGGGAAAAACAATACAAAAACAAATTGAGCAATGTTTTTCATTGTTTTTGTTTTGTTTTTTTTTCACTCACTTCAAAGAACGAAACAAAACAAATTCAAACAATTTGTTTCGTTTATTTTCGTACGTTGCTTTTAAGTACAAAGAAATCAAAACAAAAATAAATTTATAACTGTAATAGTGTCGATTAATTTTGTTACGAAAATCATTTTCTAACCCCTGTATCGCGCCATAAATAGCAATAGCTATAAAAAAAAAGCAGAGTTGTAAAAGAATGAAGCTTTCCTCTATCTCTTCCTTCACCACCTGTCTTCTCTATCACTATCCCTTTCCTAAAGAAGGTAACACCTAGTAATAGTAGTAGGCATTAATTGCCTGAGTGCTACTTCTCTTAAAAAAAAAAAAAAATATGTTTGTACGTACGTGTAATTGACTTAAATAAATTTTTAATTGAATTTTAGTTTTATTTTCAATTAAAGTTGTTTATTGCAGGAATATTTTATTTTTAAACAAAAGTTTAATAGACTTAAATACACTTTTATTGATTTTTGATTTTATTTTCAATTGAAGTTGTTTATTGCAGGAGTATTTTTTTCTGTGTATGTACATGTGAACGCGGTTCGTAATGGATATGTGTTTGAGCATGAAAGTTTTTTTTTTCATAAAATGTGACATGGACTAGCTTTGGGTATATGTACAGATGTATGTATGTATGTATATATGAAGGTATGTAAATACATTTTGTGACTTTTGAAGGGTGTATAAGATTGAGCGGTGAGAAATATTATATTAACAATAGTTTTACGTCTCTTTGCTTGATTTAATTAGGCCAATTAGTTAAATTTGTATTTTGATTAAGCCAAATTACATGCGGTAATTTTTAAGGAACAAATTGCAACGCAGACAATCGTAATTATTTAGACAAACACCAGCAGAAGGGAGCAACGTGTCTGTGATGGCCGCCTTCATCATCACCTTCATTATCAGCACTCACGTGAAGTTATTACAAAATATGTATGTATGTATATGAAAATGATAATAGAAAAGTTATTATGTTAACTGATTTGCGTTAGGTAATAACTTTTGTCTATTTCAGATTTATTTTGTTTTCAATTTTTGTTTCCTTTCAACGATACTTAACTATGTTTCAAAAATATTTAACAATGTTGGTGATTGATTCCGGAAGCATTTTTTAATACGAGTATACTTGCTGTTTGGGAATGGGGCTGCAAAATTTAGTTTTTAAATTTGATTGTGAATAAGTTATTTTGAAGAATTGAAAATTTTAATTGGGTGATGTTTTTGCTTTACAGCCACCCTTGAATTTTTCTTACGGCACCTTCTTTTTTTATTATTCATTTCTTATGGAAATGAAGCAAAACAAGAATTATCTTTACTTCAAACGTTTTTGTATGAAGAATTTCACGCAATCGCCAAAAGCAAAACAATACTGTTTAAATTTAAAAATAGTGGTTATGGAGCAAAATGAATGCTTAATATCTTAAAAACCATAATAAAATTTCGTGAAACGCGTTATTCAAAATAGATATATTCCATACCTAACTCATTTTTTTTAAGAATGGTCGATAGAGCAAAACTATTCTGGGTCGACGATGTGTAAATAAGCAGAATTGTCGCATTTGGAGTGAGGAGAATCCACAAGCACAGAAAAATACTGTTTGGTGCGCCTAATAGGCTGGCGGAGTAATTGGCACATACTCGTATGTCTTTAAAAACGATAATGGTCCGAATGTTACTGTCAATGGTGAACGGTATAGAAACATGATTCGAAATTTTTTTCGTACCTCAATTACGTGGCATTAATCTTGCTAATATATGGTTCCAACAGGACGCAGCCACATGCCACACAGCGGGCGCTACAATTGATTTACTCAAAGAAACTTTTGATGAAAAAATTATTTCACGTAATGGCCTAATTAATTGACCACCAAGATCGTGTGATTTAACCCCATTGGATTATTTTCTTTGGGGTAATGTTAAGTCCCTTGTCTACGTCGATATCTTACAAACAATTGAACACATGGAAATCAACATTCGAAGAGTTATCGGTGAAATATGGGCGCAAAATCCGCGGAAAAGTTGTTGAAAATTGGTGTTCCAGATTGCGCCTTCTACGCGCCAGTCGTGGCGGCCACATGGCAGAAATCATATTTAAACATTAATTTTACAGTTGACAGTTTTTTCTGATAAAGCCCGGTATAAAAAAAGTTTTTTGAATACAAAAACAAAAATACAAACTAATTTCATAGCGATAAGCTGTGTTTTAGGGGGTGCCGCCACCCTCAAAGTTGGCCTTCAAGCCCATTTATTCAATGTAATTGGTTTGCATATGACTATCTTTTTAAAAAAGGATTTTACAAGAATATGATATATGACAACATTTTAGCTCTTGTAGTCAACAACATTAGCCTCAAAGAAAGTTTTTTGCTAAAATTAATATTTTAGAAAATAATGAAGAAAATAACCAACAAAATACACCAAACATTTTATATACTTAAATTATATTTATGTATGTATGTATATGGAAATTATTAATACTAAGATAATATAAGAGTTTATATCTATTAAATTATTTCATATACTATATGTATATATTACGTATAGTAAAAAAAGAAAAAAAAAATACATCGAATAAATGGCCTTGCGAGGCAACTTTGAGGGGCTGACGCACCCCATAAAACACAACTTATCGCTGAAATTTTTTTTTTGTATTTTTTAACATAAAACTAAACCGATTTGGGGGAGAGAATATAAGAAATAAAAAAAAAATTCTCCATACAACTAACGGCCGCTCTAATGTAAAGGGTATTTTTTATAGAGTGACACAAAATTAAATCATAATAAAACAAGGAATTATTGAAATTTTTCTAATTTCCAATTAGATGTTTATTGATTTAAATAAAATTTAATAAAATATGAATGAAATAAATTTTACGAGTATGTATATTAAAATTTCCTCAAGTTTTAATAAAAATAATTACTTAAATTTGGAATAAAGTTTATTGAAAAAATTTTAAATTATTGTTAAGATGTTTTTTATTCATGCAAATATTTACATTACTTAAAAAAAATTAGTCTTTCACAATTTTTGCTAATAATATATCGGATTCCCTTATTGCAAAGAAATTTGAAAAAAAAAATGATTAAGGGCCTGTTCATCTAAATGTGAACGATAGGTTCGATCGAAAATTTACATTAGAAACAAAAACAAAAAACAGAAATTTGTTTTTGTTTTCAATATAAATATTCGATCCAACCTATCGTTCGCATTTAGATGAACAGACCCTAAGTAGCGGGATTTTTGTTATAAAAATTTAAACTTATGTATATTATTCTGTGCTATAATATGAGTACCTTGTCTTCGTTGAAATTTTGTTGTTCATATGTGGTCGTGAAGAGTTTTGAAACTGGTAGTTCGTAAACGTTTGTTCGTGAGCATGCGTGATATAAATAGAAAAAGACTCAAGTTGAAGTTCAATCGAAGTTGATTGCAGGATTTGAGCAAAATTAAAATATCAAATTTTGCTTCAAAGATTAAAATATAAAAACAGCATTAAAATTAACAAAATTCTCACTTGCTAGAATTTTGACTACACATTTCAAATTTCAATTTAAATAACTTTATTTTAATTTTAAGTACTGCAGTCTAATCGTCGCTTTTGATCGTTATCGAAAGCGACGATTAGACCCCTGTATAAATAATTGCAAACATATTAAGCTAAAATAAATTCAGTAAAGTGCGACTTTGACTCGCGCACGAAGGGTTCCGACGTTGGGCTTTGAGCATTTTTTTTAATACAGTGTTTGTTACGTTTTTTCAGCTGAAATAATTTTTTTTATTGTTTTTCGCTTTTTTCTCGTTTTGGCGATTTTTTAAATTTTGGCGATTTTTTTTTAATTTTGGCGATTTTTTTCATTTTGGCTATTTTTTTTTGCGATTTTTTTCATTTTGGCGATTTTTTTTCATTTTGGCGATTTTTTTAATTTTGGCGATTTTTTCATTTTGGCGATTTTTTTTTCATTTTGACGATTTTTTCATTTTGGCGATTTTTCCGGTTTTCCGCGATTTATTTTCGATTTAGAATTTTTTTTTAATTTGGTGCTTTTTTTTCGTTTTGGCGATTTTTTTTTGATTTTGGCGATTTTTTTTCGGTTTGGCGATTTTATAATTTTGAGATTTTTTTGTTTTACCGTTTTTGAAAATTTCAAGAAGTTTGCTCTTACGGTTTCCAAGATACAGCAAGTTATCAAAATTACATAGTCGAAATTACATTAACTGATGGTACACCCTTTAATTCAAATTTTTTAAATTTTAGTGTTAATTGTTGTAGTCTGTATAAAAATACACTAACTTTACAAATTTCAAGTGCATATACATACAATTGTATGTATATTACATGGGATTTTAACATTTTTCGTTGCTCGTTTTGGCACACCCTTTAATTTCCAACTCTCATGTATTTGTTGTTGTAGCGGCCAAGGGTCTACATACTCTGTCCAAATTGCAGGTCCGTAGCTCTTACGGTTCTCGAGAAAATACCCTGTGACGGACAGACGGACGGACGGACAGACGGACAGCGTAGCGAAAACAATAGGGTTCCTTTTTCACCTTTGGTGTACGGAACCCTAAAAACAAGAGACTTTTAAGACACAAAGAAAAGTAATATGTCAACAAAAAAATAAATAAATGTTGCAAAAAAAAAGTACCAAAACTATTTAAGTTAAACACAACATTTAAACGTTAATAGTTATAATTAATCTTATTTAGAAAACAGCAACAGCAACAGCAATACCATTTGCTCAAGTTATTTATTGCACTTATGCGCATCAATTAGGCTTGTTGTTTGTTCTTAAACCATTTAGTTGTTTTTAGACTCATCTCATTATTTAAGGGTGTATTTAATTTAATGTTAAATTTAAACCGCTAAATGATATTCCTTGTTGGCTTAAATAAAAATAAACAGCAAAAGCACACACCGTATTAGTATAATTTGCTTTAACTTAGCTAAAACAAAAAAAAAAAAAACAAAAATAAAGAAAAACTCCCACGTTTAGGTGAACATCTTTTTGTGTGTTTCGCCAACATAAAGACAGCACAAGAAGCAAACATACATAGATCAGTGATCGGCAATGAGTCGTTTTTTTCGCTATTCATATTTACTCATGAAATTTGAAATATAACTGAGTAGACATCATTAAAACTCAACTATTCTGATTTGCGCATACTCACGATGACATTGATTCATAAGTATAGTTTGAAATAAATATGAGTGAGACGTCGACATCATTGGCATATCACACTCATAAATCACCTCATTTTGATTTCTAATTTCAGGAAAATTACTTATATTACTCACATTGATTCAGCTCACTCAACTAATGCATGTTTATTTATTTAAAAGTTTAGTTATTAAGAAGTTTGCAAGTAGTGTGCAATAGTAGTAAATAGCGTTGCTTTTCAATTCGTGCAAAAAAAAAAGCAACAGGGAAGCACATAACCTTATAATGAGAACTTTAATGTTCGTATGCGAAGTTCGCATTGTGAATCATACTTATATTGCATCGTCAATAGGCATGGAGTTAAGGAGAGTCGAAATCAACAGCGTCATAAATGTTGCTAAGTATGAGTTCGATGCCCGCTTCAAACTTTCGAGTGAAAATTATTCATAGACAGCATTGCAATAAGTGTGAGTGCGCATAAGTACAAGAAATTATAAGTCAGGATTCAACTCTACTCACTTTTCACTACTCATTTCAGTTCTCTGACATAGAAGATACATGTATGTATGTACTAAAAACAATATCAGGAAAAATACTTGTATAAAAGTAGCCCTACACTGAGCATTTCCATAAGACAGCAAAACAAAATGCACAACTATATCGAGCCATTTTTTCGATTTTATCGTAAGCGACATGTTATCGGAAATCGACTTTTTTATGGAAATTAAAATTGTATGGGCCTACACATAGTTTAGAATTATCAAAATGGAAAAATTGTTGATAACTTTTAAGTTACAGGCTGTACAATTTTATCGTAACCGACAATTTACGTACAAAAACAAATTTGAATATTTAAAAAAAACCTTCTCCTGAAAAATTTAATTTTTAAGGATCTATATACTTATATACTCGTATTTACAATTTTAGAAATAAAGTTCTCTCATCTCTATGAGATATCCTAGGAAATGGTCGTGTATGTTTATTAAAACTCAGCAAAAAAATTAAATATCGTATTAATTCTCGCATTCCAATACGAGAGAGTTATTATTCGAACATGAAAACCTCGACGTTTGAGAGTCTCGAATAATACGAAATGATAGCATGCGATAGCGAGCAATCATTCGAATTCGAATATACATATGTGTTTCTTTCTATATTTTTGATTTGATCAGGCTAAAGTTCACATCGCTTTGTAAGACAAGTTACATTTGATAATTATTAATGAACAAATAACACCAAAGTTAATTATAAATATTCTGGCAAACAAGCAGTAGAACGGAACAACTAGCTTTTTTCACCATCAGCGTTCTTTGTGCTTAGTCCACTGTGGCGTCAGTTGATATAGATTTCTGCTTTATATACTCAGCCAATATTGCAAATGGAATATGTGAATCATTTTGATTCATCGTATTACAATTCGCTGAAAGCTTTGTTTTGTAATAAAAGCTCAATTTTACCATCTCTAAATTTAAAATAGTCTTGCCATTGTCGTTTGTCCTTTACTAAGTCCCAGTTCACACTAGTCAAGTCTTATTGCTAAGCTTGGCGAGAAATCGCCATATCTGACAGCTCTGACAGTAACCAACCTTAGCAATTATGAGAGCTGAATTTGCTGAGTAAATTAATCGCTGTTGTGCTTCACATGACGAATTTACGCAGCGAATTCTTATCGACGAATTCGTCGACGTGGAGGACGAAGTTGGTTTGTTTAAAGATCTCATTAACAAACGTAATGACGGATAGGAAAACGAAAATGGGGGGATTTCACAGGAAGTTATGGATGAAACTGATTTACATATTGATTTGCCAGTGGAAATGGTTAGGAGTTGTTTGGCAACATCACATTTTTATGAACTCTTACTCAGTTTCCCTGGCGAGGCACTCGGCGAAATGTCATTTCAAGTTTAACGTTTATTAACGCACTAATAATCCCAAATTATTATTTTACTAAATTAGTAAAATAACTTTTTTATTAAAAATACATTTAAATTGATTATTCAGGGGTTTAGCTGGATCCTATGCGCATTTCACTGTTGCTAATGCAGATCATCAGGGAACCTTTACCCAAAAATCTTAGAACAACTAGAGTTATTATGTTATAAACTTTCATTTAAACAAATGACAAGTTCAACATTTCATTTAAACAAATGAGAAGTGTCATTTCGTTGAAGAATTGGCTAGAGAGGCGACCTCGCACTCTCAATTTCTGTCCAATGTATTCATCCGGAACCGATATGTGGTTGATCGTTCGTTAATAATCCATGTGCCCACACAAATTATAGTACATGCTATCTCGAACATCTGTCTTACATCAGCCGTAAGTCTTGGAACCTTACATATTCTGATAAAAGTTTGAAGATGCTGCGACGGCGCAGATAACTGTCTCACTGCCATATCACTCTCTCCACAGGTAGACCTGAATAATTCTTCCAACTTACACTAGGCACACAACTGGGCCATAATTTACATATATAAATATATGTATATGTATGTCCTTTATTTATCTTGTCGAAAAATTTAATTTAAATCTAAAAAACATTTGAGGAAAAAAATAAAATAAATGTACACTTTAGGAACATCGGGCGTCAACTAGTTCTCTCCATCAGTCTCGATTTGAAGCAAGATTTTGAACTTGGTGCCAGGAAAGATTTGCTTTCTCACATTCACTA
This sequence comes from Tachina lurida, assembly GCA_944452675.1. NCBI lineage: Eukaryota > Metazoa > Arthropoda > Insecta > Diptera > Tachinidae > Tachina > Tachina lurida. The sequence continues at coordinate 37,788,063 of OX101752.1, read as the reverse complement.
CGTGTTGATCTTTGACAAGTTATTTTTGGGTGACCGGGTGTTTTATGTACTTGCGGGTTCCATTCGAGAGCTGTCCTGCCTATGTCTCCTTGGCGTCGTCTTCGAATGAGCCCAATCCATGTCCACTTTTTGCGCATAATTTTTTTTCAACAGGGATGGAGTTTGATGCAGTGAGTAGTTGATCGTTTGCTACCCCACTTGGCCAGAAGATGCGAAAATATTGTCTTAAGCATCCGTGTTTAGAAGAATTAAAAAGAGAGTAGGATAAAGGACATAACTTTGTTTGACTCCAGAGGAAATTTTGAAAGGTATGCTTGCTGAGCCGTTGAAATTCACCCTAACTTCAGAATCGCGGTAGAGCTGCTTGATCAAATTTATTATTTTTTCTGGTATGCCTATTGATGTTAGTGTGTCCCACAGTGCAGGTCTTGATGCAGTATCAAAAGCATGCTGAAAATACACAAACAAGAGCTAAAGTTGGCAATTGTGTTCCAGAGACTGCTCAATGATAATGGGCAATGTGAGCGACTTCTTCCGAAACCCGCCTGTTCCTTTCGCAACTATTGGCAATATGTATACGGTTTAGGATTATTTGGGCCAGGACTTTACCGATTGTGTTTTGCAATGTGATACCACGCCAGTTCTTACAAAGTGTTAGGTCTCCCTTTCCTTTCCCTTTCCATCCTTCGAATATTTGGGTATATGGCCTGGTCTGAGATATGTATTACATTTGTTGAGTTGTTGACTCTGCTCCGTACTTGATGAGCACCGCTGGAATACCATCTGGGCCTGCTGATTTATTGTTCTTAAGTTTACAAAGTACTTGATAAACTTATCTGTACCATAGTACGATGGTAGATATCAGGTAGATGTCGGGATTTCGTCGGAATTTGTTTATGAAATTTACAGGCCGCTCGTATATAAAGGAGTTGCAGTCAGACATTAAGAATTTTATAAATAATTTTGCCCTTTTAAAGGTTGAGCAATTAAAAGCGCCGTATATAAACACGATCTCTAAAGCAATCCTGCACGTTTTTGGATAAGAGCGACCACATTTTGTCGCCTTTGACCGGTCAAAACTTGTTAAAGTTGCACTTAAGCTAGATTTACACAACTTGCCGTATTTGTTTAACTTCATTATCATGAATTTCGGTTTGAATTGTTATTTATTTATTTTTTTGCAACTTTTGTTTTTCAAGCTGCCTCATCTTCCTTGAAGTCGTTGCATGCTGCTTTTGCCGCAACTTCAAGTTATATATTTCTGTTTATTTTTTTTTTTTTGACAGTATATTTTTATTTTTAGCACTTGTTACCTTAATGGTTGTAATCGTAAGCAGATAAAATTAACAAATAAATACAAATATACATTAAAAAAAACGAAAAAAACGAATAAAACATAAGAGGACAGAAAAACAATTCGAACACTTTAAAATTACTCTAATGTTTTACATTTTCTTGTATTATGGGTATTATTAAACAAAAACATAAACGAAAGCATTAAACATATCAAAAATGTGTGTATATGTGTGTGCTGTCATTAATTTTAGACTAATTTGATGGTTAAGCTAAATAGTAGTGTTGTCATTCGAACAATAATTATTCGAAAATCTTTATTGAAAAGGAACCCTGTTGTTTTCGCTACGCTGTTCGTCTGTCCGTCACTGGCTGTTATCTGGAGAACCGTAAGAGCTACAGACCTGAAATTTTGACAAAATATGTAGAACTTTGGCCGCTGCAACAAATTTATGACAGTTAAAAATTAAACGGTGTTTTAAACGAGCAACGAAAAATTTTAACATCCCATGTAATATATGTACATACTAGAGATGGGCGCGTGTCGAATTTTTCCAACACGACACGACCACAAATACCAAGCCGCTCAGCACGTACAAAACACGCACGCGAAAAATTTCGCACGATATATTATTGATATGATATTGAGGATCAGAACTTTTAATTGATTTTTTTTCAAGAGTCGTTTTTCAAAATATGGCACCAAATTGGTTCTGGCAGCTGATAATATCTGCACCCACAGCTGATACTATGTATGGGATTACGTACAGAACTTTAAGTTTCAGATGCCCATACAATATCAACAAATATGCTGGAGTTGTGTGTTTGACGATACAAAATATTAAATTTTTTCTCTAATATTATTCATTCATACATATTTTACACCTAAAATTGTTTCGTGTTTTTCTTGTCGATTTTGCTCAACACGAGACGACCCGAACACGCACGAAATCAGATTTTTTGTCACGAACACTTCGTGTTGGGTCGTGCAAATTCGTGTCGCGAAAAAAACACTACACGTGCCCATCTCTAATACATACATACAATTATATATAGAAACTTGCAATTTGCGTAGTTAGTGTAATTTTATACCGACTGCAACAATTAACACTGTAATTTAAAAAGTAAAAATTAAAGGGTATTCTATCGGTTAAAGTTATTATGACAACCGTAAGAGGCAAACTTTTCAAATTTTCAAAAAAGCTGAAAGTAAAAAATTCTAAAATTAAAAAACCGCCAAATTCGAAAAAAAAATCTCTGAAACTAAAACAAATCGCCAAAAACGCCAAAACTCGAAAAACAAAACGCCAAACCCGAAAAAAATCCCACAAGCGAAAAAAAGCAAACAAATAAGAAAAACCGTCAAAATTAGGAAAATCGCCAAAAACTGCAAAGAAGTTTACCGGGCACTTAATTTTCTTTTAAATGTCTAGATCAGGTAAGACATTCGATTATATAGGCTAAAATTCGTATAGTACAATTAGTGTCCATACTACACCCTTCGTGTGCGAGTCACAGTCGGGCTTTACTGAATTAATAATAAAGAATTATTCGAATAATTTTGGTCGAATATTCGGATGTTCGAAAAATTTCCTCAACTGTTTTATATACAAAATATTTTACATTTTATAACTTTATAATTATTTAAGTATGCAATTTGCATACATAGCTAGAGCTAGCACTTAACATTAAAATAATGAATGATGCTATTGCATGATTCATATCAATGAGACTGTTGTTAATAAATGCATGCCACTGCTTGCAATCTCTATTCGTTCATATGATTCGCTAAAGCAATGAATCAGTATGATTGTTTTGAATACTTCTTTAAACCCCTTGTGACAATATTATTATAAAATAAAATAGCTAGCCCCATTTTATTTTAAAAATTGTTTTAATACGAGAAAACTATTATGTAATTAATACGCCATGTTTTATTAACTTAAGACTTCGTCTAGTCAACATGCTTTTATGAGTTATTTGATTGCTATACAAAACAATCAAACAATAATAAGAATTTTTATTGATTTTTATTAACAACACTTAAAAAAAGAGAGTGAGTTGTCAGTCAGTTGAGACAGTCAGTTGTTAGAGAAGCAACACTGCAAACAATATCATTAGTACATACTGATGGTAAAAAACAAAACAAAAGCATTGTAATAGTGAGTGGAGAGCGAAAGTGAACCAACTCATGCAGCTCTCTGATACATATAAACTTTGTTTTCATGATTATGTTGTGCTAAAATTATTGCGACGAAGCAAATTTTAGTTATATGGCGATCCTGAAGTAAAAGACAAACAGGGAAACCATAAATATGCTCTAAGAAAAGTGTTTTATGCGCTTTCAATATGCACTAAAGACTTAAAAATATGCACTAAAAAGAATAAAAATATGCTCTTAAATACATATGTATATGTATACTAAATTGGTTTATTTGTAAATGAAAATATATTTTTAGTTCAAAAATTCAACATTTGCAAAAAAAAATAAAATAAAAATAATAAGGAAACTAAATTAACCAGGAATAGCTGGGTTTGAAGTGCAGGTTAAAACAAAATTACCATATTTTTTTGACTAAAACAAATAATACATATTAATTTTTATTGGATGCTCTCATAAGAATTTAAGTTCAATTTCAAAAGCTCACGATATCAGAATTCAGGCTTTGGAACTGTATTTCGCATAAATAATACAAGATTTTTATTTATAATTTTTATTGCAATAAATAACAAAATATTGACCTAGAATTTCAAATAAAAATCGATAGCAAAACGGAATTTGTGTTGAAACTAAGGTCGGGTCTACATCTGTGTTCATGTGCCCAAAAAAGCGTAACCACTAATTACTAATGAAAAACTGTTTGATTAAAACATGTATTTATTGATTTAAACAGTTTCCAATCATGTTGGATTCTATAAAATTATTTATTAGTTACGAGTAGGCATGAAACTGTTTAACTTAATAAATACGTGTCTGGTTCAAACAGTTTTTCATTTGTAATTAGTGGTTACGCTTTTTGGTGGCAAATGGCACACATAAAATGACAAATGTAAACTCAGCCTAACGTCCGTAAAACTGTGTAATATATCTAACACCTATACCTCGATTTACACGATAGATACGTTCCTGAGAAGGTCGTATAAATCGAAATTTTAATTTTTTTATAAAAAATCGTGTAAATTGAAAATAAAGGCAGAATCGCGTAAAAACTTGATTTTATTAAGAAATTATATATGTATTTCAACTTAGTTTTTAAAATATCAGAAGCGTTAACTCAAAACACATAAAAACAAAACCTTTATTCATTAAGCAAAATAAATGATATTCATAAAAACAAAAACAAAATTAATGTAATTTATAAAATATTCAATAAAACACATAAAAAATACCTCGATTTAGGTATTTCATAAATCTCTCAATTTACACGAAAACCAAAATAATCGTGTAAAAAAGTATCGTGTAAATCGAGGGATAAGTGTACATTGTATATGTATGTATGTATGTACCTACATTAGGATTTGATTTGGCTGGGTTGTCAAGCTTTTTCATGGCTTGTCAAAATTAAAACTTACAAGCTTTTTGTCAAGCTAAAAATCAATTTAAATATAGTATCTTAGGTTTATTTCGATATAGAGAGCCTATATTCAAAATAAGTATAAATTTCAAATTTGGTAAAAATGGGTTTCCGATGGCAAATAGCTCGCTCCCCTATGCAATATTTATCCGCAATATTAATATCGAATCCAAAAAATTATTTTCTCTCGTTTCTGCTATCTCAAAGTATAATTTTTTGGTGAAAATAAATGCTAACTCCCATGTAACTTTCCAAAATTTAAAAAAAAAATAAGTAATTCATTACAACTCTTTAACATTTTAGTACCTACATACTACATACATAGATTAAAAAAAAATTGGTAATATATGTATGTATAAATTTTAAACTCTTAATCGATATAGGCAATTATATAAGCTTTCGAAATTGAAAATTTAGAGTGGCCCTGTTACAATAGAGATTGAGTAAGAGAGTGCCAAGGCTGACCACCTCGAGATGGAAGAGGCTTTCAGTCCGGCTTTAATTATTTTTTTATGGTGTTTAAAGTTTTTTTTGTAGCTTTTCAATTCTAATATCTAGTATTGAGTAAAAGATCTCACAAATTGATTAAAAAATAAATACATATATTTATTAAATCAGGTTTTGTTTTCCGTCAAAATCCGCTAATTCTGAAAAATATATTTGTTATTTGATCGACTAAAATATTCTATCTCAAAAAAAATAAGCAAACCAGTGCAAAATGATTTTTTTTTTTGCATATCTATAAATTAGTAAGCATATTTAAACCATCTTATGTAAGGAACATCATTTATTTTCACAATAATGAGCGAATTAACTAGCTTTTTCTAGAATGTATGTATATTAGGGCGGGTCGATTTAAAAATCGCACAAATTAAAAGGAAAATCGTATTCTAAGGATCAAAATAAGAAACTTCGCCGAAGGAACCATACCTCTAAAATGTATTTTGATGTCACGACTTTTGATCCGAAGGGTCAAATTTTGAAAAATCTCACTTTGACCCATTTAGAGTTCCTCAATCGAGTCAAAATGTATGACCGACCCCCACTAATTTTGGAGGGCCGACCCACCTATGCCAGTGGCACACCCCCTGAAACTACCCCGGGGGAAACACCATACAAATATTTCAAAAAATCAAAAATGTTTTGCTTTAAAACTCTTAGAGCCTAATTCATAAAATATATTTTTGTTTTATAAAAGGTTTATTGACAAAATTTCCATAGAAAATTTGTTTAATAAACCTTTTATTAAACAGAAATAAAATATTTTTTATGAACAAGACAGTTAAGATATAGGTACATGTATTGGATCTTTCCATTGCTTTCTTGTTTTTTGCTCAAATAAAAGTGTACGAATGTCGCCTCCGTTATTTATTACACATTGTAAATAATTTCTAGGGGAAGAGTTACTTTTTATTATACCTACCTGAGAATTTTTTTTTTCTCTCAAATAACAAACTTCAAAAATTCTTATTGTTTTTAAACAAAGAGGAAGTACCTGCTATTTTTATACATACCATGGATTACACTATTTTTTTTTATTTTTATTTTTTATTATTATTTATTTAACGACCGAAACCGAAAACCGTTTTATTTAATATTTCATATTTCAACATATTATTGGCAACTATGTACCTAGTATGTATGTATGTATGTACAACACGCACTTTTAATTTTTCACTAAAAAAAAAAACTGGATACTTTTATTTCTTTCCTAGCCGATACCAAACAACATCAAACAAGAGAATTACATATGTATGTATGTACATACATCTGTAAAGCTTAAATTAGAAGTGCCATAGCCATAACGAAACCAAAATTCAATTGGTTTCTACAGTTATGGCTATGGCGTTATGCCGAGTCAAAGTCGGCTAAATGAACCTTAATGGAATGCACCTGCAACGGTAGGAAACAAGATGATCGATATTGTTATCTGAAAACTATTTTACATTACATTACATCTCAATAACCATTTTCATTACTTTTATTTTTTATGAAATGAAACAAAAAACTTGCTATGCTGCTTTAAGGTAAAATTAGACGTGCCATAGCCATAACCAAACCAAAATTCAATTGGTTTCTATGGTAGTGGCTATGGCGTTATGGCGAGTCACGTATAACCAAATGCAGTGCTGCCCATTAGTTAGGTTCGAACGGCTGTTTCAGAGTTACAAGCCGATCGGCTCTATTGCTCAAAGTATATCCGCCACCGACCTTAAATCGGCTCGGAAGCTGAGCCGGCTCAAGGAAAGCCGCCGATATCACCATCTGAGCCGTTGAATTTCTCTATGTTTGTGACCATGCTTTTAACAGATGTGCATGTAGAAGTATATTTTCGTAAAAAATTTGGTAGGCATAACTTTACATTACCTTAGGGTTTACACGTGCAACCAGTATGGATACAAACAACCATAATGAATTTAAACAAGTAAGAGTGATATATTCGGCTGTGCCGAATCTTATATACCCTTTACCAACGTACGTACATATACATACATATATATATATAGTATACAGATACATACATACATATTTGTTTTCTGATATTTTTTTTCTCTAAAGCAATTAATAGTAAGTGACCTCTCAGTATTTTTCGATTAAAGAATTTGATTCAATTATTTTATTTTCGATATTAGCAAAATTGGAATATTTTACTCTACACTCTGTGGTTAAGATATATTTTACATTCACTCCTGTCAACATCGATTTCTATAATAATTACAAACAGAATGACAACCCTATTTTTTTGGTAAAGGGTATAATAAGAAAAACCTTAGTTTCATTTAATTCCTTTAATATTAAAAAATTCAGTAAAGTGCGACTTTGAGTCGCGCACGAAGGGTTCCGTACATTCGGTTCTCAGCATTTTTATACCCTTTACCAACAAAAATGGTAAAAGGGTATATATAGGTTTGTCATTCCGTTTGTAATTTCTATAATATCAATAAGCGACCCATAAAATATATATATTCTGGATCCTTATGCATAGGGAAGACGAATAAGCGATGTCCGTCTGTCCGTCTGTCCGTCTGTCCGTCTGTCCGTCTGTCCGTCTGTCTGTACGTGAAATCGGTTTTCCGAAGCTCCCAGAAGAGCTAGAGACTTCGTTCTTGGACTGGTGTGTCAGAAATTTTCCAAAATAGATTGGTATTGAAATTCAGCAAAATCGGGCAGACGATTGCAGAGCTGGAAAACTTAAACTTCATTTTGCCATATAAAAGTAACTACCAAAAACAAATTTTTATTTTTTTTTAATAAATGAACATATTTTACACTTCAGTACGACTAAAATTGGAATTTTAAATTAAAAAAATATAAAAAAATTAAAAAGTCGTTTCCAGGGTTGGAAAACTTTAACTTTTTGTGTTATGTAAAATTAACTATGTCTAAAACTATATTAGTATTTTCTCGAGAACCGTAAGAGCTACAGACCTGAAATTTGGACACAGTGTGTAGACCTTTGGCCGCTACAACAACAAATATATGAGAATTGGAAATTAAAGGGTGTTCCAAAACGAGCAACGAAAAATTTAAAAATCCCATGTAATATACATACAATTGTATGTATGTATGTATATACACTTGAAATTTGTAAGGTTAGTGTATTTTTATACAGACTACAAAAATTAACACTAAAATTTCAAAAAATTTAAATTAAAGGGTGTTCCATCAGTTAATTCAATTTTGACTATGCAATTTTGAAAACTTGCTGTATCTTGGAAACCGTGAAAGCAAAACTCTTGAAATTTTCAAAAACGGTAAAACTAAAAAATCAAAAAATTATAAAATCGCTAAACCGAAAAAAATCGCCAAAAACAAAAAAAATCGCCAAAGCGAAAAAAAGCACCAAATTACAAAAAAAATGTCTAAGACTAAAATAAATGGCGAATAACCGGAAAAATTGCTAAAATGGAAAAAAATCGTCAAAATGAAAAAAAATCGCCAAAACGAAAAAAACCCCACAAAAACAGAAAAAAATCCAAAATGAAAAAAAAGCACCAAAAACAGAAAAAAATCGCAAAATGAAAAAAAAACCCAAAACAGGAAAAAATTGCCAAAATGAAAAAAAATCTCCAAAATGAAAAAAAGCGCCAAAAACAGAAAAAAAATCGCCAAAATGAAAAAAAAACGCCAAAATGAAAAAAAGTCGCCAAATTGAAAAAAAAACTCCAAAATGAAAATAAGCCCCCAAAAACAAAAAAATCGCCAAAATTAAAAAAAATCGCCAAAACGAAAAAAACCCCACAAAAACAGAAAAAATCCAAAATGAAAAAAAAGCCCCAAAAACAGAAAAAAATAGCCAAAATGAAAAAACCCCAAAACAGGCAAAAATCGCCAAAATGAAAAAAATCGCCAAAATGAAAAAAATCGCCAAAATGAAAAAAATCTCCAAAATGAAAAAAAAGCCCCAAAAACAGAAAAAAATCGCCAAAATAAAAAAAAATCGCCAAAATGAAAAAAAATCGCCAAAATGAAAAAAACCGAGAAAAACAGAAAAAAATCGCCAAAATGAAAAAAGCCCAAAACAGGAAAAAATCGCCAAAATGAAAAAAAAACGCCAAAATGAAAAAAAAAATCGCCAAAATGAAAAAAAAGCCAAAACGAAAAAAAACCTTAAAAAACAGAAAAAAATCTCCAAAATAAAAAAACCCCAAAACAGAAAAAATCGCCAAGATGAAAAAAAATCGCCAGAATGGAAAAAAAATCGCCAAAACGAAAAAAACCCCAAAAAACAGAAAAAAATCGCCAAAATGAAAAAAAAGCCCAAAAACAGGAAAAAAATCGCCAAAATGAAAAAAAAATCGCCAAAATTAAAAAACCCCCAAAATAGGAAAAAATCGCCAAAATGGAAAAAGAAACGCCAAAATGAAAAAAATCTTCAAAATGAAAATAAGCCCCAAAAACAGAAAAAATCGCCAAAATGAAAAAAACCGAGAAAAACAGAAAAAATCGCCAAAATGAGAAAAAAGCGACAAAACTGAAAAAATCTTTTAAACTGAAAAAAACTTCAAAAAAGCAAAAAACCCACATTAAAAAGTGCTCAGAACCGAATGTACGGAACCCTTCGTGCGCGAGTCAAAGTCGCACTTTACTGAATTTTTTTATATTAAAGGAATTAAATGAAACTAAGTTTTTTCTTATTTCGTTTTTCCTTCGTTCACTTAACATATTTTATGTATTTTTTAAAGAACTAGATTGGTACAAGGAATTAGAAAAATCCTTAATTATGATTCCAGGGTTGGAAAACTTACACTTTTTGTGTTATGTAAAATTAAATAGGTCTAAAAATTTTTTCTTTTTCTTTATAAATTGATTATATTTATGCTTCTGAAAGAAAAGTTTGGCGTATAAAATTTGAAAAATGAAAATTACAGCTCCAAAGATGGAAACTTTAAAAAAATGATAAATTTTTTCACAAAATAAATATGTATGTATGTGTCTGTATACTATATATATGTACGTACGTTGGTAAAGGGTATATAAGATTCGGCACAGCCGAATATAGCACTCTTACTTGTTTAATGTGGCTTTTTTGAAGTTTTTTTTCAGTTTAAACGTTTTTTTCAGTTTTGTCGCTTTTTTCTCATTTTAGCGATTCTTTTTCCATTTTGGCGATTTTTTTCATTTTGGCGACTTTTTTTCTATTTTAGGGCTTTTTTTTATTTTGGAGATTTTTTCATTTTGGCGATTTTTTTTCATTTTGGCGATTTTTTCCTGTTTTTGGGGGTTTTTTTCATGTTGGCGATTTTTTTCTGTTTTTTGGGTCTTTTTTCTGTTTTTAGGGCTTTTTTTATTTTGGAGATTTTTTTTATTTTGGCGACTTTTTTTCATTTTGGTGATTTTTTTCCTGTTTTTGGGGTTTTTTTCATTTTGGCGATTTTTTTCTGTTTTTTGGGGTTTTTTTTCGTTTTGGCGATTTTTTATCATTTTGGTGATTTTTTCTGTTTTTGGGGGCTTATTTTTATATTGGAGATTTTTTTCATTTTGGCGATTTTTTTTTCATTTTGGCTTTTTTTCTGTTTTTTTGGTTTTTTTTCATTTTGGAGATTTTTTTCATTTTGGCGTTTTTTTAATTTTGGCAATTTTTTCTGTTTTTGGGTTTTTTTTCATTTTGGCGACTTTTTTCTGTTTTTGGGGGTTTTTTCGATTTGGCGATTTTTTTTCATTTTGGCGATTTTTTTTTCATTTTGGCTTTTTTTCCATTTTAGCAATTTTTCCGGTTATTCGCGATTTATTTTAGTCTTAGACATTTTTTTTTGTAATTTGGTGCTTTTTTTCGTTTTGGCGATTTTTTTTTGTTTTTGGCGATTTTTTTCGGTTTGGCAATTTTATAATTTTTTGATTTTTTAGTTTTACCGTTTTTGAAAATTTCAAGAGGTTTGCTCTTACGGTTTCCAAGATACAGCAAGTTGTCAAAATTGCATAGTCAAAAGTGCATTAACTGATGGAACACCCTTTAATTAAAATTTTTGGAAATTTTAGTGGTGATTTTTGTAGTCTGAATAAAAATACACTATCCTTACACATTTCAAGTGTATATACATACATACATACAATTATATGTATATTACATGGGATTTTAAAATTTTTTGTTGCTCGTTTTGGAACACCCTTTAATTTCCAATTCTCATGTATTTGTTGTTGTAGCGGCCAAAGGTCTACACACTGTGTCCAAATTTCAGGTCTGTAGCTCTTACGGTTCTCGAGAAAATAATAATATAGTTTTAGACATAGTTAATTTTACATAACACAAAAAGTTAAAGTTTTCCAACCCTGGAAACGTCTTTTTAATTTTTTTATATTTTTTTAATTTAAAATTCCAATTTTAGTCGTACTGAAGTGTAAAATACGTTCATTTATTAAAAAAAATAAAAATTTGTTTTCGGTAGTTACTTTTATATGGCAAAATGAAGTTTACGTTTTCCAGCTCTGCAATCGTCTGCTCGATTTTGCTGAATTTCAATACCAATCTATTTTGGAAAATTTCTGACACACCAGTCCAAGAACGAAGTCTCTAGCTTTTCTGGGAGCTTCGGAAAACCGATTTCACGTACAGACAGACGGACAGACGGACAGACGGACAGACGGACATCGCTTATTCGTCTGCATAAGGATCCAGAATATATATATTTTATGGGTCGCTTATTGATATTATAGAAATTACAAACGGAATGACAAACCTATATATACCCTTTTACCATTTTTGTTGGTAAAGGGTATAAAAAATAATGAAAGTTCCCAGTCAGCATGTTGAAGATTGTTTCTCCAAACTGAGTCTTTTTCGACTACTTTAGATGATCAAAAACTGATTAATCAGTTATGCGCTTAAAATAAGACTCGAAAATGATTCCCAGAACTGCTTAGAAGGTGATTTGTTTAAAAAACAAACAGCAAGCTCATGCAGTAAATTCAATAAAGTACAAAATGTATTAAATTTGTGAACAAAAAAATGTAAATGCCTCGAAAATGAGCCGAAATTGATCAGAAACGCGAGTCATAAAAGACTCTCTTAGAAGAGTCGCGGCTAGGGTACCATTTTCTCCCGAATGAACAGTCATTTTCGACTCGAAAACGAGCGCATAAATGCTTATTTTAATCGTGCTAAGGAGTCGAAAAAGACTCGAATATGATCATTAATTTCATAAAATGCTGACTGGGTTATATTCAATAGTTGATATGTATGTGTATTACATATGTACATATTTATACATATGTTATGGTTAACCAATCTACGTTTTATAATAAAAATAAAAAATTTTTGTATACATACAAACATCAAATTTAATGCCAATACAATGGCGATAGTTGGGGATATTCGACAATTTATTTATCGGGGAGGCTGTTTGTTTGTAAAGACACAATACCAAACAATACGGTATTTTTATTTTAGAATATGAATTTTTTTTCAAAATCTGCATATCTCAGTAAAATTAATTTATAAAACCCATTATACATATTATGCTTTAATTGACAAATACTTCATGTTTCGATAATTCAAAGAATTTAAGCACGTTTCACAAAAACAAAACAAACAGCCATTATTATAAACGCCGCCGCCACCGATCAAAAGGCCTCGGCTTGTAACTTTGGGCTGTTTTCTATGGCTATGGTTATGGCACGTCTGCTTGCATCTTTAGTTCTAAAAAATTAACTCTTCATTTTCATTCGTCCTTTTTATCTGCATTGTTCTTTCTCTTTCTTATCTTTTCTTATAACCACCCGAAAACAAAACACAATTTTATTATATAAATAGTATGTATGTACACACTACAAACTACTATGTAAATACATATGTACATATGTATGTAGCACATGCATCAATGCACGCACATAAAAACAAACTAAGATGGATGTATTTACTTGCGCAACAACTTAAAACTTTCGAGAAAAAGCACTTGTAACACAACTGCCGCTATTCACAAAAACAACACACAACACACTACGTATGCACATATTTTATTTTATTGATCCGATTTATTTTACTTGTAAACGAAACTATTGGTTATTATATATACATACATACATATGTACATCTTCTTCTTTATATACCTACATATGTAGATGTGTATCCTCTTGTTCTTATATATGTACATATGTATATATGCATATTCTCTGTACAGCAAACTGACTTCCTTTTATTATTAAATTCTACATTTTAAAAAATTTTAGCGAGCGACAGTTAAAAGCGACTAAATTTGACGGACACCGTGTGAGAACTAATATTTTTGGTACTAAAGCAGTGTTGCCAATAATTACTTAATTACATAGTACGAAAACAAACCAAACAAAACTTTTGATTTTGTTTTGTTTCGTTCTTTTAAATGAAAGCAACAAAAACAGAACAAAACAAACGATGCGAACTGCGTTACCACACACACCTTATAACAAAAAAAGTAAAAGATCGCAACTCTGAACATTTTTTATATATATTTGTATATTTTTAATACAAATTTAATTCGTACTAAAATATAAAATAAGTTTATTTAAAAAAATTTTAAAATTTTCTGTTATCTAGTTACTTTTATATTGCAAAACCAAGTTTAAGCTTTCCACCTCTGAAACTGTCTGCCCGATTTCGCTTATTTTCAATACCAATCTATTTTGGACCATTTCTGATACAGCAGTCCGAGACCGAAGTCTCTAGCTTTTCTGGGAGCTTCGGAAAACTGATTTCACGTACACCAGACGGACATCGCTTATTCACCTTCCCTATTCATAAGGATACAGAATATATATATATTTTTTGGGTCACATATGCATATTATGGAAATTACACACGGAATGACAAACCTATATACACCCTTCACCATTTTTGGTAAAGGGTATAAAAACTTGGTGTATTTATTTTTTCAGTATAAGGCTTACCTTATTCGTCTGATATATTTCATTAAATACAGAATGGATTAGTAAATATTCAACATTATTAAACTTCACGTGAATGTTTATTCGTTTTTTACGTTAGTGCTTTCTATGATTTTTGTATCTTAAAACTACGCAAGCAAATTCTTTAGTAAGGTCACTTACTAAAAATTGCACTATAGCAAAAATGTATACATTTTATCACAAAACAAATATGTATGTATGTACTTATGTATGTATGTATCTATATACTACATATACATACGTCGGTAAAGGGTATATAAGATTCGGTACAGCCAAATATATCACTCTTTTAGTCTGTTTCCACTGGCTTGATTGAGACAAATCATGATAATTTGTGCAAATCATGTTGATTTACACATCATTTACCATACATTTTGCATATGGATAAATCACCTTAAAGTGGTTGATTTATTTTAAATATGTGGAATATAATATTTTTTTTGCTTTTAAAATTACAAACTCCATCCCTAGGTCATCCATCAGTAGTGACTGACAATTTCGAAAATATGACACAAGGCCTATTTATCAGGTCAATGCAATCGTCCTGATGATATTCTGTGTTTTCGTGTTTAAACTGTCAAAAGTTATTTGCACCATATACTTTAGTTCATGTTTGTGTGTTTCTGACAACTTAAACATAAAATTGTTTTTTGTATTGCTGTGTTTTTGTAGAGTTGCATTGACCTGATAAATAGGCCTTGATATGACATTAAGGAATATTTAATCAATTTTAAATGTCAGCCGCATGTGAATTCTCATTACAACTGCTGCGCCCACCTTATAATGTTCGTGCATAAATTGAATACGAAAATTCGAAAAACAGATCACTCACAAGCTCGGTTGAAACACTATGAAGTGATTTACTTAAACCTACTTGATTTAAAGACGGTGGAAACATACTAATACTTGTTATTAAAGTAATTTTAAGAAATACAGAAATTTCTTAAAAGCACTACTTATTGCTTTTTTTTTTTTTAGTTTACCACTAACGCTTATAATTTTGCGTCTTCAGTCTTTAAGCACCAAGTTGGCAGCGCTGGGTAGAATCTGCTTACATTTATTTAAAATAAAAAAAAGTTGATATTGAACAAAAAGGGCCAAAGGGGCTTATAATAATGCAAATGATACGTAAAGGCCGTGATACACTATCATACACAGTCGTACGATTCATTCACTGGAAAATCAGATTGAATTCTGTCACACTCCAAAAAAATCGCAACAAAATATCTTATAGGTGCCACACTATTAAACAAAAAGATGCAAAAACATTTTAAATTATTTTTATGTTTAATTATTTGGCATTTCTAAAGAAATAATAACGCTAAATGTAATTTTCAAAATGTATCTCCCTATCTTTAAATAAATGAAGCAGAATTTGCTATTTTCTTAGCAACTGCCTTACGAAATTCATCTCTGATCTAATAGAAATTATCATTTAATAAAAATTTTCATAAGCTTTTGGAAATCGGACAGACTTGTTAAAAAATCTGTCACACATATCAAATTTTAATCCCCACTATCATACTTTTTCAGCACACGCGTTTTTTTTTGACATATCGAACGACTGTGTATGATAGTGTATCACAGTCTTAAGGAGGATTTAAAACTAAGGACCATAAAAAGTGGCAAGGCAGTCGTAAAAGGGACAAAATGCGACTTTAATCGTACAATGGTAACGCTGTTCGCATCGTTTGTTTTTTTCTGTTTTTGTTGCTTTCACTTAAAAGAACAAAACAAAACAAAATCAAAAGTTTTGTTTGTTTTGTTTTCGTACCAGGGAAGGAAAATGACTTTTTGGATTTTGTACCAACTGTAAAAACAAAATGTATTTTTTGGACCATGACGGTACCATTTTTTTAATATTTATTAATAAGAACGGAAACGTAAAGAAAAAACAGAAAGTTAACAAAAAAATAAAAAATAAAAAATCTATAAAAAAAATATATTAAATATTACATTCATAAGGGTACATTCGCAGATTAGAACTGTTAGAGATCGGTTATTTTACAAATTGTGGTTATTAACAGGCCTGTTGTTTTCATGTACTATAAAATTTAAGTTATGCGAATAAAAAATGCGCGATAAAACCTAAAACACACTTTTGAAGTAAAGGAGCGATATGTAGTTAACAAAAATAAATATAACCACAGCCAAGGTGAGTTCATGTACGAGGTGCTGTCAAGTTAACAGGTACAGTTAAAGCACTAGACAGATTTCTTGATGCAGAATTGACACCACCTGGTACATGACTTTGCCTTGACAATAGCATTGCAACAAAAACAGGGGTCAGCTTCCCTGTTTCTAAAATAAAACACAACCAAAAAAATTAAATACAACATAGGTAAAATTAATGTTAGGATATAGTGAAACATTTGCATTTTTAAATTGTACCAAGTAACTCGCGGTAGTACCACGGTACCGACGATGTCAAAAATGTACCATAAAAAGTACAATTGTACCTTGATATCCATCCGTGTTTCGTACTATGTAATTAAGTAATTATTGGCAACACTGCTTTAGTACCAAAAATATTAGTTCTCACACGGTGTCCGTCAAATTTAGTCGCTTTTAACTGTCGCTCGCTAAAATTTTTTAAAATGTAGAATTTAATAATAAAAGGAAGTCAGTTTGCTGTACAGAGAATATGCATATATACATATGTACATATATAAGAACAAGAGGATACACATCTACATATGTAGGTATATAAAGAAGAAGATGTACATATGTATGTATGTATATATAATAACCAATAGTTTCGTTTACAAGTAAAATAAATCGGATCAATAAAATAAAATATGTGCATACGTAGTGTGTTGTGTGTTGTTTTTGTGAATAGCGGCAGTTGTGTTACAAGTGCTTTTTCTCGAAAGTTTTAAGTTGTTGCGCAAGTAAATACATCCATCTTAGTTTGTTTTTATGTGCGTGCATTGATGCATGTGCTACATACATATGTACATATGTATTTACATAGTAGTTTGTAGTGTGTACATACATACTATTTATATAATAAAATTGTGTTTTGTTTTCGGGTGGTTAAAAGAAAAGATAAGAAAGAGAAAGAACAATGCAGATAAAAAGGACGAATGAAAATGAAGAGTTAATTTTTTAGAACTAAAGATGCAAGCAGACGTGCCATAACCATAGCCATAGAAAACAGCCCAAAGTTACAAGCCGAGGCCTTTTGATCGGCGGCGGCGGCGTTTATAATAATGGCTGTTTGTTTTGTTTTTGTGAAATGTGCTTAAATTCTTTGAATTATCGAAACATGAAGTATTTGTCAATTAAAGCATAATATAATGGGTTTTATAAATTAATTTTACTGGGATATGCAGATTTTGAAAAAAAATTCATATTCTAAACTAAAAATACCGTATTGTTTGGTATTGTGTCTTTACAAACAAACAGCCTCCCCGATAAATAAATTGTCGAATATCCCCAACTATCGCCATTGTATTGGCATTAAATTTGATGTTTGTACGTATACAAAAATTTTTTATTTTTATTATAAAACGTAGATTGGTTAACCATAACATATGTATAAATATGTACATATGTAATACACATACATATCAATTATTGAATATAACCCAGTCAGCATTTTATGAAATTAATGATCATATTCGAGTCTTTTTCGACTCCTTAGCACGATTAAAATAAGCATTTATGCGCTCGTTTTCGAGTCGAAAATGACTGTTCATTCGGGAGAAAATGGTACCCTAGCCGCGACTCTTCTAAGAGAGTCTTTTATGACTCGCGTTTCTGATCAATTTCGGCTCATTTTCGAGGCATTTACATTTTTTTGTTCACAAATTTAATACACTTTGTACTTTATTGAATTTACTGCATGAGCTTGCTGTTTGTTTTTTAAACAAATCACCTTCTAAGCAGTTCTGGGAATCATTTTCGAGTCTTATTTTAAGCGCATAACTGATTAATCAGTTTTTGATCATCTAAAGTAGTCGAAAAAGACTCAGTTTGGAGAAACAATCTTCAACATGCTGACTGGGAACTTTCATTATTTTTTAAATTCATTATGGTTGTTTGTATCCATACTGGTTGCACGTGTAAACCCTAAGGTAATGTAAAGTTATGCCTACCAAATTTTTTACGAAAATATACTTCTACATGCACATCTGTTAATAGCATGGTCACAAACATAGAGAAATTCAACGGCTCAGATGGTGATATCGGCGGCTTTCCTTGAGCCGGCTCAGCTTCCGAGCCGATTTAAGGTCGGTGGCGGATATACTTTGAGCAATAGAGCCGATCGGCTTGTAACTCTGAAACAGCCGTTCGAACCTAACTAATGGGCAGCACTGCATTTGGTTATACGTGACTCGCCATAACGCCATAGCCACTACCATAGAAACCAATTGAATTTTGGTTTGGTTATGGCTATGGCACGTCTAATTTTACCTTAAAGCAGCATAGCAAGTTTTTTTGTTTCATTTTGAACGGGCACTATCATAGCACTGCACAAGGCAGTTAAGGTTCAGTTAGCCGACTGCAACGGAATGTACATAACTATCTGCAACGGTAGGAAACAGCTGATCGATATTGTTATCTGAAAAGTAATGAAAATGGTTATTGAGATGTAATGTAATGTAAAATAGTTTTCAGATAACAATATCGATCATCTTGTTTCCTACCGTTGCAGGTGCATTCCATTAAGGTTCAGTTAGCCGACTTTGACTCGGCATAACGCCATATCCATAACTGTAGAAACCAATTGAATTTTGGTTTCGTTATGGCTATGGCACTTCTAATTTAAGCTTTACAGATGTATGTACATACGTACATATCTGTGGGCTTTTGACAAAACAACTTCTCTCGAAATAAGACATTTTTGCAAGATTTTTATATTAAATATAAATTTTCAGGACGGTTCTTTTTGTGTGATCCTTGCATTTCTACGCCATTTGGTTAAAAATCTACAGTTCTTGGCAAATCAACTTCTTTCATTATATTTGGAAAAAATATTTGATAAAATATCTTATCTGAAAGAGTTTAAAAATTTTCTAAAATGCAAGAAATAAAATTGTTATATCCTTTTGACAAAACATCTAAATTGTATTTAATATTTTTTTGCATATATACATTTTGTTTTAACAAAACAACTTCTCTTCAAAGAAGTTGTTTTATCAAAACTGAAATTTAGAAAATATGTAACTTGGCTTGAGATAAGTGCAAAATATGAATCACGTTTTTGTTTAAAACCATTTTAACAAAACAACTTGTGTAATGTAAGTTATTTTTTTTGTTGAGAACAATTTCGACAAAACATCCTATCTTTTTAGTCTTAATTTTTCTGAAAATCTTTTGGCATTAGAATAGAATTATTCATATCTTCACTTCAATTTAGTATTTAAATTTAATACTACACTTTCACTTTTTCACCCAATATTTCAAAATCAATGTTACTAGATATTTTATCAGTTTTTTCGTTCTCCTGTAAAATTGCAGTTTTTGAAAGAGGTTGTTTTGTCAAAAGTCCACAGATATGTAATTCTCTTGTTTGATGTTGTTTGGTATCGGCTAGGAAAGAAATAAAAGTATCCAGTGTTTTTTTTTAGTGAAAAATTAAAAGTGCGTGTTGTACATACATACATACATACATACTAGGTACATAGTTGCCAATAATATGTTGAAATATGAAATATTAAATAAAACGGTTTTCGGTTTCGGTCGTTAAATAAATAGATAATAAAAAAAAATAAAAAAAATAAAATTATTTTAATCCGTGGTATGTATAAAAATAGCAGGTACTTCCATGCTCTTTGTTTAAAAACAATAAGAATTTTTGAAGTTTGTTATTTGAGAGAAAAAAAAATTTTCTCAGGTAGGTATAATAAAAAGTAACTCTTCCCCTAGAAATTATTTACAATGTGTAATAAATAAATATATGTACATATGAGCAATTCCAAGGCGACGGAGGCGACATTCGTACACTTTTATTTGAGCAAAAAACAAGAAAGCAATGGAAAGATCCAATACATGTACCTATATCTTAACTGTCTTGTTCATAAAAAATATTTTATTTCTGTTTAATAAAAGGTTTATTAAACAAATTTTCTATGGAAATTTTGTCAATAAAACTTTTATAAAACAAAAATATATTTTATGAATTAGGCTCTAAGAGTTTTAAAGCAAAACATTTTTGATTTTTTGAAATATTTGTATGGTGTTTCCCCCGGGGTAGTTTCAGGGGGTGTGCCACTGGCATAGGTGTGTCGGCCCTCCAAAATTAGTGGGGGTCGGTCATACATTTTGACTCGATTGAGGAACTCTAAATGGGTCAAAGTGAGATTTTTCAAAATTTGACCCTTCGGATCAAAAGTCGTGACATCAAAATAGGTATATTTTAGAGGTATGGTTCCTTCGGCAAAGTTTCATATTTTGATCCTTAGAATACGATTTCCTTTTAATTTGTGCGATTTTTAAATCGACCCGCCCTAATGTACATATGTACATTCTACTCTGAAAAGTGGTTGTGTGATGACAATTTTTTAAACCTTTTTAATAAGTTTTTTTAGCTGAAATAAATCTTTCAACTACATACATATATGTACATATATGTATGCTGATTAGGCTTGCCAGACCAAAACAGTAAAAAAATCTTGACATTCAAAGAAAAAATTTTTGATTTGCAAAAAAAAAAAATACAAGAATTTAAAATATTTTTAAAACAATAAAAACTCGGTACAATATAATTTCATCATCTGGTCGCTTATAATGTCAAGTTACCAGTGTTGTAATGTTGTGTAAAGCTAGAAAATACTTCTACATACTTATTAGCAGAGAAGACAAAAATAGCAGAAAAAACTGGGTCTAATCATTCATTCTATTCCGCGATTGCGGAAAGCATTTTTTCTGCGGAAGCAAAATTTGCAATTATTCATTCCGTTGTTGCGGTATTTTTCTCTATTTTGCTTAAGCACAAATTTTATGGCGGAAAGCGTATGGAAAGAACAAAATTGTATGGAAAATATACAAATTAAAGCTTAATTTGATTTAATTTGTTTGTTTTATTTTTATAAAAATATAAAAAATCAACTGTTAATTTAATTTAACTTATAATAAAATACCTATATTTATTCCAACTTAATCTCTATGATTAATCTGTAACTCTTCTTTCTATATTTTGTTGTTTTTACGTTTCAAAAATACTGACATACATATGTATGTTCGTACATGTGTATGTATTTACATATGCCTGTATGTATGTATGTATGTACATATTTTAAAATGCTTTTTAGGGTTCCGTACACCAAAGGTGAAAATGGAACCCTATTGTTTTCGCTACGCTGTCCGTCTGTCCGTCTGTCCGTCCGTCCGTCTGTCCGTCACAGGGTATTTTCTCGAGAACCGTAAGAGCTACGGACCTGAAATTTGGACACAGTGTGTAGACCCTTGGCCGCTACAACAACAAATACATGAGAGTTGGAAATTAAAGGGTGTGCCAAAACGAGCAATGAAAAATGTTAAAATCCCATGTAATATACATACAATTGTATGTATGTATGTATATTACATGGGACCCTTGGCCGCTACAACAACAAATACATGAGAGTTGGAAATTAAAGGGTGTGCCAAAACGAGCAACGAAAAATTTTAAAATCCCATGTAATATACATACAATTGTATGTATGTATGTATATTACATGGGACCCTTGGCCGCTGCAACAACA
Organism: Tachina lurida; assembly: GCA_944452675.1. NCBI lineage: Eukaryota > Metazoa > Arthropoda > Insecta > Diptera > Tachinidae > Tachina > Tachina lurida. Next base: position 37,766,123 of record OX101752.1, on the reverse strand, counting down.
AATACATGAGAGTTGGAAATTTAAGGGTGTGCCAAAACGAGCAACGAAAAATGTTAAAATTACATGTAGTATACATACAATTGTATGTATATGCACTTGAAAATTGTAAAGTTAGTGTATTTTTATACAGACTACAACAATTAACACTAAAATTTAAAAAATTTTAATTAGAGGGTGTACCATCAGTTAATGTAATTTTGACCATGTAATTTTGATAACTTGCTGTATCTTGGAAACCGTAAGAGCAAACTTCCTGAAATTTTCAAAAACGGTGAAACAAAAAAATCTCAAAATTATAAAATCGCCAAACCGAAAAAAAATCGCCAAAATCAAAAAAAAATCGCCAAAACGAAAAAAAAGCACCAAATTAAAAAAAAATTTCTAAATCGAAAATAAATCGCGGAAAACCGGAAAAATCGCCAAAATGAAAAAATCGTCAAAATGAAAAAAAATCGCCAAAATGAAAAAATCGCCAAAATTAAAAAAATTGCCAAAATGGAAAAAAAATCGCCAAAATGAAAAAAATCGCAAAAAAAATAACCAAAATTAAAAAAAAATCGCCAAAATTTAAAAAATCGCCAAAACGAGAAAAAAGCGAAAAACAATAAAAAAAATTATTTCAGCTGAAAAAACGTAACAAACACTGTATTAAAAAAAATGCTCAAAGCCCCACGTACGGAACCCTTCGTGCGCGAGTCAAAGTCGCACTTTACTGAATTTATTTAACAACAGCCGACAGTACATCACGTCAGAATTAATGAAAACAGGGATGTTAAATCAATTTCACGGAAAGCGTGTACCGCAGGAATGAATAATTGCAATTTCCATATGGATTGATAGTTCTTTCCGTCGAATTTTCCTTTCCGTGCAGAATCAATAAAACCACCCACTATTTTTTATAGCAAAAAAATATAAGAAAAAATGTGGAAAAAAAAGAGAGGTTTTTTAGGACCAGTGTTGCCGGAATCGAAATTCAATTTTGCACAGACGAACCTTCAAAATTATCCAAAATGTTATAAATTAGACAAAACAAATTTTGTGTTTTATAAGTAATGCTTTTTATATAAGAAAAAAATACGAGTATATATCGAGTGATTTTTTTACTATTTGTTTTTTCAATGCAAAAAAAAAATATTCGTAACTTGTGGCAATTCCAAAAATGCTAGTAAAGTTTGCCATTTATTTATTTATTTATTTATTTTTAGTCTATGGACAAAAAGTCCTTTCAGACAACGATAACGATATGAAGGTAAAATACTAGGATAAATAACTTATGAAATAGTAAAAGATAAACAAAAAAAAAATAATTAAGGCTAATTTGTATGTATAAACAAAGTTATGAAATTAAACAAAATTCCAAATAAGGTATTATCTTATTACGCTTAGAAGAACAAGTTTAAACTCATTTTTCGCAGTGCTGAATTCTATGTAAGACTTTGATTCTCTTTGTAATTTAAAGTTAATTTCATTGAGAAACGCGAAAGCACGGGTTAATGTGCCATTACGGCCATAATTAGTCCGATGAAAAGGAACATCAAACAACTTAGTTAATCTTAAATTTCTATTAGGTATAAAAAATGGAACAGCATGAAGCAAATCATGACAGTCAACGTAACCATTGATAATATCGTAAACCAGAATACACTAACAAACGAACAACACTTTCAAATCATTGAATTTTATTATAAAAATTCGTTCTGTGTTAGAAATGTGTTTCTTTAATTATGTATGTCCATTTTGTGGTAGTCATAATCGATAGGCCTTTTCAAGCTGTTGTGACTAAGTTTCGCACCGTTTTCACTTTTTTATCATTAATCCACCAATACGTATGCAAAGAGTGCGTACTTAGGAGAATATTACTGTTATATCGGGCAATGTCAATAAAGATAGCGATATGTCAACAACGAAACTTTTTCTTTTCGGTAATTCAGGTAATGCAGCGCTATAAGTAGTAGTAGTAGTCTCTTTATTAGTATTATCAATACTTTTCATATACATTCCATTATTCCAATTAGTTTATAACATTTTCTCTATTCAATTAAGTTTTACAAAATTAACAATGTGTCTTCTAAATATACTAGAATTATTTTCGAATTTTACATAATTTGGTAAGGAGTTGTAAAGGTGTAGACCTTTGTAAAAAAGCGATCGCTGCATCGATGTTGTTGATACTCTCTCAATTCTAAAGTGGTCCATATTCCTTAGATTGTACGGTTGAGCCTCTCTCACATATACTATTTGTTCAGTTAGGTACTCTGGTGCTTCTCCGCTTCTGATTTTTTGAATGAAAGTGATAGTGTTAAGTTTTAGTCTTTGTTCAATGTTGAGCCATTTCAAGGATTCCAGCATGAGACGAATAAATGTATATCTGTTGCACTTCAATATAGTTCTCATTGCCTTATTTTGTAGTTTCTGAAGCCGTTCAATCTGATTTGTTGTGCAGCATGTAAATAATATTGTTGAGCCGTATTCGAAATGTGGTTTTATTATTGTATTATATATCTTTATTGCGGTTATAAGTGAAACCTGTTTTCTGACTCTTTTAAAAAAAACTAATTTTTTTGCCGATTTTTTTACAAATATAATCAATATGGTTTTTAAATTTTAAATCTTTATCAATAATAAAGCCTAAATATTTTATTTGATTAACCTTCTCTATAATTTGATTATTTATTTTAAAAATTTCATTGCTGTTTGTATTTAATTCCATAATTTTCGTTTTATTTTCGTTCAGTTTTAGCTTATTCATGTTTAGCCAAACGCTTACATTTTCCATATCATGTGTAAGATTGTGATAGCATTCGGTGTTAGTTTCTCCTTCCGTGAAAATAAGTGTGTCTTCAGCGTATAATACTACTTCGCATTTGTTCAGTATGTTTGGCATATCATTTATGTATATAATAAATAAAACGGCACCCAGAATTGATCCTTGTGGAACTCCAAAATCATTGTTAGTTATGTTAGATTTAATGTTGTTTACTTTTGTGATTTGCTTCCTGTTTGTTAAGTATGATTTAAACCATTGTAGTTCTGTTCCTCTAACTCCGTATCTATGTAGTTTTTGCAGAAGTATGTTTCTATCAATTGTTTCAAAGGCTCTTTTAAAGTCCAGAAAAATTCCGACTATCTTATTGTTTTTCTCATTTCTTTTCCATCTGTTTATTAAATAATTTACTGCTGTCTCGCATGAAAACTTTTTTCTGAATCCAGATTGGTATTTTGATAATATTTTGTTACTTTCTACATATTTCTCTAATTGTTCTTTTACTACTCTTTCTAATATTTTTTCACATGTTTTTAGGGTGTTTATTGGTCGAAATTCTTCGCATATTCTTGTTTTTGCAACCTTTTCAATTGGTGTTACCATAGAGAGTGATAGATAAAAACTAACGAGAACATGAATCACTCAAGCATTTTCAGCAACTTTTTTTATCTGATTTATTTCTCCGGCCTCCTGTTAACAAATGAAAAAATTTTCATGCAACTAATTTGGTGCAAAAATGCTTAATGTAAATTAGATATTTTTAATTCCAATATTTAATTTTCAACATATTGTTAATGCAGCATTATGCAAATATATTCCAACAGGGTTAATGTAAGTGCTACTCGAAAATATTCCTACATGGTCAATTAAGAAAGAATTATCTGGAATAATAGCAAATAACTATATACGCATGCCTACCGCATACATACGTGATTAAATGTAAACAACCAACAACAACTACAAGCTTCTGCTTATTAAGAAGATAGACATAGCTACATGCATACATATGTACATACATGCCTGGGAATTCTAACGAAAGCCAGAAATAAAGTAAACAACCACTTAATGATGTATGCATATATAGTACACACGTATGTACATAGTTACCACATGAACTTAATTAGGCGCTTTGTAAACAACAATGAAGATAATAATGATCGTCTAGACTTTGCTTGAAAATTCTAGTGGTTGTTGTGCGAAGCAGGGAAGGAAAATGACTTCTTGGATTTTGTACCAACTGTGAAAACAAAATGTACTTTTTGGACCATGACGGTACCATTTTTTTTTTAATATTTATTAAAAAGAACGGAAACGTAAAAAATTTTTAAAAATTCAGAAGTAAACAATAAAAAACAGAAACTGAACACAATATGTGTATAAAAATTAAGTACAGTATTTTTCGGTTAATTGCACATCAAAATTTGCACAACTTTCTGTTCAATTAACCGGGGAACCAATTAGCCGATACCCGCTTAATTGAACAATTCGTTCAATTACAAGAATCCCGTTTAATTGAACAGTTTGTTCAATTACAGAAATCACGCATAATTGGAACTACTAATGAATTAAAAGAAATCGCATATGTGCACTTTAAGTTTTTCAAAATAATTTTTTTTTACCTTAAACGAAAAAAATGCAAGTAACAGAAAAAATGTACATATGTATATGTGTATACGCAGGTATTTATTATTGTAGGTACATACATATGTATGTACTAGGGATGTAACGAATGTTCGCATTCGCATATAATTCGCTTACTTTTGCTATTTGCATTCGCATTTGCATTAGCTAAAATATATGCGAATATTTAAAGCGAATACTTAAGACAAAAATATTGAAAATATTTTCCAGTTTTTGATTTGGGCGAAAATATTTTCTGTTAAAAATGGTAAGCTCCATTCACTACTTCGTAAAAAAAAATTTAAATGCATAAATATTAACTAATCCTTCTATGTTGCAAATTTTTTGCGAAACAAGTGTCAATCATATTATTTCGCATGAAAACTTAAAATGTTGAAAATATACATATTTCATATGTTTTTCTCAAGATGAACAGAGCACTACTTCTGCAAAATTTTTTCATGAACAATTCATTAATTTTTCTTAACATGTATTTTGGTAGCATTTTACAGGAAATGTTGAACTTAGTACAAGGTCAAAGTACGAGTTCAACAATTTTGAATAAATATTTGCTGAATTCAAGACTCAAGTGGATCTATGTATACAACACAACTTCATGTTCTTAGATACATTTATTTTCATGTGATTTTTTTAACGTATTGTAATATTTGCATTCGCTTTCGCATTCGCATTCGCAAAAATTAAAATGTATTATTCGTTTTCGCATTCGCATTCGCAAAACTGGTATTCGTTACATCCCTAGTATGTACTATTAAATGCACTATTTATGTGCACAGTTTTACAAAAAAAAATAAAATTTATAAACTAAAAAACAATTCATATATTGGTTTTACAAAAAAAAACATAAACTTAAAGAATAAAAACAATTCATATGCATATACATACAGCTCTTCCATTCAAGTAAGTATTAAAATATTACACAGTGCTTAAAAAATAAAAAAAAGGAACAAATAAATTCATGTTGTACATATTCACACTTTTCGAGATCATTGTGCAAAAATGCCAGATTATTTTTCAATAATAATGCAATTAACCGGGTAAAAGTAAGAGGAAATTTATTTTTGATGACATGAATTTTGAACCAATTAAGCGGGAAAATCAATTAACCGGGTTCAATTATCCGAGGAAATTTACATGTGTTTTCGTATGCAATATTTTTTTGCCCGATCATGTGGTTCAATTAAGCGTGGAAACCAATTAACCGTAGGGTCAATTAACCGAAAAATACTGTATAAAAACTAACATAAAAAAATATTAAATATTACATTCATAACCATTATTGGTTTGCAGCATAAGCTAAAAAGTCAGAATGGAGAAAAACGACAAAACAATATTTATTAAACTTTAAAATAGTTGATATGGAGCACAATTAATACTAAATATCTCGGAAACCATAATTAATTTCGGAAAACCTGTTTTGGATTCAGAAAGGGGATACTCAAAATATATATATACCCCATACCTAACTCATTTTTTTAAAAAATTGTCGGTGGGTCAAACCAATAATGGGCTGACGACATTTCAAAAATTTTGTTTAAGGTCTACTCTGTAATATAAATTTCGAATCTAAAAAATTATTTTTTCTTGTTTTGTATAAATTTTTTTTTTATTCTGCTATCTCAAAGTATAATTTTATTTTGTGAAAATAAATGCTAACTCTCGTGTAAATTTCCAAAATTTAAAAAAATAAGTAGTTTTTATAAATCTACCACATATGTTTTTGCATTTGGCATGTTGAACACGAATCAGGTAATGTTTTGATATCCTATGGCTAGTTTTTGAGAAATGGTAACTTTTAACATATTTGTACATAGGGGTTCCAATAAAAAATATTGGTTATATGTATATGTATAATTTTTAAACTGTCAATCCAATAAAAATATTATGTATGGACCGATTATAGTCAATGATATAAGCTTTCGAAATCGAAAATTTGGAGTAACCTTGCTACTATATAGATTAAGTTCGAGAGTGCCAAAGCTGACCACCTCGAGATGGAAGAGGCTTTCAGGCAGGCTTAAGTTATATTTTTTTTTATGGAAGTTTAGGTTTTTTTGTAGCTTTTCAATTCTTATATCTAGTATTGAATAAAAGATTTTACAAATTGATTAAAAAATAAATATATTAAAAAAATCATATTTTTTCCGACAAAATATGCTAACTCCTAAAAAAATATTTGTTTTTTTTTTCGACTAAAATATGCTATCTCAAGCAAATACACAAACCAGTGCAAAATGAATTTTTTTGCAGACCTATAAATTAGAAAGCATATATAAACCATATTATGGAAGGCGCATCTTACAAAAATGAGCGAATTGACTAGTTTTTTCGCTCGACTGAAAAGTTAGCTTTCTTGAGTTGACGTACATATTTTGAATATAGGCTCTAGATATATACTAGCTGACACACAACGAACAATACGTTTCTGATAACTATTTTATTTCATAAAAGTCTGTTACAAACTGTAAATAAATATATTAAAAGTAATTCAATATTTGTTATAATATACAGTAATTAAACAGAAATATACAAAAAATGTACATAATAAGAAGCACATAAAAATTTTAAACTAGGTTATAAGGTCATTGGAACTTAAATTTGTATTGCTATTGTTTAGGAGAGGTTTAAAATTATTATTGTCGTTTTTCTGTATACCTTCTTTAAATAATCAAATAGCAGCAACGGTATCAGACGATAATTTATTATATTTTATTTTGTTTATTTATATATTTATTATATTATATATGTATGTATTCATGTGTGTTCCGGCTTTTACATCGTTTTCACATGTTTTCTTCTGAGTTCGGATGTTAAATACATGCTACGCCTGTTAGATTTGAAATTTGAACACAATTTGGAAATTGACGATTTCAAACTTTTAGATTTTTTCGTTTTCGATTTTCAGCAAAAAATTCGTATTTTTTTCACACGACTGTTAACAAGTGAAACTCGTATTTTTTCACAAGACTGTTAACAAGCGAAAAGAAAATCGAAAACGAAAAGAAACAAAATCAAAAACGAAAAAATCTTAAAGTTTGAAATCGTCAATTTCCAAATTGTGTTCTTCTGAATTCGGATGCTAGAATACCTACTATTAATTTCTATTTTCTAAATTTCAACTTAAAAGGGCGTAGTAAGTGTTTTAACATCCGAACTCACAAGAAAACATGTGAAAACGATGTGAAAGCCAGAACACACACGATTTATCATACAAAACAAGCGAATTTCAAATTACCCGTAAATTACACCTGAGAGCAATTACCAACGCGCTACACATGCACATAAAAATTACAGCTGATTCGGGTAATTACCCGCGATTCGGCAACACTGACCTGAATTCGCCTTGACAACAGCATTGCAACAAATTCAGAGAAGCTGGCAGTCTAAAATAAAACACACAAAAAAAAATTTAAGACAACATAGGCAAAATTAATGTTACCATATAGTGAAACATTGGCATTTTTAAATTGTACCAAGTTACTCGCGGTAGTACCACGGTACCAACGAGGTCAAAAATGTACCATAAAAAGTACAATTGTACCATGATTTCCATCCGTGGTGCGAAGTATAAAAAGGGGTGAGATCCAACAAGAGTTAAGCTTGAATTAGACGTGACATAGCCATAACGCCATAGCCATAACCAAACCAAAATTCAATTGATTTCTATGGTGAGATTGAGAGTGAGAGAGACTCGCCATGCGAATGAGTGCAGTTGCTAATCAGAAGTCTTTGAGTCGTTAATAAGCCAGTTGATAATTAAGTTGTGCGCAATCCGCGATTTGTGATACAGCAGTGAGTTGATAGTTGAGTCTGTGCTTTACAATACGTGAGTTGGAAATTGAAGAGACTATAGTACAGTCTATAGTGACAGTTAGAGTCTGTCGTGACTTGTGGTTATTGTTGAGTCCCTCGAGTGAAGAGTAAGGGAGAAGTGGAAGCTGATAAACGTGTATAAGTGAAGCCAGCGAGCGAGTCTTGATTAGTGTATCAACAGTGAGAGTCTGCCATAGAGTTGTTATTGGTGTATCAAGAGCACTGGTGGGCACTGTCAATGTAGTGGTAAATTTTTTATGTGTTGAGGTTGCGAGCTACCCACCAAACACAAAGTCAAGCGTTTGAAAGATAATGGTGCATTATATATTTATACATAAATAGACATATTTTCTATCTTGAAAAAAAACGTTGATTAAGTAAAATTATTAATTGCAAATAAAACTTTTTCTAAATAAACAGTGAAATAAAAAAAAATTAAAAAAGATAGGACAATAATTTATCATGTTGTCCATTCAAAAAAAAAAAATAAGTAAATAAAAAAATGGTTGCTTGGTGGAGCACAAAGGTGCAAATTCACCAAATAAAATTATGTGGTTGGATGTATCAAACTTAATAAGCTTTGATATTTGTCGGCATGGAAGATCATTTTCAGATTTTTATTTAAAAGGTTTTCCCTTTCCTTACTATTAAACTTATTCATATTACTATGAAAATCATCATAATGTCTTTTAATGACATATTCCTTTTTTCCTTAAGCTTTGATAACATAAAAGGCATTGTATGTTACCAAATGCATTATTTATAACAAAATAATTTTCGCATATCATCATCAATTTGAAATGAAACACGTATGTTTGCTGGACAAATATTCTTGAAAAAAATATAAAAAAATATGTAAGCATCCGCCTGATGTGCATTCATCGCTGTCTCATCGACGACTAAATTAAAGAGGGTAATGGTAGAATTAGTAGATTCGTATCGTGAGTTGACGGAGCAGCTGAGAAAATCTGTAGCATAAATATAACATGTTGCTGTTTATTTAATATGTATCGTAAGTGTATGTGAGGTAGAAATCTACAGAAAATAGATTTCTACGTCAACTTCTCTCTTACATACATGCACACACATGTATAAAGCAAAGAGAAATACAACAACAGCTGAAACGTTTGGTGGAACTCTCACGTTTTTACTAAAGCTTGAATTAGGCGTGACATAGCCATAACGCCATAGCCATAACCAAACCAAAATTCAATTGATTTCTATGGTGAGAGTGAGAGTGAGAGAGACTCACCATAACTCTCACCATAGAAACCAATTGAATTTTGGTTTGATTATGGCTATGGCGTTATGGCTATGTCACGTCTAATTCAAGCTTAACTAACATCCAGAATTAAACGATACTACCACTTCAAAAGTAACACGATACGAATCGACTAATTCTACCATTATTATGGTAGAGTTCCACCAAACGTTTCAGCTGTTGTTGTATTTCTCTTTGCTTTATACATGTGTGTGCATGTATGTAAGAGAGAAGTTGACGTAGAAATCTATTTTCTGTAGATTTCTACCTCACATACATTTACGATACATCAGTGATGGGAAAGTTGGTACGATCGTACTTTTTTTGATACTATTTGACATGAAAAAGTACCGTAGTACTCCCTTAAGAACTTTGATACTCTCACGGGCAACTTAGAAATGCAGTCAGAAGACTCGCGCATGCATATATTTTGCCAGGAATTAAATTGTTTTTTCGACAAATAGAACGAAGCTTTATTAGTAAAGATCTTTTAGAAAAGAGTAACCACAATTAAATATCAACGAAAACCATATTTCATTCAATGATATTTTATGTGGCACAGAAGTTGATCTATTGAAACAACTGTTTTAAATCAGTTTAAAGAAAATTTTAAAAAGTTTATATTAAGTTCTAAGGTCAAAAGTGGACTTTGACAATAAAATGTTAGTTTGGTTTAGCAAGTTTCCCCCTGAAAGTATTTTATCTGTTAAACCAATATCATTATACCATTTTTAATTCAAATGTTCCTAGGGAAAAGAAAAAAATAAAAATAATTTGAAATATTAACAACCAATATAGAGCATTGGCTTATATAAAAACGCATGAGATGAATACATGTTTCCTGATATATCGAGAGTAGCTTACGGAATCTTATCCTGTAAATGTCGAAAGGATTTTCTCTTACCAAAATTTCATGAAAACAAAATATAAATCAACAGCCATCGTATTCTGTAACTCGCTAAAGCTAAATCTCTATCGCTAAGAATCCATAAAATCAATTTGTCGATTTTCGGCTACGAATGCAATTTTCAAACGGGTATTGATAAATCAGGTAATGGCTTAAAAATGTAATTCGCCGAAATTTTATTGCTTTATGTCATCGCCAAAAATTTTAAATTTTCTATTTGTTCAGCATTTTAGCGGTCGAATTTAGCTTTAGCTTTAGCGAGCTATGGAATACGGGGGCAAGATTTATGTTCCAACAGTATTAAGCCTAATCCAGGCTACACCTATTTGTATATTTGTACCTATGTGTTCCTGTTTTTGTAAATGAATTTCTTATAATTTTTTGTTAATAAAATTTAAATAAGAAATATTATAATTTTTGGTACTCTCGGGATCAAAAAAGTACTAAAAAATTTGTTTTTGATACCGAAATGCAAATCTCATTTCCCATCACTGCGATACATATTAAATAAACAGCAACATGTTATATTTATGCTACAGATTTTCTCAGCTGCTCCGTCAACTCACGATACGAATCTACTAATTCTACCATAAGAATACGTGTGAATATTCTCTTCACAATTGTGCCAAGAAACGCCCGAGTCTGATCAAGATTGAGTCTTGTGTGTGACGAGCAGCAGAGAAAGCATAATTGCGTGAGACGTGCATATACAACAGCGAGGAAGGCGTAGTGGTAACCAGTCAGCGATGCCAACTTAGTTATTTTGGAGCTAAATCTAGCTCCAAAATAGCCCCCCCCCCTTTTTCGTCGCTCAGGGAATGACCGATAATGGATCATTTGGTGGACGTTGAACTGTTTTGGAAATCGATTATACATTCGCGTAAGTAATATTTTTTCGATTTTTCATATTGAATCCAGCAACTTTTGTTAAACAGAAATGACTATCGGTTTGGTGGTTACTTGACTCTCTCCAAAATACACTGAAAGAATTTTCGGGATAAATTCTATGAATTTCGACATTAATCTAATGAAAAATTCATTAAAATTCAACCAATGTCACACTTCGTTGGATTAATGAAACCAGTTTCGTCAAAAATCATTTGATTGAAAACTTCATCAAATTTATTTAACAGTGTAATTAATGCAGTGCTATAACTTCATCGAAACAATAAAATAATTTCATGAAAAGTATGAAATAACTTAAATATAAAGGGGTTTCTTAATAATTAGAAAATATTGTTGTCATAAATCCAATAAAATATTCTTACGTAACCAGAATACCAAAGAAGCAATTCCAATGACATTCTTTCACAATATTCATGAAATTTTCGTTGGATTTGTGAAATTATCATTAGATTTGTGAAAAAATTTTAATGAAATTGTTTCATTGGACTTATGAAGCAAAATTTTTGCGGTCTACTGGAATCGAAAAATCGAAATATGTATATCTTCTTTTGATTTGATCACTTCTACAACCATTGCAAAATATTGTCGGTGTCCACGGTTTGTTCAAGTATTTGACAGCAAAACCAAAACAATGTAAATATGTAGTGTAATGATAATATTTTCGCACAGCTTTTTCTTTTTAGGGGGCTTTACAAAATATCCTACCCGTGATTGCCGGCGCTAATTAACGCCACTGGCTTAAGATCAAAATAATTTAGCAAATGAATGCTTTTATAAAAAAAAGATTTCTATGAGCAGTTGAATTCTCTATAGAATATAAGTAGTTAAAACAGCCGATTTTAGGCTTGACTTATGATTGATTTTTATTTCCAAAATTGATCGCTTATATACTAATATAACGGTATTAATTTTTAATACTAATTCCATTCCTTATAACTAAACAACAACAAATAGTTAACAAATATTCCTTAACTACAAAACTACAATAATTAACTTAATATAATTTACAGTAGTGAACATTAATATAAAGTTTATTCTTCCAGTATTTTAAGTAGTATGTTAAGACTTGGTAGATACTCTACAGCAGTATGTACATATGTATATTTTAATGATTCTGATATTGCATATCCTTTTTTTTTCTAACCAAATATTCACCACACACAAAACAACAATAGCTTGAATCAGTAACATACGATCTACCTGACATGCTTAAACGCTATTATTATGAAGATTTGTGTAATTTTTCAGCAAGTTATAGCTTGCGACTTATCTTCCTCACACTTCTCATCTCATTTGGAATAATAATTTAATTTAGGTTATACAGGGTGTTTTTTTTAGAGGTATAGAACTTCGAATTGAAATAAAACACAAGAAAATCGTTTTAATGTCCATCAATTTGGCTTTATTGGAAGGATAATTTTATGCCATTAATGTTTAAATATGATTTCGGGCATGTGGCCGCCGCGGCTGGCTCGAATAAAGCCAATTCTACAGGTCCAATTTTCAACCACTTTTTCGAGCATATGGGGCCGTATGTTGGCAATAACGCCACGAATGTTGGCTTCCAAGTCCCCTAACGTTTCTGGTTTGTTGGCGTAGACGAGCGACTTCACATATCCCCAAAGAAAATAATCCAATGGTGTCAAATCACACGATCTTGGTGGCCAATTGACAGGTCCATTCCGCGAAATTATGCGCTCATCGAATGTTTCCTTCAATAAATCGATTGTGACGTGCGCTGTGTGGCATGTAGCGCCGTCTTGTTGGAACCACAACTCATCCACATTCATGCCATCCAATTCGGGAACAAAATAGTCGGTTATCATGGCTCTATACCGGTCTCCATTAACGGTAACTGACTCTCCAGCATTATTTCGGAAGAAGTATGGCCCAATGACTCCACCAGCCCATAGAGCACACCAAACAGTCAGTTTTTGTGGATGTAATGGCGTCTCAAGGGTCTCACGTGGATTCTCTTCACTCCAAATGCGGCAATTTTGCTTGTTGACGTAGCCATTCAACAAAAAATGAGCCTCATCACTGAACAAAATTTTGCGATGAAAATCAGCATCGAGATCAATCTCATTTTCGGCCCATACACCAAAATCACGACGCATTGCATGGTCTCGCGGCTTTAATTCTTGCACAAGCTGGATCTTGTAAGGTCGCAAGCCAAGATCTTTGCGCAAAATCTTCCATAAAGTTGATGGACAAAGCTCCAATTGCTGTGCACTGTGGCGAATCGATTCATTCGGGTCCTCTTCAACACTTTGCTCTACAGCGGCAATTGTTTCTTCGGTGCGCACTGTTCGACGTCTCTGCGGATGCGTATTATCACATAGACTAAACGTATTGCGAAAACGATCCATGGTTAACCGAATTAATTGCTCTGATGGACGATTATGTCGACCATAAAATGGACGGAGCTTGCGGTAAACTTCGCGAACTGAACCATTATTTTCGAAATAAATTTGCACGATTTGCAAGCGTTGTTCTTTTGTCAACCTGTTCATGATGAAATGGCAAACCAAACTAAATATTAATCACTTGACAGCTGACAAAATGGCCGCCAGTTAAAAAAGTGATGCCAACTTAAAGTTCTATACCTCAATAAAAAACACCCATTACTTTGGTATATTTCAACTTAAATGTATTACTTATATATAGTGAACGATGTTTGCTCAAACAAACTGAATGTTAATAAAGAATTTCCCAATTTAAAGGTAACAGAAATAAATTTCCGAAAATCGACTTGAACGCTCTTGAAAGGGCTCTCCTGCAAAACTGTAAAATATGACTCAAGCACTTGTTTCCTTATTGCCACAGATTTACTGCCTATTACAGGGATGTTATAAAATTAACGGCCTGTCCCACGATGCCACGAAAATCGTTCGTTCGAATACTTATATTGAAAACAAAAACAAATTTTCTAATATTATTGTTGTTTGCAATACAAGTTGTTGATCGAACGCTTTCTAGTGACATCATAAATGGAGCCATAAATGGAGACTCTTGTCCATCAACTGAGAAAAAAATTAATTTTCAGACAATTAATTATTTTGTTCACAAAATTCTGGACTTAACTTATTTTGCGGAAGTTGTAATTAATTTTTAGTATTTTTGTAAACTAAAAATTATTGAATTCATATGTACGCGTACAAAATTCTACACAAAAGGCTATACGAATATTTTGTAAATGTACAAACGCGTAATTCCGTAAGAACTCTGTACCAGGCTTTATACCGAACATGTTTTTTTGCTCCAGAAGAACATCAAGCTTTTTAACTCATTTTAATGTCAGAGATCTATAAAAAAATGTGATTCCTTAGTTGTAGACAACGAAAAACTAATTGTTCCTCAAAGAAAAATATAGATTAACAATTTTTTTTATATATATTTTTATTATTTATTTGCTCAAAAGTAATTAGCGCAGTGCAATAAATTGATTAAATATTGTGATTAAACGACATAAATAGTTTATATAATATTTTGTTAGTTTCCTCTCCACTTACAGAACATTCAAATACAATCCAATTCAAAAGAAATATTTTTAATGTCAATTTTAAAGATATTTTCAATAAATTAATATTAGGAAGTAAACTCAAAGTACTTTGATAAAGTTTGATACAAATATAAAGTTAAATATCTGTTCTTTTTATTTTAAATAAAAAGCAGCAAACTACAAATAAAATCTTTCGTATTAGTACACGAGTATATCTTGCAACAATTCCATTTCAATTCCTTTTCTTATATTATTTCCCCGGTTATCATTATATTATAAGATAATATTCTTCCTGCACATTCACTTTAGTTTTCACTACTTAAAGTTTTGTGTTATTAATATCAAAACATTTGAGTAAAACTTAGGAATGCATTAAAACTAAAGCAGTTTCAATTTTAATCCCAAGATACGTTAAGAAAATTTGCTGCAAATTATCACATTTAAGAAATTTCACAAAGCATAAAAATTTTTTAAATTGAATTTTCGAGTTCATACCGAAGACAAACCAAATCATCACTTATTTCATTTGTTCTAGTTTCATTGGAGTGAATTTCGTATCAGCAGTTTCTATTCGAAATTTTATCATTTTTATTTGTATCAATTTCAAAATTTTTTCATCATTTCCAGTAAAATAATAATCCAGCTTTTTACGACTGACAGTTAAAAATATATAAGGCCTTCTTGTAAGGCTGCAAAATAATAATAAGAACTAATTGCTCTTCAAATAAAAATATGTATGTATGTATATCTTATCAATTTTATCCATTTTTCAATTGCTCAATAGTGTTTGCAAAAAGTGCAATGATTTGATTAAATATTTTAATTAAGTCACATAAATACGAATAGTTTATATATTTTGTTTTTCAAGTTTTTTTAATATTATTTTTACTGCGCATTCGGGCAACAGCTTTCAAAAATACCATCTAAAATTCGAGTATTTTTTTACGTCAATTTGTAAGAAGTTTCAAACAAAATTATGCAAGAAAGTATTTTTATAAAATAAAATATATTTAAAAAAAAATATTCGTTGTTGGCTTAGCAAGTCTAGAATTATTTCGTTGCTGCTAAGCAACACATCACTAGACTTCAACCGCAAAATGCAAAAGAGCTTACAAAAACTCAATGGTTATAGACAAACTTTCAATAGATTTTTAAGAATTACAAAACAACAATTATACGTTAAATAAAATTAAAATATTGAAATATTTTTGCAGAAAGCAACACGATTCTTATTGATATTAGAAAAATAACATAATTTGCAGTGATATATCAAAGTGATTTGGTAATAGTTAGTTTTCTTTTTAATGTATATTTTTAATATTTTAGAATGCAACAATCTTTTAGCGATAGATTTGAGCCACTTTAAAACTGAACGTTTCCTTAGAAATCCTTAATTTTTATTTTGATTTCCATTTGTAAAAATTTAGTTTTATTAATAGCGAGACATACGAATAAGAAATATGAATTCAGAAAACTGTTTGCACATTTATTCGTAGCTAAAGCCGTTTAAGTATCTCGCTTAAGAAATTTCAAAAAACGCAATAATTTTTTTATAAATTTTTCACGCTTAGACCAGCAGATTTCAATAATGAAACAAATAAACGATAACATCATACCGAAGGCAAAACAAATCATCACCAGTTTCAAATCTTCTACTTTCATTGGCTTGAATTCTGGCTCAGCAGCTTCTTTCAGAAATTTCATCTCTTTCATTTGTACCAATTCGGAAAATATTAATGATTCCCAGTGCGATATTAATCCAGCTTCGTTGGCTTGACGGATAAAACTATCTAAGACCTCCTTGTATGGAGAATTGGGCTGCAAAATTAATCGAAAGGGTGTCGATTTATTGACGCAAATATTAGTTAAACGAAACAGAGGTTTTGACAGCATTTGTTGCTGCTGATCAAGTACGTTCCAATATAGCGACGACACCAAATAAATGTAACGGCTATCAAAGTTATTAATCATTTCAGAATATTCCTCCAAACTATCAAAAAGTTTTGCATATGGACTGAATTGTTTTGCTCTTCCAACTTCTTTTAAATACTCAAAGTGTTCAACATAAAAAGCAATTTTCATGCCAGAGTTTTGTACATCCTGCATTGTGGCAATTTTGTGCTCACTGGGAGGAGCGGTAAAAAAGGATTGTATGAATGTGTTGTAAGCTGTATTAAAGATCAATCCAGCCAAAAAGATCATCAAGAAGATTAATCGACGTGTAACGGAAGAACTTCTCCCTATACTGAAGCTTTGGCCCAATAGTCCACTTAGCACGTTAATGTTAAAAATTAGTTCATTGAAATTCATGTGTTCACGTTTGATTAAATAAGTCGCAGCCACCACCAAAGAAAATAATATAAAAGCCAAGATAATCAAAATCATGCTGATGGTATCGTAAACTGATACATAAAACTTATAAGCTGGTACAGATTTTTCAACGGGCACCATTAGGCATAAGTCTGAATAGAAAAGTGGTGTAGACAACACCACATCTTCATCAAAGCTATCAATGTAAAATAAGTTACCGGATATATCACACGTACCGTTTTCAACCAGATGCAATACATCAGCAAAGCGAAGTTCGTTGCTTGTTTTTTCCTGATACGGAAACGTTAGCGATGCATTTAGCTTGCGAGCGAACTCCTCAAATAAATGCCCCACGGGACCACCGAGCATGGGTATACCATTTTTCTCTCCTTTGATAAAAATATTATTTTTGTTTCTTGTATGAATAATACTGATAGGATAACCTTTCATATTTTTTGTTTGATCGATGAATAAAGAACTTGTTTCCTTCATATTTAACGCTTTCACTTTCACTTCAAACTGGGGAAATGCGTTAAAATAATAGACAACAGGACCCTTGTCTAGTATTTCCTTGATCAACACTACATTAAGGGCTTTATTTTGATAACAATATTTCAAAATATTCCATATATATTGATCACTGACGTTTCTTTTAACCAGCAAAATTAATCGTGTTAACAAATTACGTCTCAATGTTTTCCACAAAGAGGCCAAAAGATTCTTATCCTCGTCAGCAATTCCTTTTAAATTTGCTATGACCAACAAACGCTGATTAGAATCCTTCAACAAAAGCTGAGTTGTGTTTCCACCTACATTCAAAACTGGCGTTCCCTGCTCCATTAGATTTTTTATTATATCGTCCGTGTTATAGAAATTCTGGCAATCCTTTCCATACGTCGTCTCATTGTGTCTTATAAAAACAATTGTATCATAATGTTGTTCTGCTTTAATGTTGTTTGTCAATTGCACAAGTATTTCACTCAGTTTATTTTGAAATGCGACTACTTCCAAAAATCCAAAAAGGATTAAGGTTAAAGTTGCTTTCACGTTTAAGGCCATCGTTAAACTAATAATTTAATATTTTTATTTTGAGTATTTGCTTATAAAGCTTCTAGTTGTGGAAATTGCCCTTCTTTTGGGTAATTGGCTCAGTATGATAATGACATTGATTAAATAATTATATGAACCACACACTTTGCTACATGAAGTCGGCACATGCCTTCATGTAGCGGACTTCCCTTCATACGCAACAAAATGCTGATGGCGACGTTAAAACTTAAAAAATTATAATTAGAAGAGTGTTGTCCATGTGAGGGTTTATGGTATTGGTGTATGGAAGCCAACGAATATTTTATCTAATCACTTGATAATGCGTGAGTAAAATAAACTTTTTTACATTAATTGGTTGCACTCAAAGTTTATTTTAGAAGTTTTTTGTTGTTTAATGTATGTCTCTTTAAAACAAATTTGTGTTTGTTTAACAAACAAAATTGTATAAATAAATAGAAACTAGGGCTGTAACGAATGTTCGCATTCGCAAATAATTCGCTTACTTTTGCTATTTGCATTCGCTGTTGCATTCGCTAAAATGTATGCGAATATTTAAAGCGAATACTAAAGACAAAAATATTAGAAATATTTTCCAGTTTTTGAAAAAGAAAAGGCAGTGTTTGAATTGCGCGAAAATATTTTCTACGTAAGACTAGTCTGTTAGAACTTTTGAAAAATGGTAAGCACATCATTACTTCGTTCAAAAAATTTGAAATGCAAATATATTAACTATTCCTTCTTTGTTGTAAATTTTTTGCGAAATAAGTGCCACTCATATTATTTCGTATGTAAACTTAAAATGTTGAAGATATATTTCATATGTTTTTCCCAAGATGAACAGAGCACTACTTCTGGAAAAAATTTTCATGTACAATTCATTCCAATTTTTCCTAATATGTATTTTGGTAGCATTTTACTGGAAATGTTGAACTTAGTACAAGGTCTTAGGGCCAAAATACGAATGGGTTAATTGCCTAACATTCTGTAAATTTATTTTTAATTCTTATCTATACTTATTTTAATATGATTTCATATATCTTTCAGTTTAACAATTTTTATTTCTAATAAATTAATAAATATTTGTTGAATTCAAGACTCAAGTAGATCTATGTATACAACACAACTTTATGTTCATAGATAAATTTATTTTCATGTGATTTTTTTAACGTATTGTAATATTTGCATTCGCTTTCGCATTCGCATTCGCTTTAGCAAAAATTAAAATGTATTATTCGTTTTCGCATTCGCTAAACTGGTATTCGTTACTGTTGAATTGATTTTGAATTTGTACTTTGCAATACAAATACTTTGCATTTATTGTTTTAAGAAACTTTATTTTCAATCACTATAGTTTGGCATTATACTTTAATGTAAAATAAATTTTCTTCTATCTGTTCAAATTGTTTGTAAAATAAACATCTTTTATATAAAATCTAGAAAATAGATTGCTGTTTGTTTTTATTCGACTATACATAAAGGAGATTAATAACATGTGTGTGAAGTTAGCTCCGTCAGTTAGCTTCGTTTTTAGCATTCCTATGTTACTTTACATACCTCTCGCTCAAACACTGTGAGGTAGGAAAAAATCTCTCATTTGTACACTGTTAACTTAACAGAGTAGATATTTTATAACATTTTCAAGCAAAATTATTAATGTACATATTGAAACTTTTTTATTGGTCCAAATTTCGGCCAAAATCGAAATGGTGGGGTTATACGGCCAATTGGGGTCGAAGGCCAAGCCCTCAAATATTTCAGAACTGTATAGACTATATTCAGAAACAATACAGTTTTTGAGATATATGACTTTCAAAAATGTGAAATAAAGCATTTTCATATGTATGTGGAAGCCTTTTTTGGTGGTAAAAATTTCGGCCAAAATCGAAATGGTGGGGTTATACGGCCAATTGGGGTCGAAGGCCAAGCCCTCAAATATTTCAGAACTGTATAGACTATATTCAGAAACAATACAGTTTTTGAGATATATGACTTTCAAAAATGTAAAATAAAGCATTTTCATATGTATAGGGAAGCCTTTTTTGGTGGTCAAAATTTCGGCCAAAATCGAAATGGTGGGGTTATACGGCCAATTGGGGTCGAAGGCCAAGCCCTCAAATATTTCAGAACTGTATAGACTATATTCAGAAACAATACAGTTTTTGAGATATATGACTTTAAAAAATGTGAAATAAAGCATTTTCATATGTATAGGGAAGCCTTTTTTGGTGGTCAAAATTTCGGCCAAAATCGAAATGGTGGGGTTATACGGCCAATTGGGGTCGAAGGCCAAGCCCTCAAATATTTCAGAACTGTATAGACTATATTCAGAAACAATACAGTTTTTGAGATATATGACTTTCAAAAATGTGAAATAAAGCATTTTCATATGTATGTGGAAGCCTTTTTTGGTGGTAAAAATTTCGGCCAAAATCGAAATGGTGGGGTTATACGGCCAATTGGGGTCGAAAGCCAAGCCCTCAAATATTTCAGAACTGTATAGACTATATTCAGAAACAATACAGTTTTTGAGATATATGACTTTCAAAAATGTAAAATAAAGCATTTTCATATGTATAGGGAAGCCTTTTTTGGTGGTCAAAATTTCGGCCAAAATCGAAATGCTGGGGTTATACGGCCAATTGGGGTCGAAGGCCAAGCCCTCAAATATTTCAGAACTGTATAGACTATATTCAGAAACAATACAGTTTTTGAGATATATGACTTTCAAAAATGTGAAATAAAGCATTTTCATATGTATGTGGAAGCCTTTTTTGGTGGTCAAAATTTCGGCCAAAATCGAAATGGTGGGGTTATACGGCCAATTGGGGTCGAAAGCCAATGCCTCAAATATTTCAGAACTGTATAGACTATATTCAGAAACAATACAGTTTTGGAGATATATGACTTTCAAAAATGTGAAATAAAGCATTTTCATATGTATAGGGAAGCCTTTTTTGGTGGTCAAAATTTCGGCCAAAATCGAAATGGTGGGGTTATACGGCCAATTGGGGTCGAAGGCCAAGCCCTCAAATATTTCAGAACTGTATAGACTATATTCAGAAACAATACAGTTTTTGAGATATATGACTTTCAAAAATGTAAAATAAAGCATTTTCATATGTATATGGAAGCCTTTTTTGGTGGTCATTCTTCTTTATTCTTTACTTTTTAGATTTTTTTTATTTGTATTTAATAAAAAAAACTAAAAAAACTACTGTATATGACTTTCAAAAATGAGCATACATATGAAAAAGGATGCCGCAGTTTTTTTTGTGGTGTGTTCTCTTAGCAACAGTTTTGCTTGTGTCTGTTGCTCTTATACATAAATTTGATTGAACGGTTTTTAAGTACATAAATTGGTGACCAGTGCTGCCAGAATTTCTAAGGATAAAATCTGCAAAATTCAACAATTTTTCACGAAAAAATCTGCAAAATCTGCACTATATTTTTATAAAGCTTCAAAAAATCTTCAAAGCAATTTTTTAAACAACTTTTTTTATATTTTATTAAAAAATTTACATAAATATGGATGTACATTTGCAACATATATAAATTTTTATAGAATGACTATCAAAATATGTTATTGAGAATTACGTACACAAGCTTAATAGCAGAAAATAGGTAATATTCGTAATAGGTAATATTCATAAATATTATTTTGGGTTACAAAACGTTTAACAAAGAAAAATTTGTTTTGTAAAAAATTTGTTTTTGTATGAAAAACTTGCAGTTAAAGCTCAAGTTAACTCTTAACCACACATTGTGAAAAAGGACGTCAGAATAAGCTTAAAAGCTTCAAGCAAAAATCTTTACAAGCTTACATTTCCGATTTTGAGTAAATTTTTACTTTCTCATTACCTTTTTACAATTAGCTGCCGCACTGGTTGAAGTCTACTTATGAGGAAAAGCCGCCTATTTTCCACACGCAAAGTTTACTTTGCAAAGTCTTGAAGAGAAAATAATATATTCTTTACGATGTTTCCTAAGTTCAAACATTTTAACTCTCTAAAATATGAGCAGTATTAGAAAAAATGTAAAAAAATTACACTATAATTGGAGTTGAAAAATCTGCGTTTTTAGACCAAAAATCTTCAAATCTGGATTTAGTGTTTTTGGAGGGTCAAAATCTGCAAAATCCAGATAAATCTGCATTTCTGGCAACCGTGGCTCCTAAGTTAAATACACACATCCATTCGTACTCACGCATGCAAAGGCACACACACATGCATGCGTATGCAGATGAATAGCGAAGATCTGAGAATAATAAGTGCTCTCAGAAAATAAATTACTCGCTTTGAAACAAATGGGTTTAGTAAAAATCCACCACTAAATTCTCTTAGCAACAGTGTTGCTTGTGTCTGTTGCTCTTTTACCCAGCTAGCATTTGGGTGATCATTTTTGGCAGAAATATCTTATATGATTCTCTACAGATCGCTTTTGATGATTAAAAAGTGATTTATCACTTGGGCAATTGAAAGAGGATTCACTTATGATTCATCTATATGATCAAATAATGATTTCTTGAAAATAGAGGAACATCATGCAAACCGCAAAAAGGTGATTTAAATGATTTAATATGAAAATTGCTCAAAAATAATCAGCAAATCGTATCATAACTGATTCTTTGGTATGATTCATCTGTAGGGTACCATTTTCTCACAACGGGAGTATCATTTATGATCGAAAAATGAGCTCATATACGGTTATTTTTCCCGTCAAGCTGATTCGGAAAAGATTGGATTATGATACAAAATGCTAGCTGGGTACATACCTATATTTAATTGAACGTTTTTTAAGTATATTGGTGACATGCTGACAAAAACCAATACATACTAACTAAAATAAAAACTATTGCAGAGGATTGGAGTCCAGATTGTGCTCAATTACCAGGCGCTTATATATCAATAATATTATGAGCGAAATCCTACAAAATAAGTCAGTACATGCATCCATACAAACATACATACATATGTATGTTAATAGCAAAGAACAAACCTTGTGCGGCATAAAGCTTAAATTAGACGTGACATAGCCATAACGCCATGGCCATAACCAAACCAAAATTCAATTGGTTTCTATGGTGAGAGTTATGGCGAGTCTCTCTCACTCTCACCATAGAAATCAATTGAATTTTGGTTTGGTTATGGCTATGGCGTTATGGCTATGTCACGTCTAATTTAAGCTTTATGCCGCACAAGGTTTGTTCTTTGCTATTAACATACATATGTATGTATGTTTGTATGGATGCATGTACTGACTTATTTTGTAGGATTTCGCTCATAATATTATTGATATATAAGCGCCTGGTAAT
This sequence comes from Tachina lurida, assembly GCA_944452675.1. Classification (NCBI taxonomy): domain Eukaryota; kingdom Metazoa; phylum Arthropoda; class Insecta; order Diptera; family Tachinidae; genus Tachina; species Tachina lurida. The sequence goes on along the minus strand of OX101752.1, from coordinate 37,742,658 downwards.
TGAGCACAATCTGGACTCCAATCCTCTGCAATAGTTTTTATTTTAGTTAGTATGTATTGGTTTTTGTCAGCATGTCACCAATATACTTAAAAAACGTTCAATTAAATATAGGTATGTACCCAGCTAGCATTTTGTATCATAATCCAATCTTTTCCGAATCAGCTTGACGGGAAAAATAACCGTATATGAGCTCATTTTTCGATCATAAATGATACTCCCGTTGTGAGAAAATGGTACCCTACAGATGAATCATACCAAAGAATCAGTTATGATACGATTTGCTGATTATTTTTGAGCAATTTTCATATTAAATCATTTAAATCACCTTTTTGCGGTTTGCATGATGTTCCTCTATTTTCAAGAAATCATTATTTGATCATATAGATGAATCATAAGTGAATCCTCTTTCAATTGCCCAAGTGATAAATCACTTTTTAATCATCAAAAGCGATCTGTAGAGAATCATATAAGATATTTCTGCCAAAAATGATCACCCAAATGCTAGCTGGGTAAAAGAGCAACAGACACAAGCAACACTGTTGCTAAGAGAATTTAGTGGTGGATTTTTACTAAACCCATTTGTTTCAAAGCACGGATGGAAATCATGGTACAATTGTACTTTTTATAGTACATTTTTGACCACGTTGGTACCGTGGTACTACCGCCAGTTACTTGGTACAATTTAAAAATACCAATGTTTCACTAAATATATAGTAACATTAATTTTGCCTATGTTGTCTTTAATTTTTTTGTGTGTTTTATTATAGACGGTCAGATGCTCTGTTTTGTTGCAATGCTGTTGTCAAGGCAAGGTACATGAACCAGGTGGTGTCAACTCCGCAACAAAAAAAAATCTGTCTAGTACCTTAACTGTACCTATTAACTTCACAGCACCTCGTACATGAACTCGCGTTGGCTGTGCTTATATTTATTTTTGTTAACTAGATATCGCTCCTTTACTTCAATAGTGTGTTTTAGGTTTTATTGCGCATTTTTTATGCGCATAACTTAGATTTTATAGTGCTTGAAAATAACAGGCCTCTTAATAAGCAAAATTTGTAAAATAACAGATCTCTAACAAGTCTAATTTACGAATGCACCCTTATAAATGTAATATTTAATATTTTTTATGTTATTTTTTATTTTTTATACTCAATTTTTATACCCAGTTTTTTTAAGTTTCTTTTTTATTGTCTGCTTCTGAATTTTTACACATTTTTCACGTTTCCGTTCTTATTAATAAATATTAAAAAAATGGTACCGTCATGGTCCAAAAAGTACATTTTGTTTTGACAGTTGGTACAAAATCCAAGAAGTCATTTTCCTTCCCTGTTTCAAAGCGAGTAATTTATTTTCTGAGAGCACTTATTATTCTCAGATCTTCGCTATTCATCTGCATACGCATGCATGTGTGTGTGCCTTTGCATGCGTGAGTACGAATGGATGTGTGTATTTAACTTAGGAGCCACGGTTGCCAGAAATGCAGATTTATCTGGATTTTGCAGATTTTGACCCTCCAAAAACACTAAATCCAGATTTGAAGATTTTTGGTCTAAAAACGCAGATTTTTCAACTCCAATTATAGTGTAATTTTTTTACATTTTTTCTAATACTGCTCATATTTTAGAGAGTTAAAATGTTTGAACTTAGGAAACATCGTAAAGAATATATTATTTTCTCTTCAAGACTTTGCAAAGTAAACTTTGCGTGTGGAAAATAGGCGGCTTTTCCTCATAAGTAGACTTCAACCAGTGCGGCAGCTAATTGTAAAAAGGTAATGAGAAAGTAAAAATTTACTCAAAATCGGAAATGTAAGCTTGTAAAGATTTTTGCTTGAAGCTTTTAAGCTTATTCTGACGTCCTTTTTCACAATGTGTGGTTAAGAGTTAACTTGAGCTTTAACTGCAAGTTTTTCATACAAAAACAAATTTTTTACAAAACAAATTTTTCTTTGTTAAACGTTTTGTAACCCAAAATAATATTTATGAATATTACCTATTACGAATATTACCTATTTTCTGCTATTAAGCTTGTGTACGTAATTCTCAATAACATATTTTGATAGTCATTCTATAAAAATTTATATATGTTGCAAATGTACATCCATATTTATGTAAATTTTTTAATAAAATATAAAAAAAGTTGTTTAAAAAATTGCTTTGAAGATTTTTTGAAGCTTTATAAAAATATAGTGCAGATTTTGCAGATTTTTTCGTGAAAAATTGTTGAATTTTGCAGATTTTATCCTTAGAAATTCTGGCAGCACTGGTCACCAATTTATGTACTTAAAAACCGTTCAATCAAATTTATGTATAAGAGCAACAGACACAAGCAAAACTGTTGCTAAGAGAACACACCACAAAAAAAACTGCGGCATCCTTTTTCATATGTATGCTCATTTTTGAAAGTCATATACAGTAGTTTTTTTAGTTTTTTTTATTAAATACAAATAAAAAAAATCTAAAAAGTAAAGAATAAAGAAGAATGACCACCAAAAAAGGCTTCCATATACATATGAAAATGCTTTATTTTACATTTTTGAAAGTCATATATCTCAAAAACTGTATTGTTTCTGAATATAGTCTATACAGTTCTGAAATATTTGAGGGCTTGGCCTTCGACCCCAATTGGCCGTATAACCCCACCATTTCGATTTTGGCCGAAATTTTGACCACCAAAAAAGGCTTCCCTATACATATGAAAATGCTTTATTTCACATTTTTGAAAGTCATATATCTCCAAAACTGTATTGTTTCTGAATATAGTCTATACAGTTCTGAAATATTTGAGGCATTGGCTTTCGACCCCAATTGGCCGTATAACCCCACCATTTCGATTTTGGCCGAAATTTTTACCACCAAAAAAGGCTTCCACATACATATGAAAATGCTTTATTTCACATTTTTGAAAGTCATATATCTCAAAAACTGTATTGTTTCTGAATATAGTCTATACAGTTCTGAAATATTTGAGGGCTTGGCCTTCGACCCCAATTGGCCGTATAACCCCACCATTTCGATTTTGGCCGAAATTTGGACCAATAAAAAAGTTTCAATATGTACATTAATAATTTTGCTTGAAAATGTTATAAAATATCTACTCTGTTAAGTTAACAGTGTACAAATGAGAGATTTTTTCCTACCTCACAGTGTTTGAGCGAGAGGTATGTAAAGTAACATAGGAATGCTAAAAACGAAGCTAACTGACGGAGCTAACTTCACACACATGTTGCTAGAAGAAGGTGAAAGGCGTACAACAGAAATTAATCATATAGAACAACAGGCATTTTCTGCATCAAGAAGGAATCAAAATCAAGATACGAAATCAAAAGTGAAAGGTAAATGTTTCAATTGTGGTCGTCAGGGACATTTTGCTGCACAATGTCGAGTACGAAATAAGAATCAATATTCCGGTAAGTCCAACCAAAAAGCACTAGCCAGTTTTTTATATGGAACAACATCCTTAAAGAAGAATATTTGGTGCGTTGATAGTGGTGCTACATCACATATGTGTAGTGATCGTAGTTTGTTTACTTCTTTCGAGGAAATCAATGAATTCATAAGTCTAGTGGGTAATAATACCATAGAATCAAAAGGTAGAGGTCAAGTATCGTTTAAAAGTGGGCGTTTTATTATGAACTTAAACAATTGTATGTACGTTCCAAGTATGCAATGTAATTTCATTTCTGTGGCGTCTGCTGTGCAGAATGGATTAAGGGTAGAATTTTATCCCAGAAAAGTTCTTTTTATTGAAAAAGATAGAACAGTTATTTTGACAGGAATAAAAGAAATTAACATTTTTATTGTCAAAACTGACGAAAACTCAAGTTGTTATTCAGATTCAAAGAAAGAAAGCTTAGAAAGATGGCATCAAAGATATGGCCATTTAAATTTTCAAACATTAAAAGATATATGTTTAAAGAATTTGGTTCATGGTCTAAATGTAGAGAAAAGTGCGTCAGATACAGTTTGTAAAACATGTCTCAGAAGCAAAATTTGTTCCAAACCATTTCCTCACTCCGAAACTATATCAGGAGATATGTTAGACATTATACATAGCGATGTATGTGGACCAATGAATGTGAAATCAATTGGTGGATCAAGATATTTTGTTACGTTCATTGACGATATGTCAAGAAAAATATTTGTTTATTTTTTAAAAAATAAAAGTGAAGTATTTGAAACTTTTAAGAATTTCAAGGCCATGGTAGAAAATCAATTAAATAAAAAGATAAAAATTCTTCGCAGTGATAATGGAGGCGAATATATTAGTAAACAATTTGGTAATTTTTTGAAAGAAAATGATATAAAGAGACAGTTAACCATTCCTCACACACCTCAGCAAAATGGCGTTGCTGAGAGGGCCAACCGCACTTTAGTAGAAATGGCTAGAAGCATGATAGTTAATGCAAATTTGGAGGAATATTTTTGGGCAGAAGCAATATCAACAGCTGTTTACATTAGAAACAGGTCATTAACAAAAGTACATCAAAATAAAACTCCAGAAGAAATATGGGTTGGAAGAAAACCAACTGTAGCACATTTCAAATTTTTTGGTTCAACAGCAATAGCTTTAGATAAAACTATCAAGAAGAAATTTCATCCTAAAGGAAGAGAGTATATAATGGTCGGATATTCCGAAGAGTCGAAAGCCTACAGATTATATGACGTTGAAAACAAAGAAGTAGTAGTAAAAAGAGATGTTATGTTTATTGGAACAGAATTTTTGAGAAAGAAAAATCACAACGAACTTGAAAATATTTTTGTTGATATAAATCTTATTAAAGAAAATAAAAATGAAAACGTAAATGAAAATACCTCTATTTTAAAAGTTGAGAATACAAATATACATCAACATCACCATGATTATTCAGAGATCGAAGAAGAATTTCAAGAAACAAATAGAACTGCTGATATAAATACTCGTAGGGGAAGACCCAAATTAATTAAAACCGGCAAACCCGGAAGACCGAAGAAACAGTTTAGAAACGCAATTAACATGATGAATGTAGAAGAAATAAACATTCCACAGACTGTACAAGAAGCTTTAAATGGAGTATACGCCAAAAACTGGATAGAAGCAATGAACAAAGAATATGATTCTTTAATTGAAAATGACACGTGGTCCCTAGTTGAATTGCCGAAAAATCAAAAGGCTATTGGATGTAAATGGATTTTTTCTTTGAAGAAAGATAAATATAAAGATATATAATAAGAAAGATTTAAGGCAAGGCTCGTAGCAAAGGGATGTAGCCAGAAGCACGGTGTCAATTATAACGAAACGTTTTCGCCAGTTATACGATATGCGAACCTAAGACTGCTTTTCGCAATAGCAGCAGAGCATGAGTTGTATATGCATCAAATGGATGTTACTACAGCATATCTTAATGGAAAACTTCACGAAGATGTATTTATGAAATTACCAGAATATTTTGAAGCCAAAAATGCTCCTAATAAAGTTTTAAAATTAAAAAAATCGTTATATGGACTAAAACAGTCTGGCCGTGAGTGGAATTGCAAGCTAGATAATGATTTAAGGGATATGGGATTTGTGTCCTGTCCAAGTGAGCCATGTTTATATGCTAGACATTGCAATCAAAAGCAAAATTTTATTGCAGTATATGTTGATGACATTATCGTAGCAAGTTCAGATAAAAGCGAATTGAACAACATTAAGCATCAATTATCAAATAAATTAAAAATTGTTGATAAAGGACCTTTAAATTATTTTTTAGGAATGGAAATCGAAAGGGATGGAGGGACTGGTTCGATTACCATATGTCAGAAAAATTATATTAAAGAGCTATTGGATGAGTATGAGATGACCGAATGCAAACCAATGTCCACACCTTTGAATGAAGGATTTCAACTAAATTGTTCCAATAATAATACTGATAAAGTTAATGAAACCGAGTATCAATCTCTTATATGTAGGTACACTGATGTATCTTGCCCTCACAACCAGAGCAGATATATTACATTCTGTAAGTAAGCTGTCACAAAGAAATAAAAACCCACATTCAGAACATGTAGCAGCAGCAAAGCACATTCTCCGTTATTTATCAAGGACGAAAGATTTCAAACTTCACTACCATAAAACTAGTAAGCCAATTGAAGGTTACGTTGATGCAGACTGGGGTAGTGATCCAATAGAACGCAAATCATACACCGGATACGTATTTTTCTACGCTGGATGTATATTTTCATGGGAGTCAAAGAAACAACCAACAGTAGCTCTCAGTAGCACCGAAGCGGAATACATTGCTTTTTGTGCCGCAACTAAAGAAGCAGTTTATTTGAAAAAGTTGTGCTTAGAACTTGGTGTAAGTACTTTCCATGAATGGCGATAACTTAAGCGCACAGCAATTAGTCAAAAATCCAAAATCCAGTATATCATGCACGAAGCAAGCATATTGATATCAAATATCATTACGTCCGAAATGCATACAAGAACAACGATATAATTTTAAAGTATGTACCAACTAATGAAATGGTTGCAGATTTGTTAACTAAAAATTTAGGAAAAGTTAAACATTGTAAATTTACTCATTTAATGGGATTGTCTTAATTTTACTATTTTGTTTTTGTTTTTTGTTTAATTGTATAGCTTGTTTTTAAAAGTATTTTGTATTGAGGAGAAGTGTTGAATTGATTTTGAATTTGTACTTTGCAATACAAATACTTTGCATTTATTGTTTTAAGAAACTTTATTTTCAATCACTATAGTTTGGCATTATACTTTAATGTAAAATAAATTTTCTTCTATCTGTTCAAATTGTTTGTAAAATAAACATCTTTTATATAAAATCTAGAAAATAGATTGTTATTTGTTTTTATTCGACTATACATAAAGGAGATTAATAACAACAGTTACCTCCCTAATAGAAACAAGTAAAAATGCTATCAATAAAAAATGTATGATTCCTTACTTGTAGAAAACTAAAAACTAAATAATTGTTCCTCAAAGGAAAATATAGATTAACAATTTTTTTGATATATTTTTTTATTATTTATTTGCTCAAAAGTAATTAGCGCAGTGCAATAAATTGATTAAATATTGTGATTAAACGACATAAATAGTTTTTATAATATTTTGTTAGTTTGCTCTCCACTTACAGAACATTCAAATACAATCCAATTCAAAAGAAATATTTTTAATGTCAATTTTAAAGATATTTTCAATAAATTAATATTAGGAAGTAAACTCAAAGTACTTTGATAAAGTTTGATACAAATATAAAGTTAAATATCTGTTCTTTTTATTTTAAATAAAAAGCAGCAAACTACAAATAAAATCTTTTGTATTAGTACACGAGTATATCTTGCAACAATTCCATTTCAATTCCTTATATTATTTCCCCGGTTATCATTATATTTATGCGATTAATATAGAAAACATTTTAGCCATTTAAACTATAAATTTAATTAACGACCGTTTTCCATATTAGATAATATTCTTCCTGCACATTCACTTTAGTTTTCACTACTTAAAGTTTTGTGTTATTAATATCAAAACATTTGAGTAAAACTTAGGAATGCATTAAAACTAAAGCCGTTTCAATTTTAATTCCAAGAAATTTTAACAAAGCATAAACATTTTTTAAATTGAATTTTCGAGTTCATACCGAATACAAACCAAATCATCACTTATTTCATTTGTTCCAGTTTCATTGGAGTGAATTTCGTATCAGCAGTTTCTATTCGAAATTTTATCATTTTTATTTGTATCAATTTCAAAAATTTTTCATCATTTCCAGTGAGATAATAATCCAGCTTTTTACGACTGACAGTTAAAAATATATAAGGCCTTCTTGTAAGGCTGCAAAATAATAATAAGAATTAATTGCTCTTCAAATAAAAATATGTATGTATATCTTATCAATTTTATCCATTTTTCAATTGCTCAATAGTGTTTGCAAAAAGTGCAATGATTTGATTAAATATTTTAATTAAGTGTTTACAAAAAGTGCAATGATTTGATTAAATATTTTAATTAAGTCACATAAATACGAATAGTTTATATAATTTTTTTTTCAAGTTTTTTTAATATTATTTTTACTGCGCATTCGGGCAACAGCTTTCAAAAATACCAAACAGAGTCCATCTAAAATCCGAGTATTTTTTTACGTCAATTTGTAAGAAGTTTCAAACAAAATTATGCAAGAAAGTATTTTTATAAAATAAAATATATTTAAAAAAAAAATATTCGTTGTTGGCTTAGCAAGTCTAGAATTATTTCGTTGCTGCTAAGCAACACATCACTAGACTTCAACCGCAAAATGCAAAAGAGCTTACAAAAGCTCAATGGTTATAGACAAACTTTCAATAGATTTTTAAGAATTACAAAACAACAATTATACGTTAAATAAAATTAAAATATTGAAATATTTTTGCAGAAAGCAACACGATTCTTATTGATATTAGAAAAATAACATAATTTGCAGTGATATATCAAAGTGATTTGGTAATAGTTAGTTTTCTTTTTAATATATATTTTTAATATTTTAGAATGCAACAATCTTTTAGCGATAGATTTGAGCCACTTTAGAACTGAACGTTTCCTTAGAAATCCTTAATTTTTATTTTGATTTCCATTTGTAAAAATTTAGTTTTATTAATAGCGAGACATACGAATAAGAAATATGAATTCAGAAAACTGTTTGCACATTTATTCGTAGTTAAAGCCGTTTAAGTATCTCGCTTAAGAAATTTCACAAAACGCAATAAATTTTTTATAAATTTTTCACGCTTAGACCAGCAGATTTCAATAATGAAACAAATAAACGATAACATCATACCGAAGGCAAAACAAATCATCAGCAGTTTCAAATCTTCTACTTTCATTGGCTTGAATTCTGGCTCAGCAGTTTCTTTCAGAAATTTCATCCCATGCATTTGTACCAATTCGGAAAATAATAATGATTCCCAGTGCGATATTAATCCAGCTTCGTTGGCTTGACGGATAAAACTATCTAAGACCTCCTTGTATGGAGAATTGGGCTGCAAAATTAATGGTACCGGTGACGATTTCTTGACGCAAATATTAGTTAAACGAAACAGAGGTTTTGACAGCATTTGTTGCTGCTGATCAAGTACGTTCCAATATAGCGACGACACCAAATAAATGTAACGGCTATCAAAGTTATTAATCATTTCAGAATATTCCTCGAAACTATCAACAAGTTTTGCATATGGACTGAATTGTTTTGCTCTTCCAACTTCTTTTAAATACTCAAAGTGTTCAACATAAAAAGCAATTTTCATGCCAGAGTTTTGTACATCCTGCATTGTGGCAATTTTGTGCTCACTGGGAGGAGCGGTAAAAAAGGATTGTATGAATGTGTTGTAAGCTGTATTAAAGATCAATCCAGCCAAAAAGATCATCAAGATGATTAATCGACGTGTAACGGAAGAACTTCTCCCTATAGTGAAGCTTTGACCCAATAGTCCACTTAGCACGTTAATGTTAAAAATTAGTTCATTGAAATTCATACGTTCACGTTTGATTAAATAAGTCGCAGCCACAACCAAGGAAAATAATATGAAAGCAAATATAATCAAAATCATGCTGATGGTGTCGTAAACTGATACATAAAACTTATAAGTTGGTATAGATTTTTCAACGGGCACCATTAGGCATAAGTCTGAATAGAAAAGTGGTGTAGACAACACTACATCGTCATCAAAGCTATCACTGATGAATAAGTTACCGGATATATCATAGGTACCGTTTTTAACCAGATCAAATATATCATCAAAGCGAAGTTCTTTGCTTCCCTGGTCCTGATGTGGAAACGTTAGTGATGCATTATGCTTGCGAGCGAACTCCTCAAATAAATGCCCCACGGGACCACCGAGCATGGGTACACCATTTTTCTCTCCTTTTATAAAAATTTCATTGTTGTTTCTTGTATGAATAATACTGATAGGATAACCTTTCATATTTTTTGTTTGATCGATGAATAAAGAACTTGTTTCCTTCATATTTAACGCTTTCACTTTCACTTCAAACTGGGGAAATGCGTTAAAATAATAGACCACAGGACCCTTGTTTAGCATTTCCTTGATCAAGATGACATTAAGGGCTTTATTTTGATAACAATATTTCAAAATATTCCATATATATTGATCACTAACGTTTCTTTTAACCAGCAAAATTAATCGTGTTAACAAATTACGTCTCAATGTTTTCCACAACGCAGCCAAAAGATTCTTATCCTCGTCGGCAATTCCTTTTAATTTCGCTAAAGCCAAAAAACGATGAGTAGAATTCTGCAACGAAAAATAAGTTGTGTTTCCGACTAGACTCAAAACTGGCGTTCCCTGCTCCATTAGACCTTTCAACATAATGTCTGTGTTATAGAAATTCTCGCAATCCTTGGCATACGTCTCATTGTGTTTTATAAAAACAATTGTTTCAAAATGTTGTTCTGCTTTAATGTTGTTTGTCAATTGCACAAGCATTTCACTCAGTTTATTTTCAAATGCGAACACTTCCAAAAATCCAAGAAGGATTAAGGTTATAGTTGCTTTCACGTTTAAGGCCATTGTAAGACTAATCATTTAATTGTTAAAAGGTATACATTTATTGACGTTGATTGTAATACTTCTTATGAAACTTCCAGTGTCTGAGATTTAATTTCATTTCGTTTGTTTCGGTTTTAGTATAAATGTTAAAGACATTCATGGCTTTACATAATGACGATATGTAAACCCAATACGACGTGATAATGAACAAAATACTGATGACGTTTGTCCTTTAAGCGAATGGTGGGTGTATTAAGGCCTGATATCAATCGAGTTAATTTAATATTGTAATGTGTTTTTATTAATATTCTGTTGATTAGATTACTTATTATGGAATCAAATTATAGCATAATAAATATGTACATATGTATACTAAAAAAAAAAGGTTGTAAAATCAAGAAGAAACAATTTCATTTTACAAACGATACCTTTTTGAAATAGAACTAAGTTTGTTTTGTTTTATTTAAAAAAAAATATAGTTTCCACAATGCAAGCAACTTGCCTAGAAAATTTGCATAGGAATCGCTCAAAAATTTGAGTGCTTGCTTTCTTACATTGTGGAAAACGATTTTGAGATAAAAAAAAATTTTTGTTTTGTTTTAGAAAGAGTTGAACATACTGAAACAAAGTTGAATATACTGAAATTAATAAATTTATCGTTTTGATTTAAGAATGAAATATTACTGAAGTAATAATAGTGAAGAATTTTTATTTTAATGCCCTAATTCAGTAAGAAGATTTAGGACGTTTTAATGCTTCTGAGTTCTTGTCTTTGAAGTATCTAAATTTCCTTCAAAAATGGTTGTTGTCTTTGATAATTGAAAAATATAAAATTATTGCCATGTTTTTAAAACATAAAAATTAAATTAAAGTATTATACAATAGTTTGAAAAACACATGAAAAAATATGTGTTGGATATAATGTTTGGAACAAAATTAGAGATGTGCAAATGTCGTGATTTTACCGTGTCACGCGTGAATGACGCGTGAATCACGTGATTCGTAATCAAATTTATAATTAATCAGGCGTGAGTGCGTGAGCATGACTTAAAAAAATTACTCGTGCGTGATTGTGCGTGAGCTGTTTTTAAGAATCACGCACGAATCCTCACGCTGTCACGAGATAACATTTCTACATAGGTACATATGTATGTACATATGTAACTGTATTCAACCTTTTGAATTAATAAATTATTTTATACAAATAAATACATATATAATAGATACAGGGTGTTTTCTATAGAGTGATACAAGTTTAAATCATAATAAAGCATAGTTATATATTTTTGATATCAATGAAACGGTCTTTATTGGATAGAAAATTTTATGACATTAATGTTTAAATATGATTTAGGCCATGTGGCCGCCACGGCTGGCGCGTACAAGGCCCAATCTAGAACACCAATTTTCTCAAACTTTTCGCAGCATTTGCGGCCGTATCTCGCCGATAACTCTTCCAATGTTGATTTCCAGGTGTTCAATTGTTTTTGGTTTAACGACGTAGACAAGTGACTTAACATAACCCCAAAAGAAAATAATCCAATGGGGTTAAATCACACGATCTTGGTGGCCAATTAATTTGGCCATGACGTGAAATTATTTTTTCAGTTTCTTTGAGTAAATCAATTGTAGCGCCCGCTGTATGGCATGTGGTTCCGTCCTGTAGGAACTAAAGATGGGCATGCGCCGTGTTTTTTTTCGTGAGACGAACACGCATGAGCCAACACGAAGTGTTCGTGACAAAAAATCGGATTTCGTGCGTGTTCAGGTCTTCTCATGTTGAGCAAGATTAAAATATGTATGAAAGTAGAGAACAAAATTTAATATTTTGTATCGTCATACATACAACACCCAGCATATTTGTTGATATTGTATGGGCCTCTGAAGCTTAAAGTTCTGTACGTAAACCGATAGTATTAGCTGTGGTGGCAGATAGTTTCAGCTGGCAGTGCTAACTTGGTGGCATATATTGAAAAGCGACTCTTGATAAAAATCAATTAAATTTTCAGATATTCAAATAATATACACCCAGAGAAAAACAGCTGAAAATCAATAAAAACCATATTGAATTAATAAGAAACATTAACGAAAGTCTATTCATGTCGAAATTTCTTATTTTAATATGGAAAAATATTAATTTACAGTAGTAATTTATTAATTTTGTTTATTTTTAAGTATCTCAATATACATACATTTTGTATTATATTGAAAATTATTGAATTAAGATGACGCGTTCTTTTTTTTAAGTTGCCGCTTTTTCCTGAGTGTACCAATAATATTTCGTGTGTGAGTTGTGCAGTATCGTGTTGACAAAATTTTTCGCGTACGTGTTGAGCGTCTCGTGTCGTGTTGGAAAAATTCGACACTCGTCCATCTCTAGTTCACACATTAAAATATACCAATGTAAAATCACCATGCAAAAACTTTGATTCAAATTCATTCAATTCGCATTAATTTACTAGAAATGATATGTTGTTTAAGTGTGTTTTCATAGCTGCAGTACCCCTGTAGTAAATAAAATAATCAGTTGAGAAAAAGCACTAACTTATAAATTAATTATTTTGCAAGTGACTACAAATTGGTTTAAATCTCATGCAGATATCAACCAAACATATTGAATACAAGCACACTTAAGAAATAAATAAAAGCAAAATAAGAAAATGAAAAGAAAATAAAAACATCAAATTAAGCATGCTATGAAATCAAATGCCAAATGCTTGTGTTGAAAAAAAACTAAATAATTGCAATACTTAGGGCCAATTCCACGATGTCGACAATGTTCGACTTGTCGCACACAATAAAATATGACAAATTGTTTTGAATGTAAGTGTGCGAAATTGGACCTTAATATGTATAATATTTTCTATGAGCGGTTTTTTTACATTTTTAGTGAATAAATAATAATAATAATAATAAATATTTATATAGACATATATGTATTTATATATTTTCATAGATATATATGAATACATACATGTATGTATATATAATATATATAATATAAATATGCATATATCTTTTTTTTACTATAATATAAATTAACTACAAATTGGTTGAAAAATAAGTAGTTAGTAGTCAATTTAAAAGTCATGCAGAGATGGCCAATTGACTACCGCCTATGACATGCCTATGTTAAAATAGTGAGTGGCCGACAAGGAAAAAAGTCACTTAATCAACCAGTTGTGGTTATTAAAAAACCAGTTTGCAGTTACTTACAAATGGGTTTGAGTTCCTATAGGGACACTTTTGTTCTATTTGTCTGAATTGTTTTTATATTGTTGTTGTCTTTTTTTGATGTTTGTAAGCAGCCGACAAACTGCTGCTGGCTGGTAGGCAGTGTACTAGTCTTGCAGTCGGAGGATCGCAGGTCCGAATCCTGGAGTCAAGCCAAAGTTTTTTGTATTTTTTTTAACCAAAACTTTTCAAGTCAAAGTATTTTGTATTTTTTTTTTAACCAAAACTTTTCAAATAAATTGTATGTTAACTGATCAATGAACTAATGTTGAATTAAAATGTTATTCATGATGGTACATATTTAGTGTGTATCTAAATAATGTTTAATGTTTGTTGTTGCTGCAGGAGTAAGTACGTTGACTACCGGGGAAGCCAATTTATATACAAACAAAAATTTTTCTGATGTCTATGTCAACCACACGTAAGTTAAATAATTAATAAAATACAATTACTACATTAAATTAAATTCATGTTGTTCCAACTTGAAATAACTTTGATTCAACATGTTGTTTCATTTTGATTTTAAGAGTACGTAAATGTTAAATCAACGTGGAATAAACTTATTTCAAAAGGAAACATTTTCTTTGACAATTACTATAAATCATTTTAGATTAACATGAAACACATATGAAGCAAAATCATTGCCAAAAAAGATTAGGTTAACCTTGTTCACGTAGATTTTAAGTAGAAATTTTTCTGTGTGTTGGCACCACATAGCAGCAAGATTGATCCTAATATGTAGATAAGATTCATATACTGTTCACCATTGACAGTAACTGAATCTGACCATCATCATCGATTTTGAAGACATATGGGCTAATGACTCCGCGAGCCCATAAAGCGCACCAAAAAGTAATTTTCTGTTGATGTAATGGTGTTTCGATAAAAAGCTTGTGGATTCTCCTCACTCCACATGCGACAATTCTGCTTATTTACGAACCCATTCAACCGGACATGGTCTTCACCAGAAAATGGAAAACTGCACGATGAGTTTGACGAATAGAACAATTATTTTGATTAAAAAATTCAACAATTTGTACGCGTTGCTCTGCTGTAAGTCGATTTATAAGGAAATTTCAAAGCAAACTAAAACAAGTAAGAGTGTTCTATTCGGCTGTGCCCAGCGATGCCAACTTAGCTATTTTGGAGCTAGATTTAGCTCTTTTTGATAGCTTCTAACTCGAAATTTTTCCCTTTAGCTCTTTTTTTTAAAAAAGAGCTAACACAACTCTTTTCAATTATAAAAACGGCACGTTTAGCACTTTTCGCATCTTATAGTAAGTTTTCTCGTTTTTACCCTGTTGTTTCGTGTTTGAGGAATTTACATTTTTGGTAAATATGTTTTTTACAAATGCAAATACTTTTTTGCAACTATGTAAGATATATTTATGTATTTAGTGTGTTCGAAAATTCAAAAATTTTTGACAAATTATTGAAATGGATTCTTACTGCCAAAAATATAGGAAAGCTTAGAAATCAAATTCCTCGTTTAACAAATGGATTAAACTAACAAAAGATCCATATAAAGCTTTGTGCAAATGTTGCAATTCAACTATAATATCGAAATATTTTGATTTAGTACCTACGCCGTTCGAAAGCATAAAAAATGTATGGCTCCATTTAACGATATTGTGCTATCCTATCCCTATTTTTTCTTACTATTATTTTTATTAATGTTAAAAAATCTTGAAGTACAAATTGAATAATAAATATGTACATTCATAGATTTAAAACGGAAAAATCTCAAATTTTTAGATTTAGCTCTTTTTAGCTCTTTTTGACTACTCCGTTGGCTCGTTTTGCCTCTGAACTGTTGGCATCACTGGCTGTGCCGAATCTTATATACCCTTTACCAATGTGCGTACATATGTATATATAATATACAGACACATACATACATATTTGTTTTGTGAAAAATTTATGATTTTTTTCTCTAAAGCAATTAATAGTAAGTGACCTTTCAGTATTTTTGGATTAAAGAATTTGATTCAATTATTTTATTTTCGATATTAGCAATAGTTGAATATTTTACTCTACACTCTGTGGTTAAGATACATTTTACATTCACTCTTATTTCAGTCAACATCGACGTCACATCAATACAATACCAAAAACACTCGTTCTCAAAAATCGTGCTGCTATTTAATAACTCTAAAATATTCTTAGTATTGTACTTCCATACCAAGTAAATTAACTTGTTTTATATTTTCCCGCATTTAATAATCATTGATGTTGCAAAACTGCTTAGTGTCTTGATTTAAATTTCCCATTGCAAATGGTATACATCGCGGTACTAAACGTAAACGTTTTATTCCTACAGGATTTTTTTGAAATTTGTTCAGCAGAAAGGAAAGGTATCAGGAAAATGAAACAGAACATGTCCGTTATGTCTTTAGCGATAAATTTCAGTTTATTCTACATTTATTAAAAATTAATAGTTATTATGCTGAGAGCACAATAAGCACAAATATTCGTTTATACTTCAATTAGATTAGATATCCATAAAAAAATTAAACATGTATAAAAAATCTTGACTAATGATTTTCCTAAAACATGAAATCTGTTTAACTGAAAAAAAAATATATTTTTGGTTAGTTTTCTTGCCGAAACTTTTTTTAAGCTCCAACCCTGGAACCATATTTCTGAGTTTCTTAATACTAATTTATTTCTTTATTAAATATAGAATTACCAAAGAAATAATTAGTTTTATATACCAGAAAAAATTTAAGTTTACTAGCTCTGGACCTATGTCTTTTATTTTTCTAATTTCTATGCCAAACTATTTCATTCTAACTCATAAAGTATATAAAACTTATAAGCAAAAAGAAAAAACTAACTTGACCTAGTTACTTTTGTAAAAAAGCAATAAATTTAGCAACCCTGGAATCAACCTTTTAGATTTTTCTGATTTAAAAAATTAATAAAGTGTGTTAAGTAAAAAAATTAATTTTATACTTTAATATCAAAAAAAAATTCAAAGTTTCCATTTTTGGAGCTGTAATTTTAATTTTCCAAATTTTATACGCCAAACTTTTCTTTCAGAAGCATAAAATATATTCAATTTATAAAGAAAATTAAAAAAATTTTAGAACTATTTAATTTTACATAACACAAAAAGTGTAAGTTTCCCAACCCTGGAATCATAATTTAGGATTTTTCTAATTCCTTATTTCAATCTAGTTCTTTAAAAAATACATAAAATATGTTAAGTGAACAAAGCAAAAAGGAAAAAAGAAAAAACTTAATTTTATTTAGTTACTCTATTATCAAAAAAAGTTCAAAGTTTCCATCTCTGGAGCCTTGGTTTTCATTTTTATAATTTTATAGGCCAATTTTTTATTTCAGAAGCATAAAATATATTTAATTTATAAAGGAAAAATGAATTATTTAGACCTATTTAATTTTACATAACACAAAAAGTGTAAGTTTTCCAACCCTGGAGTCATAATTTTGGATTTTTCTGATTATTGATACCAATCTAGTTTTTTAAAAAATACATAAAATATGTTAAGTGAACGAAGCAAAAACGAAATAAGAAAAAACTTAGTTTCATTTAATTCCTTTAATATTAAAAACTTCAGTAAAGTGCGACTTTGACTCGCGCACGAAGGGTTCCTTACATTCGGTTCTGAGCATTTTTTATGTGGCTTTTTTGCTTTTTTGAAGTTTTTTTTTCAGTTTAAAAAATTTTTCCGGTTTTGTCGCTTTTTTCTCATTTTGGCCATTTTTTTCTGTTTTTTTCATTTTGGCGATTATTTTCTGTTTTTGGTGGTTAATTTTCATTTTGAAGATTTTTTTCATTTTGGCGATTCTTTTTCCATTTTGGCGATTTTTTTCCTATTTTGGGGGTTTTTTCATTTTGGCGATTTTTTTTCATTTTGGCGATTTTTTTTGTTTTTGGCGATTTTTTTCTGTTTTTGGGTTTTTTTTCATTTAGGCGATTTTTTTCTGTTTTTTGGGGCTTTTTTCGTTCTGGCGATTTTTTTTGGATTTTTGTGATTTTTTTTCCTATTTTGGGGTTTTTTTTTCATTTTGGTGATTTTTTTTCATTTAGGCGTTTTTTTCATTTTGGCGATTTTCTGTTTTTGGGGCTTTTTTTCATTTTGAAGTTTTTTTTTAATTTTTTTTTCATTATGGCGATTTTTCCTGTCTTGGGTTTGTTTTCATTTTTGCGATTTTTTTCTGTTTTTTTTGGGTTTTTTCGTTTTGGCGATTCTTTTCATTTTGTTGATTTTTTTTTCATTTTGGGGATTTTTATTAATTTTGGTGATTTTCTCTCGTTTTGGTGATTTTTTTCCATTTTAGCAATTTTTCCGGTTATTCGCGATTTATTTTAGTCTTAAGCCTGGTACTCTGTTCACAATTTCATGCCAAATGCTGTCAAACTACATATAAAAGTATTTGGTATGAAATATTTGCGAAATAAATTCGCAAGAGTAGTACTCTGTTCTTGGTGAGAAAAGCACGGAAAATCATGTCTTTCCATGCAAAATTAATCTGGCATCATTTTAGTTTAGCTGCGAAACAACATGAGCAGTGCTTTTTTTGCACGGAATTTTAATCATCTTTCAAGCAATAAAAGCCAGAAATTTATTAAAAAAAAACCGCGAGTTGGGCTACATTTAGTACATGTCAAATTTTTCACGCGAAATAACCAATGGCACTGAAAATTTTTCACAACTTCGAACAGAGTACCAGCCTTTAGACATTATTTTTGTGATTTGGTGCTTTTTTCTTTTTGGCGATTTTTTTTTTGTTTTCGGCGATTTTTTCGGTTTGGCGATTTTATAATTTTATGATTTTTTAGTTTTACCGTTTTTGAAAATTTCAAGAGTTTTGCTCTTACGGTTTCCAAGATACAGCAAGTTGTCAAAATTGCATAGTCAAAATTGAATTAACTGATGGAACACCCTTTAATTAAATTTTTTTGTAATTTTAGTGTTAATTTTTGTAGTCTGTATAAGAATACACTAACCTTACAAATTTCAAGTGTATATATGTACATACATACATACAATTGTATGTATATTACATGGGATTTTAACATTTTTCGTTGCTCGTCTTGGAACACCCTTTAATTTCCAATTCTCATGTATTTGTTGTTGTAGCGGCCAAACGACTACACACTGTGTGGGTATAAAAAGCAACTATCAGCTGTTAAATGGGTGCTCAGATAAAGCAGTGATGCCAACTCAAAGTTGTGACATTCTAAAAAAAACACCCTTTATATACTTATTGTTGCAAGTCTTAAAGCGTTGCATTGTTAAATGATATTATAAGTTTTTGGTGATGGAAACAGCGAAATCTTTATCTACAACTGTCGTTTTGAATGATACGTTGTTTCTCTAATTTTCATTGCTGATTCTAGTATATTTGTTGCTGATGAGTTTTTGTTTTTGTCTTAGTTTTACTAAAATATATAATCTTTGTATACAAAGTCCTAGTTTACACTATGCAAGTCTTATTGCTAAGCTGATTAGTTTGTTAGGAGAGTGAGATGAGCTTACCAATTAGACTTGCATAGTGTAAACTGGGACAAACTTTATAAACAGCAGCATTGTCATTGCGCTGTAGTTTTTACTGCAACGTTTGAAATCATGTTGCAGGTGTTAGATAAATTTCTAAATAGTGCAAAAACGTGAAGCCAAATTTGTACGTGCTTATGTTTGACGACTACCAAATACTCGTAATGATGTTTTATTTATTTTTTTTTTTAAATTTTAGAATGATGTCGATGTAAATAATGTTTATGTTGATTTTTATATGAATGTCTGCAGATGGTGTGTTGTTGGGTTTCTGTGACGTTCCGTCTGTCCATCTTACTCACAGTCAGTATTGCCTTTTATGTCTCCTTGTAAATCTGCATAATTGTGATCATGCATACGTATGTATATATGTATGTATGTATGTATGTATGTATGTAAGGTAGTAATAGGTTACAACATTAAACAAGTTGCACATAAGTTTTAGTAAGTTGTCTGTTGCTAGTTTATTTCGTTTTTCTAGTACAAATGGATACAATTTGCTGTTGCCGGTGAATAGAACATCACGGCTCGCATCATTGACATTTGATTTTAATGTTGAGAATTTAAGTTTTTATACATTTCTTTTTTGATATGTACCCAAAATGTTATATTATTCATATTAAAATTTTAAAACAAATTACAGTGGTGTTCGGCTATCACTAACTCCGTGAGAATTTAAAGTATACATTTTCTACAAATCAATGAAACTGAAAAGATATAAACAAAAGATTGCATTTTATCTGAAAAATTTTTTTTTAAACTTACTTTCATTGCATATATACACAGAAAAAAATATCAATGTAAAATCAACATGCAAAAAGTTTGATTCAAATTCATTAAAATCACATTAAATTTACAAGAAATAATATGTTGTTTGAGTGTGTTGGTGTTTATTTGCTTTGTTCATTGCTGCAGTACACTTTTGTTCGATTTGTTTGAGTTGTTTTTGTATTGTTGTTGTCTTTTTTTGATGTTTGTAAACAGCTGACAAACTGCAGCTGGCTGGTAGGCAGTCGGAGGATCGCAGGTTCGAATCCTGAAGTCAAGACAAAGTATTTTGTATTTTTTTTAACTGAAACTTTTCAAATAAATTGTATGTTAAATAATCAATGAAATAATGTTGAATTAAAATTTAATTCAAGGGTAGGCATGTTGACTACCACGCGACGAATTCCGAGTCCAAATCTTGTCCGGGAAAGCTACTTTATATAAAAAAAATTTCTAATGTCTATGTCAACCACACGTAAGTTAAAGAATTAATAAAATACAATTGCTACATTAAATTAAATTCATGTTGTTCCAACTTGAAATAACTTTGATTCCACATGATTCTTGATTTTGATTTTAACAGTACGTAAATGTTAAATCAACGTGAAATAAAGTTATTTCAAAAGGAAAAATTTTCTTTGACAATTACTATAAATCATGTTAGATTAACATGAAACACATATGAAGCAAAATCATTTTCCGAAAAAGTAGATTTTAAGTTGAAATTTTTTTGTATGTACTTATGTCATACATACATATGTACATACATTAAATATTTGATTTTGTCGTGTTAATGGTTTGTGCAAATTTTCAAGATTTAAGCACAACATTTAAAGCAACATTTTTGGCTTAGAAAAATATGTTGACAGTTGAATTATTTTCTGAAAAGTAATAACTGGCAGATATTATGATGTATTCTTCGAATCACTAACAATTTTCTTTTTCCCTTTAATTTAGTTTTTAGTTTTCTTATCTCTTAAGTATTTACATATATAAGCAACATTTTGCTTAGTGGGTGGCTCTACATTAGCAAATAAAGCTGCAAACCATTTTAATTTGGTCAGACAACTAAATTAAATTTGGAAAAATACACTTGAAGCCATAAATAATTTTAGTGATTGATTATTTAATTTGACGTTCAGCTTATTGGACCTGGCAGTAGATTAAAACGTGTGCAAACACAATTCTTAGTGGTGAGTATCAATATACTATACCATTTTGCTCATGCAGCGATGCAAGACCATTTGCACACGATTGTGAATTGGGCTATTATGTGTGGAAATACAATAGCCCAATTGACAATCTTGTGCAAATGACCTTGCATCGTAGCATGTGCAAAATGGTAGAGTATGTTGATACTCACCACTAAGAATTGTTAAGTGGTGAGTATGAGTATACAACACCATTTTGCACAAGCAACGATGCAAGACCATTTGCACAAGATTGTGAATTGGGCTAATATAATTTAATATAATTTCATCAGTCAGCTGGTCGCTTATAATGTCAAGTTACCAGTGTTGCCAAATTGTGATGTGTTGAGGTGGAAAATACTTCTCGACACTTATTGGTATTGCAGCTATTGCAACATTATTTATAGTTATACAATCAGCATATCGAAATAAACCTAAGATATATTTAAATTAGTTTTTAGCTTGACAAATAGCTTTTAAGCTTGAATCTTGACAAGCCTTGAAAAAGCTTAACAATCCAGCCAAATCAAGCCCGTCTGGCAAGCCTAGGTTGGAACCAGGACCTATCAAACAGTATAAACATAATGTTCATTGTGCCCTGCAATGGTACCGCCAAGCCACTCTGGAACCAGTCCCGTAATTATTCTTAGAATTTAAGCTAAGATTATCTGGTATTTATACTTTTGAAATATGAGTGCCTCTGTGGTCGAGTGGGTAGTATGCACGCCTGTCATGCCGTATGTTGTCAGTTCGAGTCCCAAAAAATATCTGTTTAAAATAAAAATAAATTATAATTGCATTTGTAACAATACAAAAAAATTATAAGTTTTCATTGTTACAGTTAAGTGTCGGAATAACATTTTTAAATAATTTATATTATTCCATGAGATAGTTCAGTGACAAGTCACAAGGTGCATACAAAGTATCAATTAACCCCATCCTAGGCCCATGCCCATGTAAAAGTGACTGGTCCACTTCACAGGAAGGGGTAGAGCTCGGACTGGTCCCTATTATGTTAGTTCCATTTCCTGCTCGGAGAGGTCTCTGTCTTGTCTGATGATTTTAGAAATAATTGGAAAGAAAGTCTATTTCGTTGGATGTAAAATCTTAGGATCCGTTTTGGTTTTATTTTTGGATCCTCACTAATACTGACTTAGAAGTCAATAATATTTATTTTTCTATTGTCAAAAACTTTTAGAATTCAGTTATTGATTTTTTTTTTAAATAAATTTAAAGAATTGTCACATCGCTTTCTAAATGTTGCCCTCCCTATTGACGTAAAATATTTTCAATTGTTCGAACTTCATTTGTTTCTATATTTATGATTTGAACAGGCTAAAGTTCGCATTGCTTTGTAAGCCAAATTACATGTGATAATTATTAATGAACAAATAACACCAAAGAACAAACGACAATGGCAAGACTGTTGTAAATTTAAGAGATGGTAAAATTGAGCTTTCATTACAAAAAAGCTTTCAACAAATTGAACTAAGATGAATCAAAACAATTCACATATTCCATTCCCAATGATGGCTGAGTATATAAAGCAGAACTCTACATCAACTTATATTATATATTATACTTATTATGTTATACTTGTTGCATATGAATATTGTGGAACTTAAATACGGATAGAAAAATCTAAATATTTATTCACCTTCACCATTTTTGGTGAAGGTGAATAAAAAGACTTAAAACCCACTTTAAATCTATTTATAGTGCGCAACTGTGCATATGTAACAAACATAAAAATTACTGCAAGCAACATCCCAAGTTCGATTATTCCAAAAACAAACAAACAACTAAATGTATAAAAAAATTTAATGTCTAACAAGAAAAACCTATTTGCTCATATACGAAAAACAGAAGAACAACAACTTAAACTACAAAATAGACACTTGATGAATAAATAAGTAAAGTGACACAATAATAAGGTTGGCAATAAATCGCTGCAAAGAAAGCCATAAATCAATCTGCTAACTAAATAAGCATTATATTTAAATGCATTTATTTCTTCTTGTTTTTAGCCCAAAAAAAAGCAACAAAAACACAACAAAAGCAGCCAGAAAAATTATTAAGGCTAGGAAGGATTTTATATACAAAAAAACAAATTTTTAAAATTACAAACTTAAATCACACTCAAGAAGGTAACTTTTTGAACTTTTTGTTATGTCATTTTTCAATAAAAAAGTTGCATTCTTTTGGTATTTTATTGTTGTGAAGCGTTACAGGAAATAACCATTGAATTTCAGTTATTAAACTTTTAACGAAATATTTCAGTGTTTTTTCCCCTTTTCGAAAGAGTGGGGAGTTAATGTCCTATAAAAATACTCGCTACTGAATATGCTGTTATATACCTACATAATTTTTTTTTAGCTATATGAGCTAAGGCTAGGAAATCTTCAAAATATATGGGCAGCTCGAAGTGGCCAATATGCAGGATTCGCAGAAGACTTGTGCTAGGAACACAACTGAGGTGAACGACAAATTTTTCGGTGTGAACTTTCCGTCATAAAAAATAAAACACATTTGAGATAGATTTATTTCCATTTTGTTCGCCGACGAACCACGAAAAAACAATTTTCTCTCTCTCTCTCTCTGCACACACAAAAACCAACTACATATATCAATTATAAGAGGTGAATTCGTCGTTATTGTGCTTCACACGACGAGTTTACGCAGCGAATTCGTCGACGTGGACGAAATTCGTCGTTCGTCCCAGTTGTGTTACTAGCTTTCCAATTTGCCTACTTGCCAAAACCTATCCTTGTTGTCCCCCGGGACCACTGTTAAGTATTGCTCCGGGGGGTGTTGATTCAGCGATTGCTGCTTGCTAATATATTATTTATTTTCCTTCCCCGATTTTGACCAAAAATATAGTGATTCTTTTACGAATCTCTTCTGCGAAGTTCTAATAGAACTAGCTTTACAAAATTATTCCCACTGTTCCAGTTATGCAAGGATTCTGGCATAATCGGAACTATATTCTCCGGTGTAATACTACGTCCTACACAGTGTAGTCTACACTACCTTCTAAATACGACCTCCAATTGTAAAACCGTTAACATACAAAAAAATACATGCTTGGCATACTCTACAAGGTCCCTAGCACAATTCTGGCAAAACGGAACATTGTCGTGTCCGAAGCGGTATAAATACGACCTAAAACAACCATGGCCAGTCAAGAAGTGTGTCAGGTCGTAATTTAAGTCAAAATGTTTTCTAGTCAACCATGTCCTGATGTTGGGTATCAGCGTATCAACTCCATTTTCTATTTTCAGTTGTTGAGCGACGTTATTGCCATTTTCGTAAACATAAATCTATATCACCTTCCCTATCCAGAATTTCTAAATCGATGGGTATTATATCTGCAATGGCAAAAGCGGCTGCTTAAAGAAGCCACCCTATACACCGACGATGTCAACCTCACATAAGTTGGGTATCTCCGGCCATATAGAGTGCACGTATAAGATAATGTTCCTTACAACAAAAGCGAGTATTTCCCTATGAAGGTATTTTGGGCCTCTTGTATTTGGCATAATCCGAGATAGAGCAAAGCATTTTTTTATGTCTTAGAAGCTATATATCGCAAGTGTTCACTAAAGGATAGACGTGCATCAATCATCACGCCAAAATATTTCAGAAATGGTTAGTTTTCCGAATACTTATCAAAACAGTTTCGGTCTTATGGTCAGCTAGAGTTAATCCCATTGAGCTAAGCCAAGACTTTTCGATCTGTACACTGCATTCGCAGTAATTCTTTGTCTTTACATAGTTACTAACGCTATGTCATTTGCGAATTCAACTATTTTTACTATTTAATGTAAACTTAATAATACTCTATCGTACATCACGTGCCATAGCAGTGGTCCGACTACACGACACGAACACGAATACCAAGACTCTTAACACGTACAAAATACGCACGCGAAAAATTTTTTCCACACGTTACTGCACAACACGCACGAAATATTATTCGTATGGTATTGAAAATCAGAAAATTTAATCGATTTTTTTCAAGAGTCGCTTTTCAAAATATGGCACCGAGTTGGCACTGATATTTGATACTATCGGTTGGCGTACAAAACTTTAAGCTTCAGAGGCCCATACAATATCAACAAATATGCTGGTGTTATGTCTTTTTCGATACAAAATATTTAATTTTTTCTCTACTGAATTTCCAGTAGTACATATTTTACATCTTAAATCCTTTCGTATTTGTCGTGTAACTTTTTCTCAACATGAAACGCCACGAACACGAACGAATTTCAGATTTTTTTTATCACTAACATGTCGTGTTGAGGTGCGCGTGTTCGTGTCACGAAAAAAAACGCGACACGCACCTTTGTCTAGTACCGGGTATAATTCGCCACCGTTGCCATGAAGAATGTTAAATTAAAACATCTTCTAGAATATCATTCATGATAATTTTGCTCTAAACTGTAGAGTTTAAAGAACCAAAGTGTGCAAAAATTACCCTGTTATATTACAATAAAATAAAATAATAATAAAAATAAAGACAGCCATGAACATGACACAATTTATTTTTTTATATTCCTTAAAATATATGTAGTATATATTTTTTCAATTGGAAAATTTATAAGCCACGACTTGTTGACAAATTTTTAAAACATAATAAATCAACAATTAAACCGTGGAGACTTAAAAAAATTTAAATTAAAAAGAGCTTGAAATACTATATGTATGTTTGTATGTATATACTAGAGCTGAGCACAAGATGTTTGCTTGCTTAGTCTTCATGATGTACAGTATTGAATTGTTCTCTCTTTTTAGTGCTCCTGATTTTATGAGAACACTAAATTTTATCACAAGCATGCAACAGCATTTGTTTATCTGCCAAGCGAAGGCATTAGTTATTATAGTGTCGAAGCATATTTCACTAGTGCATACCGAATGACAATTGCAAAATGAGCATACAAGTATAAAAATATGTGTATGTGTAAACTAAAAAACAAACAACGTTAGTTCGCATGCGATACTGTTCTAAGTCGACGGCTCCATTCTAAAACATGCCAAGTCAGAAAAGCCAGTTTTGTGATAAACACCTTCAAAGTTTATTGATGATATCTCGGGAATGTTATGAGATAGAAACTTGACACTTTTTATAATCAAATAATAATTGCAATAGATTTTTTTTAGTTTATTTGAATTTAATATATTTTTGCAGTAGATCATAGCTAAAAGTGACTTAAAATATCTGGTGGTCCTTTCTCACCTACAGTGGTCATCTTAGTACATATATCATGTTTTAGGTAGCAGAAAAATTTTAATTAATTGTTTTTTGACTACTTAATTTTAAACTAAATCATGCTAAGTGTACTTAAAATATTTTAAAAGGGAGGTTTTTCAAAACTTGACAAATTATGCTAAGTACATTTTTGCTCATAACTTTTGATAGTATAGTCCGATTTCTATCAACATCTTACAGAATCTAACTTAGTTAATAAACGTGAATTCAGAAATGCCATTCCCAGCATAACATACTATGTCGAGTTAGCATGTTTTGGAATGGGACCGTCGAAGTGTTATAATTTATTAATTTAAAACTAAAAAATAAAATAAAAATAATATCTTTCACAATGGATATACATACATAATTGTAAAAAGTTCTATTATAACTTATTTATATATTATAAAATTTTTTGTTTATAAATGGTGCACTATGAAGTGTACAATAAAAATATTGCACACTTGACACAACTGTCTATTCAACTGCTGTACAATGGTTTTGTGTGTTTTTTGTTTCCTTGTTCTCTATTTTTACTTTACACTCAGTTACGATCACCACTATAAACACTATTCGCTTTTGAAAAAAATACAATACTGTACACTTTTCCAAAGCCTGTGCTCAGTTCTAGTACATATATACATATGAATGTATGTATGAATGTGCATATGGACATACATATGTATATAGTTTTTGCTTACCCAGCTAGCATTTTAAATCGTCCTATAGTCTACTGGGCACGTTATGAAGATCGTTTATTTTTAGCGTCGACGAGCGCATTTTTTAATCGTAGAAGTATGCTCGCAATGTAGAAACTTTTACAACAGCTGTTTCTTCTGTGAGATTTTTCCACAACACAGCGAAAGATGCTTATATTAACCGTCGGGGAAATTGTTTGAGTTGTGTGCAGATATTGGGCCTTATTACGAGTGCCGTATTTCGACTACGACTACGACGATTTGGTACTAGATTGAAGAACATTATAAACTTTTTTCTTTAATCTAGTACAAAATCGTCGTAGTCGTAGTCGTAATGCGACACTCGTATATCTCATGGGTTTTATTTCTTAAATTGAAAATAATATTTTCTGTTCGTTTCAAGGCAAAAAGCTGGCCATTACTTTTTTTTTACTTTATATTCCTTGTGAAAAGTTATTGAGTGCCCCTAGATCAATGAAACTCGACAGATATTTTTCCAGTAGTCTTAGGCTGTTAAAGAAGCTTTAAAATAACAAAAATCGCACAAAACGGAAAAATCTCCCTCAGAGGAACTAATTCTACCTCTGAAAAATTAAATTTTTTTCATAACTTTTCTCATACTTTTGCTTAGCAAATGCAACTTTTAACGTCGGCGAAAGTTCAAAGCTCTGAACTTCGACCCAGGAGAGCGTATAAGATGTCCCCGCTTTCTTTTGTGGGCGGTGACAAAAATATTTGCAAAAATAATGTGAGTATTAAAAAGATATACAACTTATGCGTTAATATCATAAAAATTAAACTTTTGAACTTATATGGGAAGGGGGGAGTATCCCTCCCCTCAAAACAAAACATTTTCTAACTGACATACGTAAAGGTTTGTTTCTCATACGAGGGCGGTTCGGAAACTTCTTAGCCTAGCACAAAAAGCGCGGTATAAACAGAAAAAAGTTAAGTGTTTTGGAAACTTCCATCTCTGCTATGAACACATGTTAAATTTTGTTTCGATCTGTCAACTCCTTCATATAGAAACAGGTGTTCACAAAAGACGCATTCGCGATTTTTTAACAATGGAAAAATTTGAAATGCGTGGTGTCATTAAATATTTACATAAAAAAGGTATATCGGGACAAGAAATTCATAATGATATGGTGAATGTGTTAGGTGAAAGTGCTCCTTCATATGCAATAGCATTGAAGATGAACCACGTAGTGGACGTCCAAAAACAGCAACAACAACAGAAATTGTAGCCAAAGTGCATGATATGGTATTAAATGATCGACGAATAAAAGTGCGTGAAATAGCTAATATCATGGGCATCTCAAATGATCGAGTCCATTTAATTTTGCATGAAGAACTACAGATGTAAAAGCTTTCTGCAAGATGGGTGCCACATTTGTTAACAGTCGACCAAAAACGCATAAGAATGAAAATTTCTCAAGCTTGTTTGGATCGTTTTAAGCGAAATAAAATGGATTTTAAGCGTCTTTTCATAACTGTTGATGAGACATGGATCCACCACTATACTCCAGAGACAAAAAAACAATCCAAACAATGGACTGAAGCTGGAGGAAGTGCCCCAAAGAAGGCAAAAACAATTCAATCGGCTGGTAAGGTTATGGCAACGGGTTTTTGGGACTTCAAAGGTATTTTATTGATTGACTATCTGCAAAAGGGTAAAACAATAAATTCAGAGTACTATTGCAAACTTTTGGATCTATTAAATGTACAAATTCGAGAAAAACGTCCTGGCTTACAACACAAAAAAATAATTTTTCATCAAGACAACGCACCAGCGCACAAGAGTGTTTTAACAATGGCTAAAAACAACGAATTAAAGCACGACCACCTTATTCTCCTGATTTGGCTCCCAGTGACTTTTACCTGTTCCCAAATCTAAAAAATTATTTGCTGGCAAGCGTTTTACCTCAAATGAAGATGCAATTACAGTTGTAAACCACTATTTTGAGGACCTTGAGGAAAACTATTTTAATCAAGGGATAGAATTGCTAGAAAAGCGTTGGACTAAGTGTATTGAAGTTTCAGGAGATTATATTGAAAAATAAAAATATTTTTGAAAAACTAACTATTCTCTTTCATCGAACCGCCCTCGTATGTATGTATGTACTATGCTTGGTTCATTCTTGTACTTTAATTCAAACTGACTATATTTATGATAAATGAGGAGAAAATTATCGTTCAGTGTTCATTGTTAGTTCGCATCATATGCCCGTCGCCCCCTCCACACATGCATACGACGTTGATGCAGCTGATGATGACGACAATGGAATTAACGTGTTGCACAAGAGTTGGTATTTGCTGTTGCATATTGTATTAATAGTTCATCCATAATAAATAATATACGAATACCTCAATGTTTAGCTGGAATGGAAGAGCTTTATACCTATAATATTAAATATTTAGGTCATTTGTCTTGTATTTTTTTTTTTTTTTTTTTTTTTTTTTTTTTAAATAAAGAGAAGTAACACTCAGGCAATTAATGCCTTCTACTATTACTTGGTGTTACCTTCTTTAGGAAAGGGATAGTGAGAGAGAAGACAGGTGGTGAAGGAAGAGATAGAGGAAAGCTTCATTCTTTTACAACTCTGCTTTTTCGCACGTTTTTACTAATGCAGTGTTGCAGCGCCTCTCTGATGTTAAATGAGGCGTATTAATTTTTTGAAGCTGTGTCTTGTAGCCATTTTATTGATTATTTTACTTCGCCAATGATTTTGCTACACAACGAAGGAGGGCGCTCTGATGTTACATTAGGTTAGTATCTGCTGAAGTCGGTATAGATCAGTGACCAGTGACTATGCCTTCATCACTTGAACTTTCCTACAACAACTGACACAAAGGGACACTAATGCACAACAGAAAAATGCGTGGTGTTGTTATTTAATGGCTGTCGGATACAGGGATTGAACCCAGGACCTTCGGTTTTGTAGTCAACGTGCTAACTACTTCAGCCAACGCCACCCTTAAGTGTTAAAGGTTGAGAAAAAGTATTGTATGTTGGAGTTCAGTGTTTAAAAATGCACATAACATTTGGCGATTATTTCCCTTCAAAGACAAAAATTTTTGGATTATTTGGACTTAATTCCGACCTACGCACACAGCATGTACATATATATATATATTAAAAAAAAAACGATGAGACTTTAAACTCAAAAATACCTCATCCAGGTAACCTCACATGCAAATATGTACCTAAAGAATTCATATGAAAACTTTTGACTTTATATAAATTATATTGAAAACAAACACAAAATTTTCTTATTTAATTGTCGTTTTCAATATAAATTTTCAGTCGAAAGTTTGCTTTCGATATCGTGAAACAGGCCACAACTGCTTCTTTTACTAGGTCGAAAGATATGTATATAATATGTTCCTGAGAATATCGGGTTTCCTTGTGATGGTTTTCGCTAATACTAAGGCAGGCTAGGCTATATCATCGGCAAATGTAGATGTCTGAATCACTACCTTATTTTTTGGTCATCAAACAACTATGAATACATACAGCTAAATATAAAAACAAGTAAGAGTGCTATATTTGGCTGTGCATACATATATATTCAGTATGTACAACCGGATAACGTGAATTGCTTTGGTTCTTCGAATCACAATTTCTTGATATATTCCCAAAAAAATGTTCTATTTTTTTCCATAATTTGGTAGAGCTTTGAAATAAGCACATATTGAGCACTCTGCTTTTGTTCTTTGTATTTTTGGTCTTTTCTAGTCTTTAAAAAAACCATTCCTCCTAAAAACTATAAACTTTTTGTTTTGTTATCTTTTTGTTGAAATTGACTTTATATGTCTTTTAATGAGAGTTTTGTAGATTTATGAATACATTAAGACTGTTGGTCACACCCGTCACATAAAAATTTAAAAAGTTTAATGAAAGTGTAATTAAACATAATAAATACTCGACACTTTCTGACAATAAAATAGTAAGCACAATGAGAGGGTGGCGCTGGCTGAAGTAGTTAATACGTTGACTACAAAACCGAAGGCCCTTTGTTCAAACCCTGTCTCCGACAGTCATTAAAATAAGAACACCACACATTTTTCTGATGTACATTAGTGTTTTATGCATCAGTTGTTGTGGGAAAAGTTCTACTGAGGCAGGTAAAAGGCACTGGTCACTAAAACTATACCGGCTTCAGCCGTTGCTAATCCCAATGCAACATCACAGCGCTCTCCTTCGTCGGTGTTGTGTAGCAGAGTTATCGCCGAAGTAAAATAATCAATAAAAATTTAATACGCCTCATTTACCATCAGAGGCGCTGCAACACTGCAAATAATAAGCATGCAAAAAAGCAGAGTTGTAAAAGAATGAAGCTTTCCTCTATCTTCTCCTTCACCACCTGTCTTCTCTATCACTAGCCCTTTCCTATCACCCTCTCTCACTATCTACTCTTCACCATACAAGTAGCGCAAAGGGATCATTGTATTGGACCCAAGTGAGCTGAACTCTAAATTTCACCCTTACTTACCAGCAGCCTGCTAACATAACCTTACCTTCACCGACGTACGTATATGTAGTATATGGACACATACAGTAGAATCCCGATTATCAGAACACCGATTATCCGGATATCCGATTATCCGGACTCATCATTCGTCCCAGCTCTAATTGTCTAATTGCCTTACATAGGTATTATGTAATTCATTATCTATCGTTATAGGTCATTTCTTGTATATCGACTAAAATTTAAATAAAAATTGACAAATGACAAACATGACAAACTTAATTGTATGTAAATTGATTTTTTGATTTGATTTGCTTTGAAATCGATTATCCAGATTTTCGATTATACGGAATAGCCCTGGTTTATTTGATCCGGATAATCGGGATTCTACTGTACATATTTGTTTTTAAAAAAAATTTTTAATTTTTTTCTCTAGTGCAATTTTTAGTAATTGACCCTTCAGTATTTTTCGATTAAAGAATTTGATTCAAATATTTTATTTTCGATATTAGCAAAAGTTGAACATTTTATTCTATTCCCGTCAACATCGACGTCACGTCACTACAATACTAAAAAATTGGGACTTGGTTTAGTCGCTCTCGAGATCCATACCAAGTAAATTAATTTGTTTTACATTTTATTTGTATCTCCATTTACTAAAAATTAATAAGAACTCGTTACAAGCTGTCAAGGAAAGACCATCGGTTTGATATATAACTGTGCTGAGAGCACAACAAGCAATGAACCTACGTTTATAGTTCAATTAGATATCCATAAAAAATTTAACATATATATAAAAAAATCTTGAATAATGATCTTCCTAAAAAATAAAATATGTTTAAAGAAAAAATTATTTTCGGTTATTTTTTTAACCAAATTTTTTTTTTCAATTTCCAACCCTGGAACCATATTTTTTATATTTCTGTTTTTTTATACTAATTTATTTCTTTCTAAAATATAGAATATATTTAATTACCAAAGAAATAAAGAAAGTTTACGTTTTCCAGGTCTGGAGCTATGTTTTATATTTTTCTAATTTGTATGCCAAACTACTTCTTTCTAAAACATAAAGTATATATAATTTGTAAGCAAAACTAAAAAAATTATTTGACCTAGTTACTTTTATATACATAAAAATTAAACTTTCCAAGCCTGGAACAATCCTTTAAGATTTTCCTGATTACTTATACCAATTTAGTTCTTTAAAAAATATATAAAATATGTTAAGTGAAGAAAGCAAAAAAGAAATAAAAAAAAATTAGTTATATTAAGTTGCTTTAATATCAAAAAAGTTCAAATTTTCCAGCTCTGGAGCTGGGGTTTTAATTCATCTAATTTTCTACACCAAACTTTTCTCTCAAAAGCCATAAATATATTTAATTTATAAAGAATATAGGAAAACATTATTTAAACCTGTTACCTTTATATAACACAAAAAGTGTTAGCTTCCCAACCCTGGTATCATAAAATTAAAATTTTCTGATTTTTTACACCAATCTGTTTCTTTTAAGAACATAATAAATGTTTAATTTATAGAAAAAAAGAAAAAAAATTAGTTTTAGTGAGTTACTTTTATATAACAAAAAAAGTTAAGGTTTTCCAACCCTCGAAACATCTTTTTAATTTTTTAATTTATTTTTTTTTTTCATTCGAAATACCATTTTTATTCGTACTGGAGTATAAAATAAGTTTATTTATTAAAAAAAAAATAAAAATTAGTTTTCGGTAGTTACTTTTATATGGCAAAATAAAGTTTAAGTTTTCCAGCTCTGCAACCGTCTGCTTGATATTGCTGATTTTCAATACCAATCTATTTTGGACCTTTTTTAATACACAAGTCTAAGAACGACGTCTTTTGCTTTTCTGGGAGCTTCGGAAAACCGATTTCACTTACGAACAGACGGACATCGCTTATTCGTCTTCCCTATGCATAAGGATCCAGAATATATATACTTTATGGGTTGGTTATTAATATTGTGGAAATTACACACGGAATGACAAACCTATTATACCGTTTTACAATTTTTTGCTAAAGGGTATAAAAACACGCTCAAATGCAAACACACCCATTAATTTTTAACCGAATACGTACAACTATAAACATCCAATAACTATAACTAAAATTTGTTGACTGTATGAGCTACAATCATACGCATGAGTATAATAATACTCTCGACTTTTGATTGGCTACACAGTTTTATATACAAGGCTATTCTATTTACCCACACGCATAAAGCGCACACTTTCCATTCCATTTTATATACAATTACTTATGTATACAGTGTCGAATAATGAATAAATATGACGAGCATCACGCGTTTATTTGTTTTGTCCGATTAAAATATAGCGTAGTTTAGATTTTTGTATGAACGAGTTAGAGATGCTCTTGTATGTTGGAACCGGATATAGTCATATTTGTTTGAGAGAAAATATGTTAGCATACGAATTGTTGGCGCTGGAATAATTATTACACGCAGTTATTTAAATTAAGACTATTTATTAATGTTTATTCTTTTTTTTTTAGTACTCATTGTCATTGTCTGCTGTGGATATTTCTGCTCATAGGCATATCACAAGTACTTCGTATATATCAAATAGAAAACTGGCCCCAGTGGCACACCCGAAGAGATAAATTCGGCCACACTCAGTTAACTTCCAGACAAGAATGTAACTTTACAAAAGCTTTAGAATTTTTATTGGTCGACTTGTCTTCAATTTTAAAATAATGCCTTCATGCCACTCTTTATCAAATGCCTGAGAAACATCTATAAAGAGGTTCTGGCCCTCTTCAAATGTTCTTCTTATAACTTGAACCAATATATACGTTTGTTCAGGGGTGCTATGCTGACTTCTTAAACTAAATTAATGGTCCGGTATGCACCCATTATGAGCACATAATGCGCTCTTTTTGATTTCGTGATGTTCTCAGAAAAGAGCCTGTAGCAGATTGCCTAGAAATAATATGAAATTCTGATGATTTCATATTTATAAAATGCATGGCAGATTATTGTGATAGGTATTGTGCAAAGAACTTGTTCAAAATTTGGCCAAAATTTTAGATAGAAACTTGGCCTTTTTTCACATTAATGTTTTTGTGAGGATCTGACTACTTTTTTAAAAATTGTCTATAATAACACTTTTAAACTTAAAATTTGTAGTGTGTTTTATTTCTATTCATGCTGACTGGGCCAATTGAAAAAAAAGCATTGTTGCATAAAATAATGAGTTAGAGTGTGATGGGTGTTGAATCGTATACCTTAAAAATGCACTCTTGTGTCATTACAACGGGCCGCCTACACAATGGCAATTTGGCAAGGGTCTTCTAAAAAGAAATATGTAAAATATAGCATAAATTTTAGTAGGTGTGACTCCGCCTACTTTTCTAAATCTGTGTGCAAAAAGGAAAAAGTGCTTAAGTCGAGATAAGCTGATTTTGAGTTAATGATACCGCCGCAATTTGCATATTTGAAAGTACACCTGGACAAAATCTCAGTTTATTTGTGCGATTTTTCAAGAAGTTATAGCAACATGAATTTCAGCTTATCTTTTTTAGATTTCTTATCTGATTTGGAATAATAGCTTAATATAGGTTATATGTACTTTGGTATATTCCAACTTGAATGTATTATTTACAGTGCGTAGAATGATGTTTGCTTAAAAAACTAAAGGTTAACAGATAATTTCCCAATTTAACTGAAAGAGAAATAAATTTCTGAAAATCGACTTGAACGCTTAAAAGTGCTCTCCTGCAAAACCGTCAAATATGACTTATGCCATAAACACAATTGGGACGAACGACGAATTTCGTTCACGTTGACGAATTCGTCGATAAGAATTCGCTGAGTAAATTCGTCGTATGAAGCACAATAACGACCAATTTACTCACCGAATTCTGTTGTCATAATTGATAAAGTTGGTTATTGTGTATGCAAAGAGAGAGAGAGAAAATCGTTTTTTCGTCGTTCGTCGGCATCAGTGTGGCCACAACTAAAAAAATTTTTAATGCTAAATGGGGCTTAAAATAATGCTAAAAATGCTAAAAAAATATTTGAAAATGCTAAAATATAATGCTAAAATTTTTTAATGATTTTTTATTAATTATATCGGTATAACGAAGAAATATTTAATTTAATTTTAATAAAACAAACAAAGTTGATTCAGAAGTTAAAACAACAATTCAGGAACATACAAAATACGAGTACAATTGCTGAATTCATAAAACTTTCTGTATCTTTGCACGATCGTATTAAATATAAAAGTGTAAAACTTGTTGTTGGTAATTTACATATAAAAATTAAATGCATAAAATAATTTTACACTTTTATTTTATATGTATGTTTTAATGTATTAATATGCCTGCTATCAACATCCCAGTAAAAAAAATTGGAAGTCATTCTAAAGGAAGTACATTTTCATTGCTTCCAAAAAATCGATATTTTTAATTTGCCGATAGTTAGCAGAAAACCAAGTAGAAGTTTATTTTAGTCATACAAAACCTTGTAATTCCTCGCTAGTTTTAGAAATTACTCACCAGAATTTTTAAAAAATCGATTTTTTTTAAGAAATTTATGAACTAATTTTGGTCTAAAATTTTAAAGTTATTTGCTTAAATTTACATTAAATTACTGTTTCGTGCTTAAATTCCTATAAAAAGAAACTAATTGTTAAAATAGGCACCTATTACCCATTTTTCCTAGATGAAAATATTATCATAGAACACAAAAAAGGAAATTTTTCTTAAAATTGCTTCCAATTCGGTGACCAGGCAGCGAAAAAGAGAACTTCTTGCAATGACAACCCTATGTAAAAATCATTAGATCGGATCGAAATTTGCACTACTTCCAGATCGCAAACTCTACATTTTCATGACTTTTTTGGAGTGTCTTTTTTTACTGGGATAATATGAAAGACATTTAAAAAATAATTTTTGCATTAAAAAACGGATTAATTTACTTTTTTATTTTTTACTGTACGTCCAGGAGCCGGATTCAGCAACGATGAATTTTGAAGTGTTCGACTCCGAAAAACATAATTAAAATACTTATTTTCTTCTTATTATTAGGTGTTTGACGTTTAAAATACATTAAGGCGGCTATTAGACGCTCATACTCGGTATATGAGCAAGACAGACTTTCGTAGATTCCAACAAACACCTCTTAAAATGCGCGATCTAACTAAGTCATCTTTATGCTTTCCGTACTCTACGTTTCCACATTACATGACGTTTCGTTGTAACTTGAAGTTATAAGTGATTTGTTAAAACAAATGCACTATCAATAATGTTATCACTTGAAAAAAGCATTAACTTGAGCAGTCTACACTTAACATTAACTTAAAGTTTATGTTCAAGTGAGCCTTCTTATGTCAGGTGGAGACCGCAAGTTACGAAAACATAAATGAAATTTGCACTGAATTTGACAAAAGATATATTAAAGGAGTATGATGACAAACACAAACATTCAAAATTCCTTAAAGCTGAAAAACACGAATTTTGAATTATCACACTATTCTCAAATACCAAGTATGACAGCCTAATAGCCGCTTAAGACGTCTTTTGCTGTTTACATGGTTTCCATCATTATACATTTCTACAAAAACGACAAAATACAATGAAATACAGGAGTTTTTACATGTATAAATGGAAAAGAATATATGAAATTTATAAAATTAAAAATGCTAAATAATGCTAAAAAATTAATACAAAAATGCTGAAAAAAATGCTAAATGCAAAATAAAAAATTCACTGCTAAATCAAAATATATACTGCTAAATTTAGCAGTGAAAATGCTAAAAGGGTCACACTGGTCGGCATACAAAATAGAAATAAACCTATCTCAGAGTTCGTCACACACGACGAATTTCGTTCTACGGTGGTGTTGTGTTCATTTTTATATGCGCAAATGTGTTTTATTTTTTATGACGAAAGTTCGCACCGAAATATTCATCGTTCGTCCCAGTTGTGTTTCTAGCATTAAGCACTTTTTCCTTATTGCCACAGAAATATATTTACATATTAAAGTCTGCTTATCCGGAGTACATTAATAAAAAAAAAAATGTTTATGCAAAGTTTCAATAAGGTAGCTCAATTTTGTCTACAAAATGTCAGCTCTCTGCAGTATAATCTTACTTAAATTTTTATGGGCTTGTCCTTGACCACTTTTCTTTCTGCTAGTGCTTATGGTTCATGTAAAGTTTCTTAGAAAAAAGCTAATGCGAAATATATAACTAATAGACTAAGAACTGCTAAGCCGAAGTACATGAAAGAAAAAGCTATAATTTATGGCTGTAGTCACGGCCACTTTTCAAAGCTGGAAATTTTTACTTTGGATAAGTGCAATGTGTTTGAAAAGTTTCAATAAAATTTATCTTAATTTATGATTTTATCAGGCTAAAGTTCATAGCGTTTTGTTAGCCAAATTACATATGATAATTATTAATGAACAAATAACACCAAAGTTAATTGTAAATATTCTGACAAACACGTAGTAGAACGGAACAAGTGGCTGATCTTAATTTTGAGTTTAAAGTGCTTGTTCCCGCCCCCTGATTGAAACTTCCGCGTTTTTAGATTTTTCTTGGTGATCTCAAATCAAAATTTATTTGTGTATCAAATTTCAGCTCTCTAGTGCAAATTTGAGTTTTAAGGGCGTGGCCCGAATACCGGAAAAAACTTCTAGGTTTTAAGATTTTTCTTTTGGCTTACTCATCACTTACCTGTGTATAAAATTTCTCTAGCCTGAATTTTATAAGCATTACTCCGCCCACTATTTTAAACTCACGATATTGTTGTCAGTAGCGCTTATAATGTGATCACGCCTCCTTTTTAAGGTAATAGTTTAAAGTCTTGCATAAGTGCAACGTGTATGGAAGATTTCACCAAAATGACTTGAGTTAAAAGCTGAACATTAAGTTTTTGATTCCGAGAAATATTAGCCTTGCCCCGCCCATTCTGTTAAAATTTGTTGGGTTTTCAGATTTCTCTAGTTGGTTTCTCACCTAGACCTCATTAGTGCAACTTTTAAGTTTTAGTTTTTATGGGCGTAACTTCGCTCCTCTGACTAACATTTTTGTGTTGTCAGGGTTTTTTTAGTTGGTTTCTAACCTAGACCTTCTTTAATATCGAATTTCAGCTCCTTAGCGCAACTTTTAATTTAAAATTAGCATGGGTGTAACCCCGCCCACTTTTCCAAACTCAAAATTTTTTTCGGCCAGTGGTTGTTATTCGTGTCAAGTTTAGTTGCAAACGATTAGTAATATCTTAATAGGCTGAGCCGTAGTACATGAAATATGAGGTGTAAATTGTATGGGCGTGTCAATGCCCATTTTTTTTAACGATAAATCTATAGCTTTGCATTATCGCAATATATATGCCAAATATCAATAAAGTCGGTTCCGTTAGGCGCTTTAGATTTGCTTTTTTATTTCTGACCTTTATGGGCGTAACCCCGCCCTCCTAGCCAAAATGTCCGCGCTTTTTGATTTTTGTAGTTGAAAGCTCATTTAGACCTAGGTCTGCATCAAACTTAAGCTCATTAGCACGAATTTTAATGTTTACGGACGTAGCCCCGCCCCCCTGGCTAAACTTTTTTTCAGATTTTTCTAGTTCAATGCCTACATACATCTAATCGTGTAGCGAATTTCAGCTCTCTAGCTGTAGCGGAAGTGCTTCATCAGTTTGATGAGTGTGTCAGTAGTCAAAGGTTAGTGAGCATGTCTTAAAATATGCACTTTTTGCAACTCCATATCTCAGGAAGCTTTCTTTCGAAAACTTTCAAACTTCAGTTATGAGGTTACATCAAATAACTCTAAGTATGGTTTAAATTTTAGAGTTTTACGATTGCCGGGATAGTTCCCGGAGCAAAAACAACACGAAAGGGGGTAAAAACAACACGAATGGCTTCGTGTAAATATACACACTGCGTGCATTGGCCGGAACTTGGTCTGGCCTAGATTATGAGGTTACATCAAATAACTCTTAAGTATGGTTTAAATTTTAGAGTTTTACGATTGCCGTGAACTATGTTATGAGGGGGGTAAAAACAACACGAATGGCCTAGATTGTAAAAACTAATTGCTTTTCAAATAAAAATACACGTAACCAATAATTTTTTTATAATTTCATTTATTTTTTAATTGCTCAAAAGTGATCTGATTAAATATTCCAAATAAGTGACACAAATAATTTACATAATTTTTTTTTTAGTTTTTTAAAGTTTTTTTTTACTACGAAAGTGCTCAAAAGCTTTAGAAAATTTAAATGGCATCAACATCAATTTAAAACACATTTTGAATACATATTTTTTAAACACAAAATGTTAAATATTTTTATAAAGCTACGATAAATATACATACATATTTTTGAAAAATATAACACACTATCCCTTATATTCACAAAATTTGAAATGAATTTGAAATGTATTTTATTTAACATTGTTCATAAAAAATTTTCTTAAAATAGATTTTAAATTTATTTTATTTTTTTATGAATATGGGGTGTAAATATAAATTTGGGAGAAGTAGTATAATTTGCATTGTGCTTTCAAAGTGATTGGCTGTTAATTATTTTTCTTTTTAAAATTTATTATTTATTAGAGTATTTTGTCGAATAGCGAAAATAAAGTGAAGTCAAGGCTATGATGATTTAATTTTCCGCCTGTTTTCTGTATTAATATTCCTGCACTTTCATTTTATTTTTCACCTTTAACAATTTTGTTGTATTAATTTCAATAAACATATATTGCACACATATTCACAACTAAAGCCGTTTAAATTTTAAATCCAATAAGTTCGCAAAAATATTTTAATGATCAGCATCACGTTTAAGAAATTTCACAAAACGCACAATTTTTTTCATTAATTTTTCGCGTTTTGCCCAACAGATTTCAATGATGAAACAAATAAACGATAACATCATACCGAAGGCAAAACAAATCATCACCAGTTTCAAATCTTCTACTTTCATTGGCTTGAATTCCGGCTCAGCAGTTTCTTTCAGAAATTCCATCTTTTTAATTTGTACCAATTCGGAAAATATTAATGATTCCCAGTGCGATATTAATCCAGCTTCGTTGGCTTGACCGATAAAACTATCCAAGACCTCCTTGTATGGAGAATTGGGCTGCAAAATTAATCCTGTTTTTGCCGATTTCTCGACGCAAATATTAGTTAAACGAAACAGAGGTTTTGACAGCATTTGTTGCTGCTGATCAAGTATTTTCCAATGGAGCGACGACACAAAATACATGTAACGGCTATCAAAGTTATTAACCATTTCATAATATTCCTCCAAACTATCAACAAGTTTTGCATATGGACTGAATTCTTTTGCTCTTCCAACTTCTTTTAAATACTCAAAATCTTCAACGTAAAATGCACTTTTCATGCCAGATTCTTCTACATCCTGCATAGTGGCAATCCTGTGTTCGCTGGGAGGAGCGGTAAAATAGGATTGTATGAATGTGTTGTAAGCTGTATTAAAGATCAATCCAGCCAAAAAGATCATCAAGAAGATTAATTGGCGTGTAACGGAAGAACTTCTCCCTATAGTGAAGCTTTGACCCAATAGTCCACTTAGCACGTTTATGTTAAAAATTAGTTCGTTGAAATTCATACGTTCACGTTTGATTAAATAAGTCGCAGCCACAACCAAGGAAAATAATATGAAAGCAGAGATAATCAAAATGATGCTGATGGTGTCGTAAACTGATACATAAAACTTATAAGTTGGTATAGATTTTTCAACGGGCACCATTAGGCATAAGTCTGAATAGAAAAGTGGTGTAGACAACACCGCATCTTCATCAGAACTATCAATGAAAAATAAGTCACCAGATATATCATAGGTACCGTTTTTAACCAGATCAAATATATCATCAAAGCGAAGTTCTTTGCTTCCCTGGTCCTGATGTGGAAACGTTAGTGATGCATTATGTTTGCGAGCGAACTCCTCAAATAAATGCCCCACGGGACCACCGAGCATAGGTATACCATTTTTCTCTCCTTTTATAAAAATATCATTGTTGTTTCTTGCATGAATAATACTGATAGGATAACCTTTCATATTTTTTGTTTGATCGATGAATAAAGAACTTGTTTCCTTTATATTTAACGCTTTCACTTTCACTTCAAACTGGGGAAATGCGTTAAAATAATAGACCACAGGACCCTTGTTTATCATTTCCTTGATCAAGATGACATTAAGGGCTTTATTTTGATAACAATATTTCAAAATATTCCATATATATTGATCACTGACATTCCTTTTAACCAGCAAAATCAAACGTGTTAACAAATTACGTCTCAATGTTTTCCACAATGCAGCCAAAAGATTCTTATCCTCATCAGCAATTCCTTTTAAGTTTCCTATGGCCAACAAGCGATTATTAGAATTCTTCAAGGAAAAATAAGTTGTGTTTCCCACTAGATTCAAAATTGGCGTTCCCTGCTCCATTAGATTTTTTATTATATCGTCCGTGTTATAGAAATTCTGGCAATCCTTGCCATACGTCTCATTGTGTCTTATAAAAACAATTGTATCATAATGTTGTTCTGCTTTAATGTTGTTTGTTAATTGCACAAGTATTTCACTCAGTTTATTTTCAAATGCGAATACTTCCAAAAATCCAAAAAGGATTAAGGTTAAAGTTGCTTTCACGTTTAAGGCCATCGTAATACTAATCTTAATTCTGATTAGTCCTTCGATGGTTAGAGAGTGGGAAATGTTTATACACATACGTACATATGTATGTATGTATATTTTTTGTTCTTTTCTTATGTATAAATTGTAAAAAACCCTTTGGGAATTTTAGTTCTTGTCAATTGTTGTTTTAGTTTCAATGTTTTACCGATTAAATCTTTACATTAAACGTATTGTCCAATAAAAAAGACATACAGAGACTCGTTTACCCCCACACATCCATATTAAGTAAAGTGGTGTTGGCGATATCGATTTCATATTTTAAAAAACATTATGAGAATAATATAATGAGTAATATATAAATTATCATGAGTTTTATTTTGCTGTGGCGGTAGGGAGAAATGAATCAATAACAGATTAAATACTCATGCCGTGCGCATGCTTTTTATTTTTATATCCTTACCAAATATGTTAAGGGAATTTATAAGTTTGTCATTCCATATGTAATTTCCACAATCAGGGCAATCATGAATAATATTTCGCGTGAAATTTTTCCCAGGGAACAATTCAAACTAATATCAAATAATAGGGAAAACAATAAATTCTAATTGGAAAAGTGTGAAATTTCACGCGGAATTTTATTCATGATCGCCCTGAATATTCGAATGTGACCGCATAAAGTAAATAAACGGGCTTATTCTGAAAATCACGGTACTCTCGAATCACGTGATTTTATTCCCACTTCCAACGCTTTAAACCGTGCAATTTATGAAAGCAATGATGTATTAATTGATGATATATTAATTTTTTGAAATCATCGAGATTTTATATATATATATATATATATATATATTTATTGGATCCTTTAGTTCCTATAAGGAGCATAGGACCTCATCGCGATTTTACTTGACCTATAATCTGGGTCCTTATGAAGTCGTTTAAGCATTGTCCGTCTGTCTGCGTGTGAAAGCGAGTTACTGAAGCTCCCAGAAAAGCTACACACTTCAATCTCCAACGAATATGTCAGAAATTTTCCTAAATAGATCGGTATTAGATATCAGAAAAACCAAAAAGACGGTTGGTTCCGAGGGATAATTTAAACTTTTTTCAATACAAAGGTTAGGTAAGGTTAGCAGGCTGCTGGTAAGAAAGGGTGAAATTTAGAGTCCAGCTCGCTTGGGTCCAATACAATGATCCCTTTGTGGTACCTGTGTGGTAAAGAGAAGATAGTTAGAGAAGGTGATATAGAAGGGATAGTGATAAAGAAGACAGGTGGTGAAAGAAGAGATAGAGGAAAGCTTAATTTTTTTACAACTCTGCTTTTTTGCACGCTTACATTTACGTTGTGCAATTATTAGCCGGAAGCTGTTAATTTGATCGATACATGAGCGGTTGGAATGCAAAACCTTTTGCTCCTTTCATAGCTGTCCATTTAGGGATCTGTGAATATGGTGCTGAAGTTTCTTATTAAATATTTTACAAACGGTGGGAGTTAAACTCTCCTCTCAACCTTTTGGTATAGTTGTAATAACAAAAGAATGCGAAAAAAATGGTTAAGACTTACTCAAAAAGTGGTGGCCACTTTTCGACCATTACGGGGCGATTATCGTAGTCATTAAGCTAAATCAGCTAAGCATGCTAGGTTCCTGGACATGCCGGTGTAGTAGGAAGGAGAGAAAATGGACAGAAGGTGGGCTAGTGCACCCATGGTCGGACCAGAACCGTTTTGTGGACTCGGATTGGACAAAATCCGGCAATATATATCGACGGAGATCAAGAGTAATAGGGAACACCTCTGGCTCAATCTGCCTGGATTGAGGCATGAAAAGCTAATGATTGGAACGTATAACCAAAATCATGTGACTGAGTAAAAACAATCTAAGAATGCTCACAGGCTTTCTCACTGAGAAAACACCTCAACAGATTTGGCATTGAGAAGAACAGCCTATGCATATTCTGTTATTACGAAGATGAAACTCCAGAGCATATTCTGAAGGACTGTGAAGCGTTA
Source organism: Tachina lurida (assembly GCA_944452675.1). Classification (NCBI taxonomy): domain Eukaryota; kingdom Metazoa; phylum Arthropoda; class Insecta; order Diptera; family Tachinidae; genus Tachina; species Tachina lurida. The sequence goes on along the minus strand of OX101752.1, from coordinate 37,698,350 downwards.
TGCCACAGAAGATATAGCCAATTGCGCAAGCACTTATTGGAGGATTGGGAACTGCCAACCATAGGCCCACTGGTAATCCTGATATTCATCAGGAGAGTAGGTTTAGATGAGGTGCTCTAGCACCTGGCTGGGAATACAATGGATATACTTTGGTAGCAGTGTCCTGTGGTTCCCGTCTGACTTAATTCATTTATTCATCGTAGTCATAATGGGCCTACTGTGCAAGGAATGGAAGCGTTACTGATATGATCATTCCTTTGCATCATCGCAATATGCGTACTGTCAAATTTATCGCTTCTATCTTACGGCTCGTTATGGCACATTATGTATTTGGAGTCATACCGCCATTCATCTAAAGTTCAACTCACGCAACAGCTTAACCCGGCTAACCATTCACAACGATGGTTATACGCTGATTGGGTGTTGATTTTTTCGAAAAAAAAAAAAAAAATTCTTCAGCTCTGAAGATCAACAAGCAAAATTGTCACACATGGGTCCGATTCCATTCCAGCTGGAAAAAGTGTCTGTTTGGTACGCATTATGGTGTGGAGGTGTCATTAGGCCGTATACTAAGAGAAAAATTACGATCTTAATTTAAGAACAAAATTCTTGAATTTAGATTGCAGAAATCTTAATATTTCAATCTTGCAATTTGGTAGAGCGTCAATGTAAATTAAATGGGTTTGAAACAACTTTTGATTCGAACGCTCTCAAACTAGTGCAAAAAGAGCTGTTGAGCACAAGTCTAAAATTTGGCCAGTAAGCTTGACGTTCTCAAATTTAAGCATAGATTCTTAATTTATAGAATAAATTCTTAAAGTCAAGAACGTGGTCTTAAACTTTAAGAACGCATTCTTAAAATCAAGGAGGTAATCTTGATTTTAAGATCATATTCTTAAATTTTTACGAATATGATCTTAATTTCAGATTTTTATTAAGAACAAAATCTTGAATTCGATCTTAAAATGAGATTTTATTCAAGATTACAATATTAAATGCAATGTTAATAAAAAAATATTCGGCCATGTCACAGAGCTCAATTCCATTCGGAAACGGAACTGTCGAACACTAGCCGCAGTATAATTCAGCAAACCAGCGGCCCCAACAGTCTGGACATAGCTGACCAATTCCCGCATTTTAGTTTTAGTTTTTTTCGAAACCATTTCCTACAAAAATAGGGTGGATTGAATTACGTTTCCGTACGGAATTTAACTCTGTGACATGGCCGATTATATTCTTGAATAAAGAATTTTCGCATTTAACAGACTACTGAGATTGAAATGATTTGATTTCGAGCGTAAAGTCTTGATTTTAGAACGTTTTTCCCTGGGTGTATATTTTTAAAAATGACTCTCCAAAAACCGATAACGGACGGTGCCACAAGACATGATGGGTTGCGGTCTTATTGCATGGGAAGTTTCCAGAATGCGTAATTTCACATTTTGGCGACATCAATTGAAATAATGCGATTTGAAGCCGGTAGGCCGTTTTTTTCAACGTGATTAAGTGAAGACAATAATCGCAACTTATAGTATGAACATTCTTGATTGAAAACGATGAAAGAAATAAAATCATGTAAAATTTTATTTTCAAGCTTGTCATACACACACACACACACACACACACATACACACACACACATACACACACACACAGACGAAAGCTAAAGCATGAAGGTCATTTTGTTAAAAATTCAAAATCTTTAACAGAAATAACTTTGTTTCTTTTTAGCCGATAACACATTTACAACGCATTAAATTCTTGACCTAAAACATTTGGCTTTAACACAAATCAACATGTTCAGTTCCCAAAAAAAAAAAGTAAAAATCGGCTTAAAACTTGCCTAAATTAACAAAAAAAAAAAACAAAATGCAAACTTTCTCTGAAAAAAAAGTATCAAAGAAACTGTGCTTTTTGGAAATTTTATTCTGCTTTATTTTTAAATTTTTTGTTTTAACTTCCGTAGTTGATATGAACAATCGTGTGGCATGTTGCAAATAGTGACTTAAGTTGGTAATAAAGTTTTATTGGCCACATAAACAAAGCCAAAACCACACAATAAAAGACGGCCAGCAGTCATTGGAAATATTATTTTTTTCGCATTTATTTTACTTTTCTTTAACTCCCAGTTGGCACTAAAATAGCAACATACTCGTACAAACGTTGCAACACATCGTGCCATAACCGCCAAAAAAACTTAAGCGACATAATTTTTGAGGTTCATTTTTTTGACAAAAATCGATTATTCACGATCGTAGATAATCGATTTTCGTTAAAAAGCGATGTTCAAAAAATATGTCGCTTAAGTTTTTTTGGCGGTTATGGCTCGACATGCTTAAGGTTGTATGTACCTATATGTATGTATATTTTTTTCTCCAAAAATTTAAAGAATTTATCACTGAACAAAATTATAATGATAAGCAACAAAAGAACATAAAGAAATAAATTGTTTCTTGTTGCATATTTTTCGTTTTGGTTTTTGAAATTTATTCCTTAAGCACTTATTTAGCCCTTTTTGGTTTTCTTTAGCAGAGGTTAGCATGTCAATTTTGTGGCATGTTGAAAAACCATATTCTTTCCAATTTTATTTATTTCAAATATTTTGAATAATAACAAAACTGCGTTCACACACGGTAATTTGTGTAGGCCAACAAGCTTTTCTTCGGCAGACTTTTGACCGATTGTAAAAATTCTTTATTTGTCAGAGAAATTATAATTTCTATTTGGTGGGCGGATACACGCCCAATAATTTTTTTGAGCTATTGTAACGACATAATACCGTAGTTGAAAAAATGGGCGAAGCCATGCCCAACAAAACTTAATGATATATTTCATACACTTCTATTTGAGTGATTCATATGAAACTTGCCACATACCTTGAGCTCACAAAAAGAAGATCTTGCATTCAAAAAAGAGGTAGGGACCACGCCTATTTTATTTTAATATTATATATCACGTGCTTGCACTTAACTTAATCCTAAAAAAGGCGCAATATAACAAAAAAAAAAAAATGGGTGGGATAGATAATGCTTATTAAAATTTAATATTATATTTCATTCGTGTATATATATATATATATATATATATATATATATATATATATATATATAACGAGACTTCTAGTCGCCATTCTCACCACAAAGTGCTCTATTGCAAGAATGTGACGAATTACGTCCAAGGCAGCTTGAGAGGTGATCCTCAGATCACCTGGGCTGCCCAGCGCACCGCTGAACCAGCGCAACCTCTGAAATAACCGGTCTGACAACCTATGTGTAAATTCCGTTTACTCGATAATAACAATTATAACTAAACGCATATACATATGTACATATGTATAAGTAAATATAGACTTTGCTAACCTGATTGGCAACGACTTTGAATAGGATTATAGATAAAACATAAACAATATTTTATTTAACTAAATCTAAACCAAACACAAAAGTATGCTGATGATGAAGGTGTAGTGGCCTTCGAAAACAGCTAGTTGTTCCGTTCTACTACGTGTTTGTCAGAATATTTACAATTAACTTGGGTGTTATTTGTTCATTAATAATTATCACATGTTATTATTGGCTTACTAAGCGATAAGAACTTCAGGCTAATTTAAGCTTAAATTAGACGTGACATAGGCATAATGCTATAGACATAACAAAATCAAAACTCAATTGGTTTCTATGGTGAGAGTTATGGCGTTATGGCGAGTCACGTATATTCAAATAAAGTGTTGCCCATTAGTTTGGTTTGAACGGCTGTTTTCTATAGCTATGGTTATATCACGTCTGATTAAATCTTAAATTATGGATATACACAGAGAAAAAACTGCCTCATAGAAGATTTCTCTATGAACCGTTTTATTAGGCTAAGGGCTATCCCAGCAGAAAGAAGCGAAGATTTTTTCATATAAATTCCTTATTAATTTTATCAAGAAGAAAACCACATAAAATCAAGAGGAAATCCTATTATTCACAACTTTTTTTACTCAATTTCCGTTATTTTTGGCACAAAAAAAAACAATCCATAGAGAAAAACTTCTTGATTCTATTAGGTTTTCTTATAAATTGTAAACTATAAGGATTTCTTGTTGATTTTATAAGGTTGCCTTCTTCATTTTTTTAAAAAGGTTTTCTTCTTAATTTTTTGATTTTATTAGGTTGCCTTATTGATTTTTTCATTAAGGTTTTCTTCTTGATTTTAGTAGGTTCCTATATGAGTATGTGTAAAGCATCTTATTTATTTTTTTAATAAGGAAATCTTCTTGAATTTATGAGGTGTCTTGCTATTTCATATCTATAAATAGACATAGGGAAAATTTTTTTCATGATCTTTTTCATTTCTGTATAAGAATGTTTGCACAATAATTTCAATGGTTATCCAGGCTGGTTGTTAGCATATTGGGTAGAGTGCTTGTCTATCAGGTAGAAGTTTGCTGGTTCAATACTTGGTGAGTAATTTAGTTTAGAATATAACATAATGTGTATATAACATGTATGTATAAATAAATAACATCTACAATATACTACATACATACATACATATGTATATGGTATGGAATTTAAATGAAAATCATAAGTACAGAGAATAAAGACACAATTTTGTTTTTATTTTTTATTGAAAAAAGTCAATAAGATAACCTCATAAAAACTACAAGATTTCTTCTTGATTTTTCCAAAAAGGTTTTCTCTATGAAATTAATAAGATTTCCTTATTGAAAAAAACCCATAGAGATTTCTTATTAATTTTGTTCTATTTTATGAGGTATTTAGTAGGCATTGTTTTCTTTGTGTAGAAACAAATGAAGTTCGAACAATATTTATTAAATTTAACTAAAATCAAAATTATTTTTAACTTGTTAGTGCTTGTTTTTGAAGTCGTTTAATTTTTTTTAGGTCAGTCTTCCAATTTCCAGACACTTTTTAGCCGAAAAAAACCGGTGGCGCCTGTTCAACGCTATACGGCGGCTAAGCTTAGCCGGCTCTCTGCCGATCGGCCTTACATGCGCCTTGCGCGTGGTTAGCAAGCTGTTTGTTGGGAGTAAAGATGCCAGACACTAGCTTATTCGCCGCTTATAAAAGTGTTGCCAGTTTTTCACATAACATTTACCACGTTTACATGTACAAACTTGAATCATGTCAACACATATAGATATGTATATATATCAATCTGCACGTTCCGTATGCAATTTGTTATGTCGATGCATTGATTGTTTAAGCGCAAAACAACATCGGATTATATCAATGTTTCGACACAATGCATCGAGTGTTTTTAAAATATCGATGTTTTTTTCCCATCCCTAACCTTTACTATACCTCTTTTCCCTCTCGCCCCAAAGTAAGAATTTCTGCAGTAAGTAAAAACAATTTATAGTTTTTATGGGCTTGCAAGGAATGAAAAAATTACAAACTGCCAGCCAAACCGACTTTATCGCTGATGGGTGTTTTTCAGTGAGAAAATTTCGTATTTTGTATAATTAGTAACATTATGTAACAACAATTTAACTTAAAAATTCATACATACATACATACATATACATATCTATTTTCAACTTGTACTATTTGGTAATCATTTATTTTATTTATTAGCTCTTTCGTTTTCATTGATTAACACATATTCCAATGGTCGTAAATAATTTTCAAGTTAAAATATTTCGCAGCATATAACTTTTATTTGTCTGCTGAAGCGAATGGCGGCGGTATTTGTGTATGTTGCATGTTTAATATAAATAAATTGTTTATATTTTACCGAATTTTTTGTGCTATTGCAATCGTAACGCTGGCATAAAATGTTTGAATCTTCAGTAGCATGCCACCACAAATAATCACTAGTAAATTCATTCCCTCGGTTTCCACAAAAAAAAAAAAAAAAAAAAATTACAAATAACTTTAGTTTGTTTTCTCTGCTGTGATTGCCATGAATTTTATTGTGTGATAATTTGTTTAGATTATTTTGGCAAGTTTTATTGAAAGTGAAATTATTGACATCACAGGTTAATGAAAATTTATTGTTTAAGTGATTTTCCTTATGGGTCTTTGAAGCTGCGTGCTAAATACTAATTTTTTTTTTTTTTTTGGTATGTTTTAATGTTTGAAGGGAAAATGTACAGCTGAAGTCTGCAGCTAGACATGCTAACTAAACCAACAACAAGTACATATTTTAAATTTAACCCTTTATGGCGCCATGTTGCACATATGCAACAAAATATTCAACCCTCATAAAAACCATCAAATACAGGCAATTGTTAATTTTATTTTAATGCAATTACTTTCGGACAATATCTAGTTTCAATCTGTAAAATTCGTGCTTAATAAAAAATTGTATCTCTTTCATCACAACAGATTTAAAATACCACCACAAATCAATGTTACCGTAGTGCAATTTTCTAAAAACTTATTTTGCCAGCGTTTAAATTCAATAAATTTTGTAAATGTCCAAGTCAATTATTGTTTTTATTGTTAGAATATTATCAGTAAAGTAATTTCTGAATTGGAAGTTTTATTGCCAAGATATCTGACTTTATTTCCTCTTAATTGTTTACCTTTTTTACTCTAATAAATAAAACTTCAATAAAATCCTAGAACAAAATTTTTTACTTGTGCTATGAGCTCCTATAATCTGTAGAAAAAAACTATTTTCCCAATGTTGCGTCACAAAGGGTTAAAAGTAAGATTTTTTTGTTGTTGCTCAAATTGAATAGTTTTATGTGTCAAATTATGCTTTTGGGTAATACCAATTTTCTGGTTTGATTTTAAACTCACGGCCTGTCCCACGATGTCATCAGAAATCTTTCGATCGACAACTTGCATTGCAAACAACAATCGATCGAACGATTTCTGGCGACATCGTGGGTCAGACCCATTACTTTTTTTTTCTCTATTACTACGTTTATACCAAGGCACATCAATCAGGTACCCTCATTACTACAACAAATATTACAATAGCAATAACCACATGTACTTTGTTGGTATAAATTACGATCTTACTTTTCAAAGCAGGGTAGCATCGTCAGAGTGTATGTTTCTTGTAGGAAATGTCAAACACCATACAAAACTGAATATTCGTTTGGTGTTTGAGGATAAGGCAAATAAAAGCATGCTTTTAGGCTTATACCTACACAATCGACATTTGACATTTGACTTGGTATATTGACATTAGTCACCTGGTGTAGTGCTGTCACCTAAAACATGCGCCTTGGCTTATACGCACGACTTATTTGCAAATAAAACTGTATGTACATTGTTGCCATATTTAATGTTTTATTGCGACTTACTTAACTCAGAAAACTATTCACGATTTAATTTTATCATGACAAATGTCAAATTCTATATTGGAAAAAGAGCTAACATAAAAAAAATTATTTTTCAATATAAAGTTTGACTTTTGTTATGAAAAAAAATATATCAGTTATAGACGTAGGATTAACGAACTATTTGAAGAATATAATAACAATAAAAACAAATAATTATTTGTAACATTATGCATTTGCACAATTTTTTGTCAGCACAGTGTTGCCAGTTTAGGGAATTTGTCCCCGAATTCGGGATTTTTTTTTCGCGATTGGCAATGAAAATTAAGTATTGGGTATCTGGAATTTTTGGGGATTTTTTTTATAGCTGATGGTCAAACATGAATGATTTTTGAACTAAGATATATGCGTTTTGGCAAGTCTAAAAATGTGTGTTGCTATTCACAGTCCATGGTTTCTAATAAAGAAAAAGCGTCAAGGCAGATTAACCAATAATTAACCAAACCAAAAATATGTAACAAAACGTAATACGACTTGTTGGAAGCACTTCTTAGAATAAGCACACACTTTAAAAATAATTAAATTTGTTGTGAGAAATTTAATCCTTCTGCTGAAATGCTAAAGGTTTTTAATACAAGTAATATGTACAACACAATTTCTGAGGCTGATTTAAGGGATATATCGTGGGCATAGGGTGTAAAACTGCTAACTCACTTTAACCATTTTTTGCATGAAAGACAAAATACTGTTAACATTTTCTATACATAGCTTATAAGCAGAAAAATTTAATATTAAAACCTCGAAAACAAAGATTTTGCTTCATATGTGGTGTTTCATTTTAATTCAACATGATTTGCAGTAATCTTCAAAGAAAATTTTTCCTTTTGAAATAACTTTATTTCATGTTGATTTAACATTCAGTGCGCAACTTGTGTTCTTTTAGGCTATAAGTTTAAATTTTGTAATAAATATCAATTACAGTGAAACCTCTCCTAACAGACACCACCCATCACCGGACACCTCTAATAACCGGAACCAAAATTAAAATAAAATAATGTGTACCACTCTTATAAGCGGACATCTCTAATAAAAGAGGACACTGTTATTCATATTGAATTAAAGTTTAAACCTTGATGATATTTATTTAGTGAGTATCTAAAAAAATATTGATCGCGCTGAGTTCAAATTCAAACCTTGGCCGGGGAAGCCATCTATACATAAAGCATACAATTCTCTTGAGTGCATCACTTATAAGATAAACATGATGCTTCATTTGAATTTAAGGTTACACGTTTAAGTTTTGCTTTTCACAGTTCAATACACTCACACTTTTTCACTAATCCAATCATACCCTTAAAATTTGCTTCGAATTTGTTTGAAAATGTTCTTTTCAATTCTGTGTTCAAATTAACAGGCAATGAAACAGCTGATAGCAATTCTAATGAGCCCATTTTTGTTCTCGTTTTTCAAATATTCTTATTATTAAATATTTTTGTGCTCTTTTATTACAAATAATATTACACTACCCCGAAAAATAGTAATTAAATTAAAACAAATATATTTGTGAATAAAATAATAAGTACACACAAAAATTTCAATTTAAAATATACTTAAACAAGGTTAATCTAATCTTTTTCGGCAATGATTTTGCTTCATATGTGTTTCATGTTAATCTAACATGATTTATAGTAATTGTCAAAGAAAATTTTTCCTTTTGAAATAACTTTATTTCACGTTGATTTAACATTTATGTACTGTTAAAATCAAACTGAAGAATCATGTTGAATCAAAGTTATTTCAAGTTGGAACAACATTAATTTAATTTAATGTAGTAATTGTATTTTATTAATTATTTAACTTACGTGTGGTTGACATAGTCATCAGAAAATTGTTTGTATATAAATTAAGACAAGATTTGAACTCGGAACTCATCGCGTGGTAGTCAACTTGTTTACCCCTGCAGCTACGACAACTTTAAATATTCTTAAGATACGCACTCATATGTACCATCTTAAATTAAATTTTAATTTAACATTACTTCATTGATCATTTAACATACAATTTATTTAAAAAGTTTTAGTTAAAAAAAACACAAACAAAAGGCTTTGACCTGAAAAGTTTTAATTGAAAAAAAAAATACAAAATACTTTGTTTTGACACCAGGATTCGAACCTGCGATCCTCCGACTGCAGGACTAGTACACTGCCTACCAGCCAGCAGCAGTTTGTCGGCTGCTTACAAACATCAACAAAAGACAACAACAAAAACAACCTACTCAACTAAGCACAAAAGTGTATTGCAGCTACCCTGCAGATAAAAGGAGTATTATGTGGTCAGAAACATACTAGTTGCTTTTGAATTCAGACTGGTTGCACATCTGTTTTTTTTTTCATACAACGAACTATCGACTTTTACATTGAGTTGTCATAGGAGCACAACTAGTTGTTTTGTGTAGAGTTGCATACTAGTTGAAGAACTAGTTGCTGTTATACTAGTTTATATCAATGCCTGTTATGGATAGTTTTCTACTATTATTTTATAAAATAGTTTTATACCAGTATTCTATAAAATAGTTTAATACTAGTTACGCCCAATGCGGTTGTATACTACTCCAATATATACCGAATTCGGGAAATTATTTTCTACTAATAAAACAATGTAATTTTTAAATTAATTTTAAAATTTAATTAAAAATCTCAACTAAAAAGAGAACAATTCATTCAAAATATAAAAACTCAACAATGAAAAACACTTACTGCGTATTTAAATTTAAATGAAACTTATCCGCCGCCAAAATAAAATATTGTTGAGAGTTAAGACACTGATCGATTTGTAATGACGCAAAAGACATTCAAATTCCTTTACAAAAAATTTTACCACATACATACACACACACACTTGCTGCATTCCATTTTACAATGGAAATATTGCACAGGCAAAAATTCTTTTTTTTCCATGTTGTTTACATGACAAAAAAAAAGGGAGAGAAAGAGACAGCGCGTCGCTTGTAGAGAAGTGCAGCCGATATTTCATCAAGCTTCTTAGTTCTGTCTCTTTATAACTAGTATAGGACTGTTCCAAAACGTAACTACTCCAAAAATTAGCAACAGGGTATGAACAAAGCAAATATACACCAACACACTCAAACAACATATTATTCCTTGTAAATTTCATGTGACTTGAATGAGTTTGAATCAAGCTTTTTGCATGTTGATTTTACATTGGAGTTTTTTTTCTGTGTTTACAATGATGTGAGGCGACGGCATCTTGAAAATAAAATTGCTTTGAAATTGCGTGCAGCCTACGTCACAGCTTTTTGTGTAACTCTCTAGACGAGAGGCTACAACGTACATCTTCTGTACATCTATTATGACAAAAAAAAAAACAAAAACAGCGCGGTATTGCGCAACTTTATTGAGAGTAGCAGATGGCTCTGTCGGTAGAGCTCCTATCTACAGGGTTAGAGGGGTTATAACATGGTTCTAATACCATTAAGTTTTCCACTTTCCGATATTGGGGCATGTTCTGACACTCGCATTTCGTATAACATTTGCGATTGTGACTTGAACTCGCAAGTGAGGTGTTGTGCCAATCGCAATCGCAAGACTCTTGGCGAGTTCAAATGGCAAGAGTATACTGAAGTGAAATAATGAATTTAGCCTAAGCCAAACTTTAAAGAAACTCTAAAATGGTTAATAAATTAAATTAAATATTTTTTCTTTTCTGGTTTCGTAAAATTTTTATTATAAAATTGAAATTTATAAAATGCTTTCTTGTTTTTGTTAATTAATGTTGTGTTTGCATTGATTACATTGTTGAGCAATGTATAAGATGATTTCAACAAACAGCTGACCTAATTCAATATGGTAAGTCGAAAGGAAAAAAATATGAGTTACAGAACATGATTAGCGATTTGCAACTCACATGCGATTTGAAAACCATGCGACTGTCAGAACATACCTGATTATTGTAATACTTTTCATCTCTTCAAATCAAAATCTCTACACATTTATTTTTCAACTGTACAGAATTAAATGATCCGCCTGTATGGGAATTACGGGTTGTTTATGTACGTACTAGTCTTTCGGATGCTAAATATTATTCCTAAAGACGTAAGGGACATACAAGGGATGCTATGTATATTTCGATAGTAGCTAAAATCTGGCAACACCGTAATGAAGTTCGAAATTTTTTTTTAGCATAAACGCACTCACAACGTTTGGACATACAAGTGCTATTTGTTTTGTTTGCAGTGCGTTCAGAAAATCAGTTTGACAAAAAATGGAAATTTCAAGAAAAGCTTTCCTTGGATTTATTTTTACAACTTTCGAAGTGGTTTATCTCAACAAGAATGTGACGATGAATTCAGTTCTTTGTATGGCGATAAAGCACCATCAAAACATACAGTATATTGCTGGTATAGTGGATTCAATCGTGGTCGTCCAAAATCGTTTGTTGCGCCACTAAACACCGATGCAGTTCGTGAACTGATAGTGCAACATCATCATGTAAAATAGGACCATCTTTGCACATCACTTCTACTTTAATACATTAGATTTGTGCATGAATACCTAGTTGTAAAAAATTTTTTTTTTCTCGTTGGATACACCATAATTTATTAATCGCTTAAAAAAAAAGGTTCGTGTCCAATGGCATAAGGAAATTATTAAAAAAAAATAGAGGTGTCTTAGGACACCCGGTTATAGCTATCCTGCTTAGCTATATACAACAATCTCAATGTGTTAAATAGCAATGCAATAAAATTATATTTTATGATGATGCCAAACTCGCAGCAAATATTTCAAAACGGCTTACATTTATTTCAACATTATTTGCTTTTCTAGCGGCGTACGATTAAATTAATGTATTGTTTGTGGCCGGCGGCGGCTGTTAGCCGGTGTACAATTGAAACAAATTGAGCAATCTTTCTCATTGTTTTTGTTTAACGCACTTCAAAGAACGAAACAAAACAAAATCAAAAAATTCGTTTTTCTTTAAGTACAAAGAAATCCAAACAAAAATAAACTTATAACTGTAATTAATAGTGTCGATTATTTTTGTTACGAAAATCAAAATCTTGCTCCTGTGTGTCGTGATATAAATAGCATAGCTATAAAAGTTCAACCGTGGTGGTTCAAAAGACGTTTATAAAATGGAATCATCGATGTATGCTTATAAGCCGGAAATAGAACAGCAATCGACCGTGTGGGTATTCCCAGGCGAGCTAAATCCAACAAAAGTTGTTCGTGGAAGCAAATGTGGCCACTCTTCCGCTTGAGCAACGTAGAACTGTTAATTCTGAGTGGTGCACGACTATTTGTTTGCTGGAAGTCTTCGAATTAATTCCTAAAACTAACCCCCGACGACGCATCATTCTTCATCATTACAATGCGAGCTCTCACACAACACGTTCCAAAAAAAAAATTTTTTTTTGAGCAGCCAAAACATCGCATTGATGACTCATCCTCCGTACAGACCTGACTTGGCACCCAATGACTTCCTCTTGTTCTTGAATATCAAAGGTAAAGTGGAAGAAATCGTATTTGGAAAAATTAAAAAATTATCTTCACACATGCGATCCACACTGACGGGGTCTCTTAAAAATTATTCTAAACTTTTTCTATTTCGTTACACAGTGTAATTTGGTTTTATTGTTTTGTTTAAATAAACATTAATGTATAAAAAATTAATAATCATATATAAAAAGACGCAAAGTATATAAAACAAATTCAACCATAATATTAAATCATTTGAAAATGTTACACATACATAGATATGTATCTCCCATCTCAGCGTGTGTGTTGACAGCATATTATTCGCCAGCCGTTTTCATTCAACTTGAACTTTAAACAAGAAAAACAAACAGGCAAGATTTTCTAGTTTAATATCCATCGCATTATATCAATTACTCTATGAATATTTGCTACTTCCTTCACCCCCGAAAGCATTAGTAACTCTATGCTTTATTTATAAGATAAAAATTTAGCTTCTCAACTCGCAAGACATTTATTTGTGTTGCCGTAATTAATGAAAATCCCCCAAATTATGGACACAATAAGGTCAATACTGTGTGGTTGCCAGGCGTTCAATGTGCTGCCGTATTGTCGTTGCCAAAGAAAATACAACAAAAAAGCCAACTAACTACACACCTGGTTGCAAAACGCTATTTATTTACTTGCGTTACTATTTTTTGCCAGCTTTTTTTATTTTTTTATTTTTTTTTATTAACTTTATTTGCTCAATATGTATCTTTCTTGCATATTTTGACTCATGTTTAAGGCATTGCTTTTTTTTTTGCTCTTCTTATGCTTTTTAATTTAACTGGAATTTTGTCTTAGAGAAGAGGAAAATAAGCCAACCGTGCTTGCTAACCGTAGTTATAATTTATGTGCACAAATACTTTAATCAAAAAATTTATGGGTTTTAATGCAGCATATTTTTTTTTTCTTTTTTTTTTTTGTTCAACCAAACTTTTGTTTGGTAAATGATTTTTTATTAGTACCTATGACAATAAAAAAATATGTAGGTTTAATTAATTAGATATGAATACGAATTATAATAAATTTAGTAAAGTGCGACTTTGACTCGCGCACGAAGGGTTCCGTACGTTGGGCTTTGAGCACATGTTTTAATACAGTTCTTTTTACGTTTTTTCAGCTGAAATAATTTTTTTTTTATTATTTTTCGCTGTTTTCTCGTTTTGGCGATTTTTTTTAATTTTGGCGATATTTTTAATTTTGGCGATTTTTTATTTTGGCGATTTTTTTTTCATTTTGGCGATTTTTTTCATTTTGGCGTTTTTTTTATTTTGGCGATTTTTTCATTTTGGCGATTTTTTTTCATTTTGGCGATTTTTTTTCATTTTGGCGATTTTTCCGGTTTTTCGCGATTTATTTTCGATTTAGAAATTTTTTTTAATTTGGTGCTTTTTTTTTGTTTTGGCGATTTTTTTTTGTTTTCGCGATTTTTTTTTGTTTGGCGATTTTATAATTTTGAGATTTTTTTGTTTTAGCGTTTTTGAAATTTTCAAGAAGTTTGCTCTTACGGTTTCCAAGATATAGCAAGTTATCAAAATTACATAGTCGAAATTACATTAACTGATGGTACACCCTTTAATTAAACTTTTTCAAATTTTAGTGTTAATTGTTGTAGTCTGTTTAAAAATACACTAACTTTACAAATTTCAAGTGTATATACATACAATTGTATGTATATTACATGGGATTTTAACATTTTGCTTGTTTTGGCACACCCTTTAATTTCCAACTCGCATGTATTTGTTGTTGTAGCGGCCAAGGGTCTACACACTGTGTCCAAATTTCAGGTCCGTAGCTCTTACGGTTGTCGAGAAAATACCCTGTGACGGACAGATGGACAGACGGACAGCGTAGCGAAAACAATAGGGTTTCTTTTCACATTTGGTGTACGAAACCCTAAAAATGAGTAATTGCAAGACACTAGACATATTTCTCAGGCCTAATGACACGGGTAACATGGTTGTGTCTTTGAAAAAATGTGAGCTGCTTGAGTGTAATTTGTTATACCCTTTACCAAAAAAATGGTAAAAGGGTATATATAGATTTGACATTCCGTTCGTTATTTCCATAATATTAATAAACGACCCATAAATTATATATGTACATATATTCTGGATCCTTATGCATAGTGAAGACGAATAAGCGATGTCCGTCTGTCCGTTTGTCCGTCTGTCTGTACGTGAAATCGTTTTTCTGAAGCTCCCAAAAAAGCTAGAGACTTCGTTCTTAGACTGGTGTGTCAGATATCAGAAATATTGAAAATCAGCAAAATCGAGCAGACGATAGCAGAGCTGGAAAGCTTTAAATTTGTTTTGCCATATCAAAGCAACTACCGAAAACTAATTTTTATTTATTTTTTTATAAATAAACGTATTATATTATTACTTCAGTATGAATTAAATTTGTATTTAAAATTTAAAAAATAATAAAAAAATTAAAAAGATGTTTCCAGGGTTGGAAAACTGTAACTTTTTTTGTTATTTAAAAGTAACTTACTACAACTAATTTTTTCTTTTTTTTCTTTAAATTAATCATATCTTATATTCTTAAAAAAAAAAGATATTGGTGTAAGAGATCATAAAATAAAAGAGGATGATTCCAGGGTTGGTAAACTTACACTTTTTGTGATATATAAAAGTTAGTAGGTCTAATTAATTTTCTTCTTTTTCTTTATAAATTATATGTATATATTTTACGTTTTAGAAAGAAAAATTTAGTGTAGAAAATTATAAAAATTAAAACCACAGCTTCAGAGCTGGAAACTTTTAATTTATTTTTATGGATATTAAAGTGACTAAATAAATAAAATTTTTTTTAAATTTCTTTTTTTTTCTTTGTTCACTTAACATACTTTGTATATTTTTTTAAGAACTACAAGATTGGTATAAGGAATCAGAAAAATCCAAAATTGTGATTCCAGGGTTGGCAAACTTATACTTTTTGTGGTATGTAAAATTAACTAGGTATAATTAATTTTTTTTTTCTTAATAAATTAAATATATTTTACGCTTCTGAAAGAAAAGTTTGGCGTATAAAATTTGAAAAATGAAAACCACAGCTGCAGAAATGGAAACTTTGAACTTTTTTTGATATTAAAGTAACTAAATAAAACTAATTTATTTCTAATTTTTTTTTCACTTAACACACTTAATGTATTTTTTAATTTAGAAAAGTCTAAAAAGATGATTCCAGGGTTCGAAAGTTTATTGTTTTTATATAAAAGTAACTAGTTTAAGTTAGTTTTTTCTTTTTGTGTACAAATTTTATATACTTTATGACTTAGAATGCAATAGTTTGGCATAGAAATTAGAAAAATAAAAGACATAGCTTGAGAGCTGGAAAACGTAAACTTCTTCTGGCTTATAAAACTAAATATTTCTTTGGTAATTAAATATATTCTATATTTTAGAAAGAAATAAATTCGTATTAAGAAACAGAAAACTAAAAAACATGGCTCAAGGGTTGCAAATTTCGAATCTAAAATTTTTGAAATGGTAAACTTTGGTTAAAAATTTTTTATACTTGAGTATATTAAACTTTACAAGTTTTATAAGTACAAATTAAATTAATATGAATGTAAATATAGCTATCATCAATATAAATGAATTTTATTGAATAAATATGTTATTTTTTAATTATTTTTTTAATTATTCTTTAAATAAAATTAAAAAAATTAATTTGGCTTAAAAAGCGATACGAACATTAGCCTGTTCAATTCATAAGAATATAGAAAAAAATGCAGTTCGAAAAATAATAATTAAATTAACTAAAAAAATTTTATTTTTTTTCGCAAAAGAAAAAGTTTGAATCAAAAAAGTCAATTTGGGGATTTTTGGGGGTGACAAATCAAAAATTGGGGATAAGCTCTGGAAAAAACTGGCAACACTGCAACAAGGCACAACAGTGTATTACGGCTCAGTTACCCGACTGTAATGTAAAGTAACTGCAACGTAGGAAACAGCTGATCGATATTTTTATATGAGAAGTAGGTTATGTTACATTACATCTCTAAAACCATTTACATTACTTTTCACATAAGAATATCGATCAGCTGTTTCATACTGTTGCTGTTACTTTACATTACAGTCGAATAACTGGGCCTGTACAGAGAAAAAAAGATTTGTAAATATAATTAATTTATTTGTAAATACAATTAAAAACTTATTTCAAAAGGCACCTACAAAGATTTTTGTAAATACAAACACACATTTGTAAAATAACAAAAAAAATTAACTTAATTATTTCCAATTAAAGGCTAAGAAACTTTTTGAAAAATAGCAAATAATATTATTCAATGACAACCTTAGTAAGAAAAAAATAAGCAACATATCGTCGTTGCCCAGACGTGATCGATTATAGAAATTTGGTTATATAACCCACAGTATCACTATTTCATCGTTTGCTGCTGTGCGCCATCTTCGTTCGCCCAATTTTGTAACTCAATCTTTGCTGCATGGAAAGGTTTTGCGTTTACTAACGTAACGTTCTGGTCTTTTCGCCAGTCCATTTGCAAGTTTATATCCGATTACGTCGTAGTGGGCCGGTAGCCATACAAAACGAATTTTGCCATGTACTGTTTAAGCGTTAATTATATCCTATTTAGCAATATATTAACCTAAAACTGTCCTCGATTTTAGTCTCGTGGTTGCGATTGTACTAATTGGCGATTTGCTGTCATCTAAACAGTGATACATTTTGAAACCTCCGTGATCGCACGAACTTCCGCCTGACAGACTGTATTAATGTCAGGTACATTGGAAGTAAACCCTTCATTCAGGCAATGAAATTCTTTTTTATATCATGACATTTATCAAAAGAAAAGCATTTAAAATTTAATGAACACATTTCGGTAGACAGGGCCATGGAACTGGTGGCCAGGAATGTAGCTGAAGGTGAGAAGGTAACCTTCTACGTCGAGAGCCAGCAGCGCTAAAAGCTTTGAAGTGACACAATGTCAAATCGGAACTTGTTAGTGAAGAGAGTAGGAGAGCCCTCAACTTGCTTATGGATGAATATAGTTTCAGACTATCTTGTGTTCCTGACCACAGCAGTGTTGCGGGAAATGAAATTGCCGATAAGCTGGCAAGAATAGGGTTGGCATTAGATAAGGGAATATCAGACAGAGCAGTGAAATTACCGATAGGTCATTGCTATAGGGAACTCAGTAATTGGGTAGAAAGCAGGACCAACAGTTCATGGCGAAGTAGGGAGGATTTTTGAGTCTCGAGGGCTTTTGGCCAAAACTTGACTCCGGAAGATCCAAACTGCTACTGGACATGGACAGGAAGGCGATGAGAATCATGATAGTCGCGTTGACATGTCACTGCTAGGTCAGGGCAAGAACCAGTGTTTGGAAAACTGGCACTCCAAATTTTTGTAGGATGTAGTAATTATTGAACATATTATGTCACTGCGCGAAGCTGCAACGTGATAGGCTTAGATGGCTGAGCAGACGTTTCCATGAAAGCATTAGGGGCTTCATCATGGGGATTCGGTGGCTTAATGACGCATAATAGGGTCACTTCTGGCTATAAATGGGAGGGGGTAAATATTACTAGTAATGGTCAATAGAAAAGAATCACAATGGACCCAGTTGGGTCTCCAAGTGGAGGTGCGGTGTAGTACCACCCTTCCTAACCTAACCTTGCTCTTCATGTTTTTTCCTAACAATTTGCAAAAATGACTCATAGTGCGCTCCTTTTGCTGCTGCATTTTTGATTTTGTGATGTACATATATAGAGAAAGAGAGAAAATAGTATGTATGTATATGTGTGCAAATGTATATCTTTTGTATAAATGTCTATTTCTTACTTGTTATAAAATCAAAATTTTAGCAATAGAACTAATGCATATAGAAATCTGGCTAAATTCCAAGTATGATTCTTTCAAAAAGCAAAACGAAATATGGCAGAGATGGAAAAGTTGTTAACACTGTAATTTGTTTTTACACCCAGAGAAAAAACAGCGCAATATAAAATTATTTCATATTTTCTGGTATTTAATAAAACTAAATATGACAAATTGTTTAATGTCTCAAATATATTGTGTTAGGTATATTGTTGCCAATATTATACAAGTAACATGATATTTTGCAAACATTTTTATTACTACAGAATTTTTTAGTTTTGATTCGCAAAAAGGAACACTTTCAGGGAAATGTAATGAAAATTATCTGTTAATTTATTTTGTAATTTCGAACATTTTGTAGGGATATATTTAACGCTATTTTTCTTAACTAAAAATATATAAGAAATCAGTTATTTCTTGTCAACTAATTATCATCGATTTGAAACACTTGACTGATTTAATATTGTTTTCAAATGTTAAACTGTAGCATGAGCATAATAAGCAACATATCACAAGGCTTCCAAAAACTAATGTGGATCCATATTAACTAAATAAATAAATAAAAAACTCTGGAGCAAATATTTTTCTAAACTATAAAATATGTTTACAAAATAAAATAATTGTATTGTTAAGTCAGTTTATATAAAAAAAGTATGCCTTTTCCAGTTCTGGTTTATACTAAAGGAATGTAAATGCCCGAGTATAATGCCCTAATTCTGTTCGACGAATGTATCGTCTTGTCTATGGACGAAAAAAAGAAGCAGTTTTGATTCTTTAAAACGATTATTATTTATTGTCTATGCTAGAAGGTTCGTGTATTTGCTTTATGATTTTGTTCTAAACATTATATCCAACACATATTTTTTAATGTATTTTTCAAACTATTGTATAATAATTTAATTGAATTTTTATATTTTAAAAACATGGCAATAATATTTATATTTTTCATTGTCAAATACAACAACCATTTTTGAAGAAAATAATTTAGAGACTTCAAAGACAAGAACTCGGAAGCATTTTCAAACAAAAACGTCCTAAATCTTCTTACTGAATTAGGGCATAAGTCTTATAAAATTTGTTTCTGCCTATTTTTGATAAAATTAATTGATTGTAGGTTAAGCAAAAAGTTTTTCGTGGAATCAAAATTTAACAACACTTTCGTCATTTTATCATGTAATTTTAAATTGTAAAAACTAATTGCTTTTCAAATAAAAATACACGTTACCAATTTTTTTTATTTTATATATTCTTTAATTGCTCAAAAGTGCTTAAACCAGTGCATTGATCTGATTAAATATTTCAATTTAGTGACACAAATAGTTTACATAAAGTATTTTTTTTTTAATTTTTGTTAAGTTTTTTACCACGAATGTACTCAATGGCATCAACATCAATTTAAAAACATTTTGAATAAAATTTTTGTAAATACAAAACGTTAAATACTTTTATGAAGTTACGATAAATATACATATGTATATAATTTTTAAAAATATAACAAATTATAAATATAAATTTGGGAGAATTAGGCCCAATAATTGACTTCCCAATTATATGGCATTTAGCTAATTGCCATTTAAATTTAAGTTGCACTTAAATGTAGCTTAATTTTTTCAGTGGTTACTCAAAGTTCTTATTAAATTATGTTGAAAGTACGGCAGTATTATAGAAGGCTTTTTAAACAACAGCTGCTTATTATAAATAAAAAAGTTAGGTTATCAAAATGAAGAAAACTAAAATTGGATCAAAACATATTTTATGAAATTAAAAGACCATCATGATATGAAACTATATGTGACCTTCTCCGAGAAAAGGGACTTAGAGTGTGAAAATTAAGTTTTGAGAAGAACGCATTTTCACATTTTTATCGATTGTGACACACTAAGTGCCTTTTCTCGGAGAAGGTAACATATATGAAAATTAAATGAAATTCTTTTTAATACGAGCACGTGATGTTCAAGTACATGCTATCAATAAATACACACAAGCACAATAACATATGGTGTGCTCGTAAGACTCACATAAGTGTGATTTAAGTTCACAAGGTTGGGCATTTAAATGTCTCTCAACTTTGTACTGAAGAAATTAATTCGGTACTTAAGTGGCACTTAAAGATAAATGACACTTAAGTGAGAAGTAAATTTTTGGGCCATAGTATAATTTGTATTGTGCTCTCAAAGTGATGCGGTGTTAATTATTTTTCTTTTTAATATTTATTATCGTCCATAAGCGGAAATAAAGTTAAGTTATAACTATGGTTTGTAATTTTCCGCCTGTGTCCTATATTAATATTTTTTTATTTCATTTTATTTTCCACTTCCAACAATTTTGTGGTATTAATTTCAAAATATATTGTACACATATTCACAACTAAAGCCATTTAAATTTTAGATCCAATAAATTTGCAAAAATATTTTAATGATCAGCATCACGTTTAAAAAATTTAACTTAATGCACAAATTTTTTCATTAATTTTTCGCGTTTTGCCCAGCAGATTTCAATGATGAAACAAATAAACGATAACATCATACCGAAGGCAAAACAAATCATCACAAGCTTCAAATCGTCTAGTTTCATTGGCTTAAATTCCGGGTCAGCGGTTTCTTTCAGAAGTTTCATTCTTTTCAATCGTACAAGTTCAGAAAATGTTAATGATTTCCAGTGCGATATTAATCCTGCTTCATTTGCTTGATGTATAAGAGTATCCAATGGCTGCTTGTAAGGTGAGTTGGGCTGCAAAATGAATCTTGCGACATCCGATTTATGGACGCAAATATTGGTTAAACGAAACAGAGGTTTCGACAGCATTTGTTGCTGCTGATCAAGTACGTTCCAATAGAACGACGACACAAAATACATGTAACGGCTGTCAAAAGTATTAATCATTTCATTGTATTCTTCGAGACTATCAAAAACCTTTGCATATGGACTAAATTCATTCGCTCTGCCTATATTTTTTAAATACTCAAAATCTTCAACGTAAAATGCAATTTTCATGCCAGATTCTTCTACATCCTGCATAGTGGCAATCCTGTGTTCGCTGGGAGGAGCGGTAAAAAAGGACTGTATGAATGTGCTGTAAGCTGTAGTAAAGATCAATCCAGCCAAAAAGATAATCAAGAAGATTAATTGGCGTGTAACGGAAGAACTCCTCCCTATAGTGAAGCTATGACCCAATAGTCCACTTAGCACGTTAATGTTAAAAATTAGTTCATTGAAATTCATACGTTCACGTTTGATTATCAGTTCTCGTGGTACCTTCATAGCGAACAGTCGAATAGCGGAATTTTACTTACTTACCAAACAAACAAAAATTACATATACAAAAAAAAAATATTAGTAGTACATATTATTCGTAATAGGTACATACATACTGTCTTTAATAAATAAGCTTTCTGCTTTGCTAATATTTTTTACATTGTAAAAATAACAAAAACAAAAAAACCGCAGAAAAAAACTTAAACAAGTGATATTGAGGAATACCTCAAAGTCAAACAAACAATCATAAATAACAAAAACAAAAAATACCGAAAATAAAAAAAAAAACATAAACGAATAACCCTTGAGGAATTCTTTGTATGAATTCCTCAAATACAGAAAAACTTGAAGTGAGTTCTAACGGCAGAAATGCTTATTTTACTGTGAGTTCTGAAACTCTGAATGAAAAAAATATAAAAAATAAATCTGATGAAAATCTTTTGTTAACGGCAACGCCAATTTTTCGTCAGCGATCAACTTCGCTTTGTCCAATGCCAAATAGTAATGATGCATTAACATTACAGTTGCCCAGTACTTCTTCATTTAAGTCAGTAATATCATCCCCTTCAGGCTCGTGTTTATCACTTAACAAAGTTATCACTACAGATAACAGCGGCTCGAAACTCAAGGTACAAGTTGGAATGGACAGATACATTACAATTTTAAAGCGCGGGCGAAGCCCGAATTCTTCAAAAATCTCATCTGCTCCAAAAGTGTCTAGGGATAACAGCGCAGCCTCAACTAATCGCCAAAACCGCTTTAAAATTTTTCAAGATGACAACGACAAACCCGAGGTATCCTCGAACAAAACATCCAAGCCGCCACCAATCTATTTGAGACAAAAAAATTCAAATGCCCTTATTAAAAAATTAATTTCGGTCATTGGTGAGAATAAATTTCACATTGTTCCAATAAAACGTGGTAATATTGATGAAACGAAAATTCAAATTTATGAAGAAAAAGATTTTCGCACAATGGTTTCTGAACTTGAAAAAAGTAAAACAAATTTCTACACATATCAGCTCAAGAGTGCTAAAGGTATGCAGATTGTGTTGAAGGGCATAGATTCCTATGTTGCTCCCGAAGAAGTAAAAGATGCTCTCGTCCTCCAGGGCTTTAAAGTAAAAAATGTATCGAACATAATAAATAGGGAAAAGATCCCTCAACCTCTATTTCGCGTTGAACTTGAGCCAAATGATATAAAATTGAAAAAGAGTGAGACCCATCCAATATATAATTTAAGATATCTCTTATATCGAAAAATAACCGTTGAAGAACCACACAAGCGTTCAGGACCCGTACAGTGCCATAATTGTCAAGAATATGGCCATACTAAAACTTACTGCAAATTACCTACTGTTTGTGTCGTGTGCGGCGAGTTGCACGGCA
This sequence comes from Tachina lurida, assembly GCA_944452675.1. NCBI lineage: Eukaryota > Metazoa > Arthropoda > Insecta > Diptera > Tachinidae > Tachina > Tachina lurida. Next base: position 37,675,082 of record OX101752.1, on the reverse strand, counting down.
CTGCTAGTTGCAATAAACCGAAAGATCAAAGTAACAAAAAATGCAGTAATTGTGGAGAAAATCACACCGCTAACTACAGAGGTTGTCGTGTGTACTCTTTGGTAAAGAAGACTATGGTGCAAAAACCTAAATTAGCTCCAGCTCAATCAGCAAACGTTTACTCTGCCACTTTTCAGCAAATGAGCCAACCAGTTACTTCCCGTGTATCGTATGCAGATGCTGCTAAGGCTAGTTCTATTCCGACACAAAATGTTTCACCGCAAAATAATTCTACAAATACACACTCAAACTTTAATTATAATCGCCTTGAAGCCACTATTGAAAATCTTGTGCAAACTATAAACAATTTTACAACAAATATGACTACCATGATGCAAGAAATGTTGCGAATGCAGAATACTCTGCTTCAAGCAATACTTAATAAGCCATGAACACGTTAACAATATGTTTCTGGAACGCAAACGGCATTCGCCAACATAAAAATGAACTTGAGCACTTCCTCACGGAAAAAAATATTGATATAATGTTAGTATCTGAGACTCATTTGACTTCGAGAAGTCTTTTTAAAATTTATGGCTACACTATATATGATACAAAGGACCCTAGAGGAAGGGCTTGCGGTGGATCAGCAATTCTAATAAAGTCAAGACTCAAGCACTATGTTCTTGATAACATTTGTGAAGAATACCTACAAGCTACAAATATTGGCATTGAAAGTTTTTGTTCAAATTTCGTTATATCATCAATTTACTCCCCTCCCAGATTTTCAATCACTGAGAATCAATATGAGGATTTCTACAAATCTCTTGGACCTTGTTTTGTAGCAGCTGGAGACTACAATGCGAAACATACGTTCTGGGGTTCGCGCCTTGTTACACCCAGAGGTCGAGCATTGTTCAACACTATTTCAAAAATGGGCTTGGATGTCATTTCGAGTGGGGAGCCCACTTATTGGCCTACTGACATACAAAAAATTCCGGACGTTATAGATTTTGGCGTCATAAAAAATATCTCTAGGGATTTAATTCAAGTTCAAGCTTCTCTTGATCTCTCGTCCGATCACTCCCCGACGATCATCACAATTTGTAGCCCATTAAGAAGTAACTTACCTGACCCATATGTGAAGATGATCAATCGTGTAAATTGGCTGGGGTTCAAAAAATATCTCAGCAGTCATTGTACGGAAAGCATTACGCTTAGAACACCCGATGATATTGAATCGAACATTGCCAATCTCAGCGAGAATATTAAACAGGCTGCTGAACATGCCACTATCTCCCATCCGCAGATTGGGTTTAATAAAATTTATTCTACAGACATTGAACGTCTCGTACGTGAAAAAAGAAGGGCTAGAAGGGAATGGCAACAGCACAGATCACCACAAAATAAAATCAGATTTAAAGAGTGCACTAAACGACTCCAAGAGTTGCTTGCATCTGAAAAAATTGCATCTCTTAAAAATTATCTGGAGGGTCTTGATGTTACACCGGCGTCTAATTACTCCTTGTGGCGCGCTGCCAGAAAGCTTAAAACACCCGTTGAGTGTAAGCCACCTCTACGCACATCTACCGGAGGTTGGGCAAGAAGCGATACTGAAAAAGGTAAAATATTTGCTGAGCACTTAAAATCCGTTTTTACGCCAAATATATGTACTGGTGTTGCTGATTTGCCGAATATAGTCGCTCTACCCCCTCAACACATAAAGTTTAAGACGCGTGATTTACAAAAATTAATTGCCGAACTCAACCCGAAGAAAGCTCCGGGTATTGATGGAATTAGTAATCAGATGCTGATGAACTTGCCTCGTATTGCAATGAGAATCCTGTTATTCATATTTAATGCTATTTTACGACTGGAGTATTATCCACACAACTGGAAACTTGCCAAGGTTAAAATGATTCCAAAGCCGGGCAAAGATATAACAAAGGCTGAGTCATATAGGCCAATAAGTCTACTATCTACAATGTCAAAGCTTTTCGAAAAACTGCTCAAAACAAAATTGTCCCCAATTCTAATTAGTAGTGGGTGCATACCAGACCATCAATTTGGTTTTAAAAGTCAGCATAGCACCATTGAACAAACTCACAGATTAGTTCAATTTATAAGAAGAACTTTTGAGGGAAAAAAGTATTGTTCTGCGCTGTTTATTGACGTTTCCCAGGCATTTGATAAAGTGTGGCATGAAGGCCTTATTTTAAAATTGAAGACTTACTTACCAATAAACATTTTAAATCTTTTGGAAAGTTACATTATTTCCCGTAAGTTCACTGTTGCGGAAGGAGACTTTACAAGTAGGCCTGAAACAATTTCATCTGGTGTACCACAGGGGAGTATACTGGGACCAGTTTTATATTTAATTTATACTTGTGATATGCCTGTGAGCAGTAGTATCCATACTTCCACATTTGCCGACGATACAGCCTGCCTTAGTATGCATGAAAACCCTGATGAGGCATCCCGCAAACTCCAGGAACACATTAGCCAGATGGAGCTTTGGTTAAACTTATGGAGAATCAAGGTAAATGAACAGAAGTGTGTTCAAGTAACATTTACTTTACGAAGAGATACTTGTTCCCCCATTCGGATTAACAATCAAGTTGTTTCTCAACATTCACATGTGAAATATCTTGGTATACACCTTGATCGACGACTTACATGGAAACACCACATTGATTCTAAGTTAACTCAAATGAAACTTAAACTAACTCAGGTACATTGGCTGATTGGTCGAAATTCAACACTTAGCCTAGACTGTAAACTTTTAATATACAAGTCGCTTTTAAAGCCAATATGGTGCTACGGAATTCAACTATGGGGCACTGCTTCAGCTTCAAATGTAGAGAAAATTCAACGCAGGCAAAATAAAATTTTACGCATGATAACATCGGCTCCATGGTACATCAAAAATTCAAATATACATCGTGATTTGAATATGCCACTAGTGACTGAAGAAATTGCAAAATACGCTGGCAAATATTTAACAAAGCTCGAGTCACATCCTAATCCGCTTGCCCGTAATATTTTGAACTTTACTGGACACATCCGCCTAAAAAAGAGGGACACAATGGCTCTTATTCACAGCACTCCAGATGGGACTTCTTGAAAATACTTTTATTTTTTTTCCTTTTGATTATCACTACTTACATATGTATTATATATAACTACTACTAAGCTTATGTCCGACATTGGTCGGGCCTAATTATATTTTTTAGATTTAAGATTTGAATACTTATTGTTAGTTCATATATGAAGATACAATAAATAAAAATTCATGCATTAAAAAAAAAAAAAAAAAAAAAAAAAAAAAACGTTTGATTAAATAAGTCGCAGCCACAACCAAGGAAAATAATATGAAAGCAGAGATAATCAAAATCATGCTGATGGTGTCGTAAACTGTTACAAAAAACTTATAAGCTGGTATAGATTTTTCAACGGGCACCATTAAGCAGGCGTCTTCAAGGTCGAATACTGTAGAATACATCACCTTTTCACTTAAACTATTAGAGAACAAATCACCGGATATATCACACGTACCGTTTGCAACCAGACCCCATATATCAGTAGACCGTAGCTTCTTGCTGTTTTGTTCCTGATTTGGTAGCGTTAGCGATGCATTATGCTTGCGAGCAAACTCTACAAGTAAATGGCCTGCATAACCACCGAGTATGGGTTTTCCATTTTTATATTCCATTAAACAAAATTCGGTGCTATTTCTCATATAAATAATGTCTATAGGATTGCCATTCATATTTTTTGTTTTATCCGTGAATAGAGAACATGTTTCGTTTATATTTAACGCCTTCACTTTCACTTCAAATTGGGGAAATATGTTAAAGTAATAGACCACAGGACCCTTGTTTAGCATTACCTTGATCAAGATGACATTAAGGGCTTTATTTTGATAACAATATTTCAAAATATTCCATATATATTGATCACTGACATTCCTTTTAACCAGCAAAATCAAACGTGTTAACAAATTACGACTCAATGTTTTCCACAATGCAGCCAAAAGATTCTTATCCCCATCAGCAATTCCTTTTAAATTTGCTATGGCCAGCAAACGATTATTAGAATTCTTCAACGAAAAATGAGATCTGTTTCCGACTAGATTCAAAATTGGCGTTCCCTGCTCCATTAGACTTTTCATTATAATGTCCGTGTTATAGAAATTCTCGCAAACCTTGGCATACGTCTCATTGTGTTTTATAAAAACAATTGTATCATAATGTTGTTCTGCTTTAATGTTGTTTGTCAATTGCACAAGTATTTCACTCACTTTATTTTCAAATCCGAAGACTTCCAAAAATCCAAGAAGGATTAAGGTTAAAGTTGCTTTCACGTTTAAGGACATCGTAATACTAATCTTAATTCTGATTAGTCCTGCGATGGTTAGAGAGTAGGAAATGTTTATACACATACGTACATATGTATGTATATATATATTTTGTTATTTTCTTATGTACGAATTGTAAAAACTCCTTTGGGAATTTTAGTTATTGTCAATTGTTGTTCTAGTTTGAATGTTTTACCGATTAAATCTTAACATTAAACGTATCGACCGTCCAATAAGGAAGACATACAAACACTCGTTTACCCCCACACATCATATCAAGTAAAGTGGGGTTGGCGATATCGATTTCATATTTTATAAAACATAATGAGAATAATATAATAAATAATATATTAATTATTATTATTTTTTTTTTTGCTGTGGCGGTAGGGAGAAATGAATCAACAATAGAATAAATACTTATGCCTTGCGATTGCTTTTGATTTCTATATGCTTAATAAAAAATAGTAAGGGTATGTATAGGTTTGCCATTCCATATGTAATTTCCACAATATTCGAATGTGACCGCATAAAGTAAATATACGGGCTTATTCTGAAAATCACGGTGATCTCAAATCACGTGATTTTATTCCCACTTCCAACGCTATAAACCGTGCAATTTATGAAAGCAATGAGGTATTGATTGATGATACATAAATTTTTTGAAATCATCGAGATTTTATGTATATATATATAGATATATGTATATATTAGATCCTTTAGTTCCTATAAGGAGCATATGACCTCAACGCGATTTTACTTGACCTATAATCTGGGTCCTTATGAAGTCGTATAATCATTGTCCGTCTGTCTGCGCGTGAAAGCGAGTTACTGAAGCTCCCAGAAAAGCTACACACTTCAATATCCAACGGATATGTCAGAAGTTTTCCTAAATAGATCGGTATTAGATATCAGAAAAACCAAAAAGACGTTTGGTTCCGAGGGATAATTTAAATTTTTTGCAATACAAAGGTTAGGTAAGGTTAGCAGGCTGCTGGTAAGGAAGGGTGAAATTTAGAGTCCAGCTCGCTTGGGTCCAGTACAATGATCCCTTTGTGGTACCTGTGTGGTAAAGAGAAGATAGTGAGAGAGGGTGATAGGGAAGGGATAGTGATAAAGAAGACAGGTGGTGAAAGAAGAGATAGAGGAAAGCTTTATTCTTCTACAACTCTGCTTTTTTGCACGCTTATTTGCACTGTTGCAGCGTCTCTGATGGTAAATGAGGCGTATTAAATTTTGAAGCTGTGCTTAGTACCCATTTTATTGGTTATTTTACTTGGCCGATGATTCTGCTACACAATACCGACGAAGGAGGGTGCTCTGATGTTACAGAGAGAGCGAGTGACGGAGAGAGAGAGAGAGCATTATATTTCAATATATTTCACAGGTTATTCGTATGCAGTTTTAGCCTTGTAGATCTACATCACCAATAGCGCTGATGCCAAAAAAATGGGCTTTGTCTATTCACTCTCGAGAACAATTTTTTGTTTCCTAAGGTCTAGAAAATAGGTTAAACCTACCAACAGGATTTAGTTGTTTTTGACAACGGGTACACAAACCCTAATTTTTTGGTATTGTATTAAAGTGACGTCCATGTCGACAACTGCAAAAGTTATCAACATTTTGTATTGGCATGTTGTTTAGTAACACAGTTGGTGTATGGTTTGATTTAACGACCATACATTTGATTCGTAGGCCGTATTTCGTTGACATTGCAGTTGCGGGAAATGAAATTGGCGATCAGCTGGCAAGAATATGGTTGGCATTAGATAAGGGAATATCAGACAGAGCAGTGAAATTACCAATAGGTCATTACTATAGGGAACTCAGTAATTGTGTAGACAGCAGGACCAAGAGTTCATGGAAAGGCAGGGAAGGATTGTGGAGTCTCGAGGGCTATGTGGCTAAAACTTAACTCAGCAAGATCCAAACTGCTACTGGACATGAATAGAAAGGCGATGCGAATCGTGATAGGCAAGTTGACAGGTCACTGCTCGGTCAGAGCAAGAAGCAGCATTTGGGAGACTGGCACTAAAGATTTTTGTACGATGTGCGGGGATGAAGAGGAACCAGAAACTATTGAACATATTATCTATCACTGCCCGAAGCTGCAACGTGATAGGCTTAGATGGCTAAGCAGACGTTTCCATGAAAGGATTACTGATATCGAGAAGTGTAGACCAGAGGACATCAGGGTCTTCATCGTGGGAAGTTGGTGGCTTAATGACGGATAATGGGCAACAGAAGGGAATCACAATAAACCCAATTGGGTTACGAGTGGAGGTGCGTTATAGCAGCACCCTTCCTAAGCTAACCTAACGTAATGAACATATTAGTAAACTTTGAAGTAAGCTGAAAAAATTATGTATATGTTTATAGTAAAACTCTTAATATATAATTATTGAGAATTACAATACACAAACGTAGTAAGTTTAAAGGAATCAAACAAAAAATATAAAACAAGCGACTTTATTCGATATTTGGTACAACCTTTTTGTGTTTTTATAGGGGTGAGAGGAACGTGATTGTATAAAGAGAGAGATAGAGAGAGAGAGAGAGAGAGAGATCTGTGTTATACCCCAGCGGCGAAAATGTCGATTACAGAAGCGATGATTCGGTGCACACATGTAAGACAGTAATGCACACCACCTCATATACGTACCTAGTATACATCTTCAAATGCATTGCCGCATTTGTGGAGTGAATGCCTTTCACTTGCACACAAAGTAAGCGAGATATGGAAGTGTTCATCCAATCAACATAAAGCTCAGTATTGCCTAACATACATTGTAAGTTGGCAGTGGGCAGTTCGAATACAATCTAGCTTACTTTCGTACACTTTGTAAACTAGCATTCATTGAACACAAAGTATGACAAACGTCATTAAAGAGATGTGATGTGGTATGCAGCGTTCGCCGCTGGGACAATGCAAAATATTACATTGAATTTATTGCATTTATGACGTCCATACTGCTTTGCAATTGAAAGAGATTAGAAAAATAAGAAATAGAAAGTATTTTTAAACAAAATAACTCTTGACAAACAGTATAAAATAAGTAGAAAAACTTTATGGAACTTGCTGATGTTTTCCCCAAATTCGCTGAAATGAAAATTCATTTAAACAATGTAATGATTTTCATTAATACAATGAACTATGAAGAATACATGAAGAGCAGAGCTTAAAAGATTTTAGGTATACAATGTAATTGCTCATTGCATTAATTAAAAGTTTTATTAATATAATGTAGAATACTTAATGAAACAGTTTCATTCTATGAATGAATAATTTTCGTTTCAGTGTAAGGGAAGGTAAGAGGGTAGCGTTGGCTGAAGTAGTTAGCACGTTGACTACAAAACCGAAGGTCCTGGGTTCGAGCTTAGTCTCCGACAGTCATTAAAAATAACAACACCATGCATTTTTCTGATGTGCATTAGTGTCGTTTGTATCATTTGTTGTTTGAAAAAATCTAGTGATGCAGACATAAGGCACTGGTCACTAAAAACTATACCCACTTCATCAGATACTAATCGTAATGTAAAATCACAGCGCCCTCCTTAGTTGTATAGCCGAATCATCGGCGAAGTAAATTAACCAATAAAATGGCTAGTAAGCGCAGCTTCAAAATTTAATACGCCTCATTTGACACCAGAAGGCGCTGCAACATTGCATTATCAAAAAGCGTGCAAATTGCAGAGTTGCAAAAGAATGAAGCTTTCCTCTATCTCTTCCTTCACCACCTTCTCTCTCACTATCACTATCCCTTCCCTATCACCCTCTCATACTATCTTCCCTTCAACTAATGGGTAGCACAAACTAATCATTTTATTGGACCCCAAGTGAGCTGGACTCTAAATTTTACCCTTCCTTACCAGCAGCCTGCTAACCTAACCTAATCTAACCTGAGCGGAAGTAAATTTTGATCTCTGGTTCCTCTATGAAGAAAGCTAGCTAGGCCCATTATTTTCACTAGCTTCGAGCTATCCTTGTAGCAGCAAATTCCCATGATAGTTAATTCCAGGGTTCAATTGACCCAGGAGTATCTTTCCGGTATCAATGTCTCGCATTCAGTCATAACCCTAGTCTCACGTACCCGGTCGGACATTTTCAAAGTCTGGTCGTATTCGTCCCGTTCTGACGGTGTGTTATTTTCTCTTGTCTAATCCATTTCCCTTTCACTTGTAGACATTTTGTAATAAGAGCTGTGTCGTGTCTAATACGAATCTCTATAGGTTGCACACAAATAATGGTTTCCAATGCCCTGGTGGATGTATATCTCAGTGCGTCACTTATTCCTAGGCAACCCATATGTTGAACGTTCTTCAAAATATTAGTGTTGCACTTTCTTATCTTTGATCTGCACCATACTACCGATGCGTATGTTAGAATTGCCACTTGTTTAGAGCCATCTAGACTCAATGGGTCTTTTGCAGAAACCAGACTTCTTGACTCTTTTTTAGGGTTCCGTACACCAAAGGTGAAAAGGAACAACAACGCTACAACAGCAAATACATGAGAGTTAAAAATTAAAGGGTGTTCCAAAACGAGCAACGAAAAATGTTAAAATCCCATGTAATATATGTATGTACATACAATTGTATGTATAAATGTAGACTTGAAACTTGTAAGGTTAGTGCATTTTTATACAAACTACTACAATTAACACTAAAATTTAAAAAAAATTAATTAAAGGGTGTAATTTTGACTATGTAATTTTGACAACTTGCTATATCTTGGAAACCGTAAGAGCGACGAAACTCTTGACATTCTCAAAAACGGTAAAACTAAAAAATAAAAAAATTATAAAATCGCCAAACCGAAAAAAATCGTCAAAATCCAAAAAAAAAATCGCCAAAACGAAAAAAAGCACCAACTTAAAAAAAATTCTAAGACTAAAATAAATCGCAAAAAACCGGAAAAAAACGCCAAAATAAAAAAAATCGCCAAATTAAAAAAAAAAAAATCGCCAAAATGAAAAAACCCCAAAAACAGAAAAAAGTCGCCAAAATAAAAAAAAATCGCCAAAATGAAAAAAAACTAAAAACAAAAAAATCGCCAAAATGAAAAAAAAAAATCGCAAAAATAAAAAAATCGCTAAAATGAAAAAAACCCAAAAACAGAAAAAAACGCCAAAGCGAAAAAAATCGCCAAAATGAAAAAAAATCCATAAACAGGAAAAAAATCGTCAAAATTAAAAAAAACCCCAAAAATAGAAAAAAAATCGCCAAAACGAGAAAAAAGCAAGAAAACTGAAAAAATCGTTTAAACTGAAAAAAAAACTTCTAAAAAGCAAAAAAAGCCACATTAAAAAAATTCTCAAAACTGAATGTACGGAACCCTTTGTGCGCGAGTCAAAGTCGCACTTTACTGATTTTTTTCCATATTATATAATTCGATCAGATAAAGTGATGGACTTTGCCTGCAAGCTAGCTTCCATATACTGCATGACCTTTGTCTTCCTATCTCCATTTTCTGTGGGTTTATATTTCGTCCTCTTGGTCAAGCTCATTTGAGCGCAATATTCTTTTCACCCCCCAGTGAAGTTGGTTGTGGTCCTTGCCCGTTAAAAGTATCATGACATCATTCATAACATTCATTGGTTAGGTCTTAGTTAGGTCCTAATGAAGGTGTGATATTATTCCGGCTTGATTCAACTCAAATAAAATTAGTTAATGGCAAATTTTCACCTAACATAGGAATAAATTTTATGCATAACGAATATGTAAAGAGGTTAAGTATACTAAACAGACAGCATATTTTTTTTCTTTCTTAAAGCTATTTAAGTTTTATTTAAATTGGCCATACAAAAAAAAACTTGACATTAACATTGTTTCCAAAACTTCAAGTTAAAACAATTGGTTTAAACTGATTGCCTACTGGGCTAAGATTTGTTTTATTTATTGTTTTTTTTTTTTTAATTTAAATTTAATTTAACAACATTCAGAAGGTGTAGCTTTTGGAATTTACATGTGTATTTAAAGTATTGTATTTTTTCTCTCTAAGTTTTCCCCAAAAGATAAAATAATCTTAACCGCTCTGTAAAAAGAAAATAATATAACAATGCATATGTTGAGACTGAATAAAAAACATATTTGGGTGTTGTAATAGGAGTATATATGAAAAAAAAAAACACATTAATTTATGCTCCAAAATAAAGTACAAACAGACATTAAAAAAATGTTTTGTTTTTTTTTTCTTTTAAAGCTGTTGAAGAAAATTTCTCCCACCTAAGATTAAGGAAAATTTTATATATTTATGTACATATATAACATAAGAATTGATAATATTTTGTTGTTTGTTGTTTAATTTTTCCCAAACGCTTTTGCAACATTTTGAGCAACATAAATAACAGTGATATCGCAACTTTCAATCAATACTGTGGTATTTTCGGTTTCATTGTGTTTTACGTGTACCATGTACATGCAATAATTTTTCGTATTGGTTAAGCCTTAAAGATTTTAAAGTTTCTTTTATTTTACTCTTTTTTACAAAAATTTTTTTTTTTTTAGCAATTTTATTGTAATGACCAGTAAATATTACAGACACTCCCAATTATTTGGTATTCACTGATTTCGGGTTTTTTTCGCTACATTATTATGATTAAGATTTTGTTGCAAGCAAAGCAAAACAAAAATTGGTTTTGTTAACCTTGTCATTTATGTCTGTGTGTGTGTGTGTGTGTGTGTGTTTGTAATATGTGGTGCGAATTAAAAATTTAAGGCAACACTACAGTAGACAAGTTCGTAATAAAGCTTTGGGTTTATGTCCTAAGTCTTTTGTTTTTTCACTCAATCTTATATGAATATGTTGTTTTATTTGAGTAGCATAGAGGCAGGCAGTATTTAGTTATAATAGATCATAAACAACAACTTAATTTTATTTTATTACAAGCTTTTACACGCGTATCTGCATAAAAAATACATAAGAACCGATTTTAAAACTGGTTAAACAATCAGACCCGAAACGAAAATTACTCTTACTAGCGCAAAAATGTGTTTTTCGGAAAGAACCGCACACCAAATATAAAAAAACCCGGTTCTGAACCGGTTACAAATTATGCTATATTTGACGCTGGTAACGTAGCTTTCCATTGCACTACAGTTTAAATCATCACTTTTCCTGTGCCCCTGTGGCGATGCTAACCTGTCAGTCCAAAGGTCGTGGAAAAATAAGAACTTCATTGTAACTTCTGTGGATGTAATCGGCTCAAATTTAAATGATTCTTAAAAAAACCGTCTACCAAATGATAGTATTCAAACCAAATTCTGAAAATATTTCTTCAAATTTAATTTAACCCATTAGCGACCAAAAATTAACCCCTTAATAACAACAGTACATAGATATATGCATTAATAAATTTAAAAAATTTTAACAAAACATTAGCCAATTGTTTAAATTTAGTTCATTTGGTAATATTAAATAAAAAATTTTTTTCTTAATTTTCATTAATTTCATCAACAGTTCAGTTGTTTTCATACAAAAATGTTACCTTCTACAAAAAAGGCATTACTCGCAAAACGCAAAAAAATCGCTTTTTGAAATAATTTGCCAATAACTCATTGGTGATTACTTAATTTACACTTTCAGTTTGAAAAGGGTCAAATGGGGTCAACATTTTTGTGTGTCCTACATAAAGTCAGTACTTATGACAAACTATACCGTTTAAGTTGTAGCTCATTATAATAAGTTATTTTAAAGCATAGCGATATAAATATAAAGCACTTTTCATGAAAAACAGCAAATACTTAATTGTCGCTTTATTTTCAATTTCACAGCAATCATTTAATACTAACGCGATTCCAGAAAAACGCAATTAAAGTTGACCGATTTCTACTGTACCCACAAGGTTGTTTTCAGGAAAAATTAAATCTATTGACTTTGATGCAGAAATATGCGATGGTGTTGTGACGAACAGTTTGCACACAAACTGATGTCACACCCTGTAAAGAAATAAACAAAAGAATAAAACATCCCTGCAGTCAGACTGGGGCCAAATGTCTCTATGTCAACACTAAAATTCTAGTAGTAGGTACATTGTACATTGTAGGTACATTTCTGAAAGCACTTCTGGAAGCGCTTCTGGAAGCTTTTCTGGAAGCGCTTCTGGAAGCACTTCTGGAAGCAATTCTGGAAGCACTTCTGGAAGCACTTCCGGAAGCACTTCTGGAAACACTTCTGGAAGCACTTCCGGAAGCACTTCTGGAAGCGCTTCTGGAAGCACTTTCGGAAGCGCTTCTGGAAGCACTTTCGGAAGCGCTTCTGGAAGCACTTTCGGAAGCGCTTCTGGAAAATCAACTATATCATTCAATTCATAAGATCCAATTGGTATTTCAATTGTATGTTCATGTGAAACATATTGCTGTAGGTGTCTACATATGGAATACTGTTGTATGAATGAAAATCAGTTAGAGCACACTCATATTGCATCACGTAATTCAATAGGAGGAAAGAAACTAGCAGATAATTCTGATGAGTTAGAGCTCAGAGTAAGTGTTATTGACATTATAACAGACTGAATACAATTAAATAAAGTTTAGTACGCAGTATGGTTTACAAACATAATTTACATATAAAAATTTAATTAAAGGTCTCCAAATTTTACTGAGAAAGGACTTATATATATGCTTGGCGAAGTAGAATAGTATAAAAGAATAATAGAGTATAAGAAAATAGGTCTAACAAGATCCTAAGAAAAAGTAAAGGCTTGGAAAAAGTTGAGTGCTCTTTCAATGCAAAACATATACTTACATATATGGTCTATAAGTAACAAAACAATATGGCTTGTATTGGTAGTTTAAACGCCCAATTTTATGCGTTTACATATGGTTTAAATACTGTATTGATTTATAGGTATGCTACGAGTAGTTTAAACACATTTTAAACCAAACATAAAGATTTACTTGCACCGATCTATTAGCCCCAAAAATGCCCCGTCGCGATATTTACCTCAAGATTTCAAAAAAAACCAATACACAAAAAAGCTAGAAGCTTTAAACAAAACGTCATAACCAGGGAAACCGCAAATATGAGATTGCATGTTTTAACTGGTGATGTCGTATTTATGCAGACATAAGATATTTTAACCGTTTTAGAACTTTTTATGAATTTTAGCATCTATTTGTCAATGCACATTTTTGCATATTTTACCCTTTAAAGCATGTTTTTGCATATTTCAGTCTTACACGCAAATTTTTAGCATGTATTTTTTCGAATAACAATTATAGATAAAAAGCTAGTCTTATTTATGCAAAATACAGTTCCAAAGTTTTAATTCTGATATCGTGATTTTTTTTAAGCTGAATTTGAAAAAAAAAATTTTTATTTACTTTATTGAATATTTGTACTGCAATTATGTTTTAACGCATACTTCAAACCCAAATAATTTTTTTTAATAGGGGAGTTATTCTTTGTTATTATTTTTATAGCTATTGCTATTTATGGCGAGATACAGGGGTTAAAAAATAATTTTCGTAACAAAATTAATCGACACTATTACAGTTATAAATTTATTTTTGTTTTGATTTCTTTGTACTTAAAAGCAGCGTACGAAAATAAACGAAGCAAATTGTTTGAATTTGTTTTCTTTGGTTCTTTGAAATGAGTGAAAAAAAAACAAAACAACAACAATGAGAAACATCGCTCAGTTTGTTTTTGTATTATTTTTTTGCAAATAAGCACAAGCCAGAGAACATTGCCGATCGACTGTAAGACGAATAACAGCCGCCGCCGGCAACAAACAATATATTCATTTAATCGTGCTCCGCTAGAAAAGATAATAATGGGTTATAAATGGAAACGTTTTGAAATATTTTCGGCGAATTTGACATCATCATATAATATAATTTTATTGCATTGTATTGCATTAAGTTTGTTTTATACTATGTTCACACTAATTTTTTTAAACATGTTAAATACATCGTCAGCTGGTTTCTAGCCTGCGGCACAGTATATTCAAAATACATTATGTCTGCAGCAAACCAGAAACCAAACGACGACATTTTCACAATTATGTTTAAGACGAGTTTTCTAAGAACCAAAGTTTTTTGAGAACTAAACACAACCGTTCATATTATATTTGAGATGTTTAAGGTTGACGTTTTGTCAATAAAAATTTTAAATTATTGTATTGTAAAAAATTACGAATAATTATGCTTTTCAAACAACAAATGTTTTTGTAAATAATTGAGTATTTTTTAAGTAATTACTTGCTAACCAAATAATTTATCAGGTGCCGCCATTTAATAACAAAACAAAGGTGCCAGAGTTATCAAAAAAACGGACTTAACATACTCTATTTAAGTGTTTAAGGAAGTGTTTAAATCTTAAATACTTCATTTGAGATGTTTAACAAAACACTTCATTTGAGATATTTAACAAAACAAGTCAATGTATGGTAAAAAATCTCAAAATCATCGTGTTTAAGCTCTTAAACACGAATGAGGCGTTAAAAACGTTTAAAAACATAAGTGTGAACATAGTATTATATAGCTTAGTAGCAATTGCTATAACCGGGTGTCCTAAGACACCTCTCTCCTTTTTTATTTTTTTTATTGTTTCCCGTTTTTTTTTCGTTTATTTTATATGCAAATGTTGTTGACTTGTTGAATTAAAAATATATGTATTTCCATTTACAAATAAACCAAACTATGTTATTTTTTTAGAGCATATTTTTTAGTTTTTAGTGCCTATTTGTAAGATTTTAGTGCATATTGAATAAGCATAAGACACTTTCTTTAGAGCATATTTCTGGTTTCCCTGGTTATAACTTCCCTGCAGGAAATGCGAATAGTAAAATTGTAGTGACTTAGTAGTGACATTGTCAGTAGTACTACTGACCAGGTGTACCCCAGCCAATGTAATTATCTATTGACATTCGACATTAGCTTGTCATTTAAAATCCACCAGTAGACTGGGATCACATGGAGACGTTGGCACCAAAGATTCACTAGTAAATGTTTGGGGCACCTGTCTATAATATCAATATTTGCTCGCTAGATGTGAATAGTAAAATTGTAGTGATTTACTAGTGACGCTGTCAATAGTACTACTGACTAGGTGTACCCCAGCCAATGTAGTCGCCTATTGACATATAACATAGGGTTGTCATTGAAAATCTACCAGTGGACTTTAGCACTATTCTCTTACGACCATATGGAGACATTTGACTGACCTTCGTCTACAATTTTATAAGGGTTGGAGCAACAAACTTAAATACATACATATGTACATACATACATATGTACTAAGTTTTTAATATTATTGCATAGCATAATAAAAAAGAAAAACAAACTACGATTATTGAAGTGTTCATTGACAATGTCAGCAGAAATACGCTAGAACTGTTGTCTCTACTCGCGCACAAAAGGAAACTTGTCGACATTTTAACTAGTGCAGTTGTCGCTAGAGAAAAGAGTGTTGACATAGAGACATATGGTTCTAGGCTGACTAGAGGGTTTGTGCAGTGCCTTGCACATGGCACTTGTTTATACTAATTTTTTTTTATAACAATTAAGTTTAAAATTTATGTCCAACAACATTTCTTATGCCATAAAAAAAAAACTGATTTGTATCTGCTGAAAATACCATGATAAGAAAACTGTAAAATAACAATATTTACACAATTATGTTTTTAAAACTCAAATAAACACTAGGTAAACAAACACAGAGACCTTATTAATATGTATTTTAACAAAAAAAATTATGCACAAAATATCTGTGCGACGACTTCCGTTTAAGTTAAAATATTTTACTGTCTAGCCTTTTGCAAGAAAAATAAAATAATCTTACGAACAAGAACAAACATTTAATATTTAACAAACATGTATGTATGTGACATTCACTCATTTCGGCAAATGCTTAAGCGCATGCCTTACTTACGGCCATAATACTGGTACTTACTGGCTGTCATTCTGCATACTTAATAGGTGTCATTATTTGGCTGCAATTCTTCTTAAAGGAACAGCAACAACCACATAATTAACATTCGAGTTAATAGTTTTAAGTAAATAACAAATAAAAACTTGCAGAAAAAATAACTCAGAATTAATAGCAATTCGAGGAAACAACGTGATTTTATGTAGTCGCAGGCATTAAAATAAACTTTTACAGCTCTGGCTGCAAGCGCGACATGCACACGACAAACCTTTTGTCGCCTATTCTATTGCAAAATTACAATTTAAAAAATAAAATTGTAAAAAAAATATATATTTATGTTGAAAATTATGTATTTCCTCTCCAACGTTGAGATATAATTTAAAACTTATGGATAGTAGCCGTAAAAATACCTGTTCAACATTTCGCAAAAATTAAATATTATTTTAGTTTTTTATACTCGTACACTTCACCAAAAATGGTAAAGGGTATATGTATGTATATATGTAGGTTTGTCATTCCGTGTGTAATTTCCACAATATTAATAAGCGACCCATAAAGTACATATATCTAGATTCTTATGCATAGGGAAGACGAATAAGCGATGTCCGTCTGTCCGTCTGTCTGTACGTGAAATCGGTTGTCCGAAGCTCCCAGAGAAGCTAGTGACTTCGGTCTTGAACTGGTATGTGAGAAATGGTTCGAAATAGATTGATATTGAAAATCAGCAAAATCGAGCAGATGGTTTCAGAGCTGGAAAACTTAAATTTGATTTTGCCATATAAAAGTAACAAGATAACACAAATAAATTCTTTGATTTTTTTGTTAAATAAATTTATTTTATAATTTTAAAAATAAAAAATATAAAAAAGGTGTTTCCAGGGTTGGTAACTTTAACTTTTTTTGTCATATAACAATAACCTACTAAAACTAATTTTTCCTTTTTATCTATAAATTTAAAATATCTTACATTTTTAAAAGAAAAAGATTGGTATAAGAAATCAGAAAAATTTTAAAATATGATTCCAGGGTTAGAAAACTTAAAATTTTTGTGATATATAAAATTAACTAGGTTAAATATTTTTTTTTTGATTTATATATATATTTTATGTTTTGGTAAGAAAAGTTTTGTATAGAGAATTAGAAAAATATTAACAACAGAGCTGGAAAATTTTAAAATTTTTTGATCTTAAGGTAACTAAATAAAACTAGTGTTTTCCTTATTTCTTTTTTTCTTTGTTCACTTAACATATTTTATATATTTTATAAAGAACAATATTGGTATAAGGAATAAAAAAAAAAAAAACTCTAAAACTATGATTCCAGGGTTGGGAAAAGTACATTTAACTAATCAAATAAATCTAGTTATTTCTTTGGTAGTTAAATATATTCTATATTTTAGAAAGAAATAAATTAGTACTCGTATTACAACCAGAAAAATTTAAATTATGGTTTCAGGTTTGGAAATAAAAAAAAATGTAGGTAAACAAATTACCAAAAATAATATTTTTCCGGTTAAACATATTTCATGTTTTAGGAAGATCCTCTACTCAAGCAAATTCTTTAGTCGAAAACTACTGAGAGATCACTTACTAAAAATTGCACTACAGCAAAAACATGATAAATGTGTCTGTATACTACATATCCGTACGTCGGTGAAGGGTATATAAGATTCGGCATAGCCGAATATAGCACTCTTACTTGTTTTTTTTTCAATTGATTTTAGTCCAATTCCAGTTTGATTTTATGTTGTTTTGTTGATTGCTCTTGTGGTAGTGGAGAGTTTGAAATTTTAATTGAAAATGGTTATAAAATGTTTTCGATAAGCCACGCGTAATAGTTTCAAATAATTTGTACTATCATTCAATACAATATTTTTATATATCTAAAATAGGGTTTGCATTGCGATTAAACCCTGGAAGCGTCTTTTTGACTTTTTTTAATTTTTTCTTATTTTTATTTTTTTATTTTTTTATTTTTATTTTTAATACCAATTTTATTTGTACTGAAATATAAAATAAGTCTATTTCACAAAAATAAAACAAAAATTTGTTTTATCTAGTTACTTTTATGTGGCAAAATAAAGTTTAAGTTTTCCTGCTCTGAAACCATCTGTTCGATTTTGCTGATTTTCAATATCAATCTTTTTCGGACCATTTCTGACACACCAGTTTAATACCGAAGTCACTAGCTTTTCTGGGAGCTTTGGACAACAGATTTCACGTACAGACAGAGGGACAGACGGACATCGTTTATTCGTCTTTCCTATGCATAAAGATCCAGAATATATATATATATATATATATACTTTATGGGTCGCTTTTTAATATTGTGGAAATTACACACGGAATGACAAACCGACATACATATACCCTTTACCATTTTTGGTGAAGGGTATAAAAACAGTATTGTCCAAAATTTTAGTTCAAATGTCCTCTGTGCGTACTTTTGATTTTTCTGATATCTAATACCGATCTATTTAGGATCATTTCTGACATATGCATCGGAGATTGAAGTGTGTAGCTTTTCTGGTTGCTGGGAGCAGGAACTCGCTTTCACGAGCAGACAGACGGACAATTCCTAAACAACTTCATAAGGACCCAAAATATCGGACAAGTCAAATCACGATGATGACCTATGCTCCTTATAGGAACTAAAGGATCTAATATATATAATATATAAAATAACGATGATTTCAGTAAATTAATATATCATCAATCAATACATCATTGCTTTCATAAATTTGCACGGTTTATAGCGTTGGAAGTGGGTATAAAATCACGTAATTTGAAATCACCGTGATTTTCAGAACAAGCCCTTATATTTACTCTATGCGGTCACATATAAATATTGTGGAAATTACATAAGGAATAACAAACCTATATATTCCCTTAACATATTTGGTAAGGATATAAAAATAAAAAGCATGCGCAAGGCATGAGTATTTAATCTGTTATTGATTCATTTCTCCCAAACGCCACAGCAAAATAAAAATCATGATAATTAATATATTATTTATTATATTATTCTCATAATGTTTTTTAAAATATGAAATCGATATCGCCAACACCACTTTACTTGATATGGATGTGTGGGGGTAAACGAGTCTCTGTATGTCTTTTTTATTGGACAATACGTTTAATGTAAAGATTTAATCGGTAAAACATTCAACCTAGAACAACAATTGACAAGAACTAAAATTCCCAAAGGGGTTTTTACAATTCATACATAAGAAAAGAACAAAAAATATACATACATACATATGTACGTATGTGTATAAACATTTCCCACTCTCTAACCATCGAAGGACTAATCAGAATTAAGATTAGTATTACGATGTCCTTAAACGTGAAAGCAACTTTAACCTTAATCCTTCTTGGATTTTTGGAAGTATTCGCATTTGAAAATAAACTGAGTGAAATACTTGTGCAATTGACAAACAACATTAAAGCAGAACAACATTATGATACAATTGTTTTTATAAGACACAATGAGACGTATGCCAAGGTTTGCGAGAATTTCTATAACACGGACATTATAATGAAAGGTCTAATGGAGCAGGGTACGCCAATTTTGAATCTAGTCGGAAACACATCTCATTTTTCGTTGAAGAATTCTAATAATCGTTTGTTGGCCATAGCAAATTTAAAGGGAATTGCTTGTGAAGATAAAAATCTTTTGGCTTCGTTGTGGAAAACATTGAGTCGTAATTTATTAACACGTTTGATTTTGCTGGTTAAAAGGAACGTTAGTGATCAATATATATGGAATATTTTGAAATATTTTTATCAAAATAAAGCCCTTAATGTAGTATTGATCAAGGAAATGCTAAACAAGGGTCTTGTGGTCTATTATTTTAACGCATTTCCCCAATTTGAAGTGAAAGTGAAAGCGTTAAATATAAAGGAAACAAGTTCTTTATTCACGGATAAAACAAAATATATGCAAGGTAATCCTATAAGTATTATTCATACAAGTAGCAGCCATGCTATTTTTCTAAAAGAAGATAAAAATGAAAGACCCTTGCTCGGTGGTATTGTGGGTCATTTATTTGAAGAGTTTGCTCGCAAGCATAATGCATCGCTAACATTTCCACATCAGAAAGTAGGAAGTAGAGAGCTACGCCTTAATGATATTTGGAGTATGGTTGAAGACGGTATAATTGATATGTCCGGCGAGATATTTTTTGGTTATTTTGATCAAGGGGTGTCATATTCTATAATACATGGTTTAACAGACTTCTGCCTAATGGTGCCCGTTGAAAAATCTATACCAGCTTATAAGTTTTATGTATCAGTTTACGATACCATCAGCATGATTTTGATTGTCTTGGATTTTATATTATTTTCCTTGGTCGTTGCTGCGACTTATTTCATCAGACGTGAACGTATGAATTTCAATGAACTAATTTTTAACATTGACGTGCTAAGTGGACTATTGGGTCAAGGTTTCAGCATAGGGAGAACTTATTCCAGCACACGCATTTTAATCTTTTTGATGATGTTTTTGGCTGGTTTGATCTTTAATACAACTTACAACACATTCATACAATCCTTTTTTACCGCTCCTCCCAGCGAACACAAGATTGCCACTATGCAGGATATAGAAGAATCTGGCATGAAAATTGCTTTTTACGTTGAGAAATTCAGGTATTTAGAAGAAATAGGCAGAGCGAATGAATATAGTTCATATGCAAAACTTGTTGATAGTCTCGAAGAATACAATGAAATGATTAATACTTTTGACAGCCGTTACATGTATTTTGTGTCGTCGCTTCATTGGAATATACTTGATCATCAGCAACAAATGCTGTCAAAACCTCTATTTCGTTTAACTGATATTTGCATATTTAAATCTAATGCCGGCAAACTCATTTTGCAGCCTAACTCACCTTACAGCGAGTCCTTGGATACTCTTATCCAGCAAGCAAATGAAGCTGGATTAATATCGCACTGGAAATCATTCACATTTTCTGAATTGGTTCGAATGAAAAGAATGAAACTTCTAAAAGAAAGTGCTAAGCCGGAATTCACGCCGATGAAACTAGAAGATTTGAAGCTGGTGATGATTTGTTTTGGCTTCGGTATGATGTTATCGTTTATTTGTTTCATCATTGAAATCTGCTGGGCAAAACGCGAAAAATTAAGGAAAACATTTATGCGTTTAGTGAAATTTCATAAACGTGATGCTGGTTATTAAAATATTTTTGCGAACTTATTGGATTTAAAATTTAAATGGCTTTTGTTGTGAATACGTGTGCAATATTTTTTGAAATTAATACCACAAAATTGTTAGAAGCTGAATTAAAAGGAAAGTGCGGGAATATTACTATAGAAACCAGGCGGAAAAATTCATCCCCGTAGACTTGACTTATCGACAAAATATTAAAAAGAAAAATAATTAACACCGAATCACTTTGAAAGCACAATGCAAATTATACTAATTCTCCCAAACTTTTATTTATAGTTTGTTATATTAAAAAAAAAATTTTATCGTACATTTATAAAAATATTTAACGTCTAGTGTTTGCAAAATATCATTTAAAATTTCTTTAAAATTTATGTTAATGCCATTTAAAATTTCTAAAGCTTTTGAGCACTTTCGTTGTAAAAAAAAACTGAAAAAAACTAAAAAAAATATGTAAATTATTTGTGTCACTTAATTGGAATATGTAATCACATCAATGCACTGTTTTAAGCACTTTTGAGCAATTAAAAAATATATAAAATATTAATAAAAAAAATTGATAACGTGTATTTTTATTTAAAAAGCAATTAGTTGTTATTTTTTGCAATTAAGCAAACATATGCCTACAATATAAAATTGCATGAAAAAATTAACAAAAATGTTGTTAAATTTTGCTTCCACGAAAAACTTTTTGCTTAACCTACAATCAATTAATTTTATCAAAAATATACTGAAGTTGCCAGATAGGCAGAAACAAATTTTAAATAGATTTTTCAAAGTCACCAGAGAAGTTAGAGTCTCTGGTATAAGATTTATACTCGTATATAAACATACGGAAAATCAAAGAGACGGTGCCGGGCATTTACATTACTTTTAGTATATAGAACTGACTTAATAATACATACAATTATTTTATCTTGTTAACATATTTTATATTTTAGAAAAAATATTTACATGAAATACCGGTGTATATTTATTTGACATAAAGTCTTCATTTATTTATTTTGAAAATTTTGCTTGTTTTTATGGTTAAGCAATTGTGTAGTTATGTGCATTTCGTTCCCGCTTTCGGAACTCATCAGTAGACTTCAAACTAAAAAATTTTTGAATTTAGCTAACAAACTTCATATGTTTATAGTAAGGCTCTTAATACTATATTGAGAATCACAATATACAAACATAATAAAATTGAAAGCCCCAAAGAAAAACCTTTACAAAACAAGCATCTTTAAAATTTAAATATTTACTCAAGAGTTTTTTATTTATTTAGTTAATCAATTAATTTATTTAGTTTAACCATACGAGGGCGGTTCGGAAACTTCCTAGCCTAGCACAAAAAGCGCGGTATAAACAGAAAAAAGTTAAGTGTTTTGGAAACTTCCATCTCTGCTATGAACACGTGTTAAATTTTGTTTCGATCTGGCAACTCCTTCATATAGAAACAGGTGTTCACAAAAGACGCATCCGCGATTTTTTAACAATGGAAAAATGAGAAATGCGTGGTGTCATTAAATATTTACATAAAAAAGGTTTATTGGGACAAGAAATTCATAATGATATGGTGAATGTGTTAGGTGAAAGTGCTCCTTGATATGCAACAGTAAAAAATTGGGTTGTTGAATTTAAACGTGGTCGTACAAGCATTGAAGATGGACCACGTAGTGGACGTCCAAAAACAGCAACAACAGAAATTGTAGCCAAAGTGCATGATATGGTATTAAATGATCGACGAATTAAAGTGCGTGAAATAATTTTGCATGAAGAACTACAGATGAAAAAGCTTTCTGCAAGATGGGTGCCGCATTTGTTAACAGTCGACCAAAAACGCATAAGAATGAACATTTCTCAAGCTTGTTTGGATCGTTTTAAGCGAAATAAAATGGATTTTAAGCGTCGTTTCATAACTGTTGATGAGACATGGATCCACTACTATACTCCAGAGACAAAAGGACAATCCAAACAATGGACTGAAGCTGGAGGAAGTGCCCCAAAGAAGGCAAAAACTTTTCAATCGGCTGGTAAGGTTATGGCAATGGTTTTTTGGGACTTCAAAGGTATTTTATTGATTGACTATCTGCAAAAGGGCAAAACAATAAATTCAGATTACTATTGCAACCTTTTGGATCAATTAAATGTACAAATTCGAGAAAAACGTCCTGGCTTACAACACAAAAAAATAATTTTTCATCAAGACAACGCACCAGCGCACAAGAGTGTTTTAACAATGGCTAAAATCAACGAATTAAAGTACGAGTTGCTTGACCATCCACCTTATTCTCCTGATTTGGCTCCCAGTGACTTTTACCTGTTCCCAAATCTAAAAAAATTCCTTGCTGGCAAGCGTTTTACCTCAAATGAAGATGCAATTACAGTTGTAAACCACTATTTTGAAGACCTTGAGGAAAACTATTTTAATCAAGGGATAGAATTGCTAGAAAAGCGTTGGACTAAGTGTATTGAAGTTTCAGGAGATTATATTGAAAAATAAAAATATTTTTGAAAAACTAACTATTCTCTTTCATTGATAGGCTAAGAAGTTTCCGAACCGCACTCGTACAATTATAAGATTTTTTGCTGCCATTTAAGATATGGGTCCTTGTTAGTTTTGCAAAGCCATATGATCTCGTATGTTGCTTATTATGCTCATGGTGCAGTTTAAAAATTCGAATTAGTATTAAATCCGGCATGTGTTTTAAATCGAAATAACTTGCAAGCAATAAATGTGTCGCTACAAAATGTTCGAAATTACAAAATAAATTAACAGATAATTTTCATTGAATTTCTCTGAAAGTGTTCCCTTCTGCTGAGCAAAACTAAAATAATTCTGTGGTAATAAAATGTTTACAAAATATCATGATACGTGATATATTGGCAATAATATATATTAGCAATAATATATAATATATATATATATGTTGGCAATAATATAATAATATATATAAAATTTGTATTACAAATATTTATTTATTTATTAAACATACTATACAAAGTAAATTTGCATAGTATGGTGTTGCACGAATATGGGCGGAGTAACTAGGCCATATGCCCAAGATGTTATTAACAGTATTTTCAAAAAAGTTCCGTGACTGACTGTACGACCTATGCCTTCACATAGGAAGCAGTCACGCGGTTGTTAAAGAATTTCTACAAAAAACCGCAAGATTATACGGTTATTCGTGGCAGATCAGTCAACCAGTGCGAGCGAGACGAAAAACTCTCGAAGGCCCAACAACAGAACTAAACCTGATCGCACTTAAGAAATAAATACGATGACGCGAAATGATCTTCTTCGACCGAGAGCTGCTTAACGTATTACAAATATAAAAAAAAATATATAAAAAATTTCCAAGGTTGGGAACTTTAACTATTTGTTATATAACAATAACCTACTAAAACTAATTTTTCCTTTTTATCTATAAACTTAAAATGTCTCACATTCTTAGTAAAAAAAACAGAAAAATTTTAAAATATGATTCCAGGGTTGGAAAACTTAAAATTTTTGTGATATATAAAATTAACTAGGTCTAATATTTTTTTTTTATATTTATATATATATTTTATGTTTTGGAAAGAAAAGTTGGGTATATAGAATTAGAAAAATATTGTTACGTTTTTATTCTCTGTTAAAAACGCTTTTCCGTAGATTCGTAGATTTGCAATAAATAAAAGACCCCAGTGTACTAATTAGGGTTAAGAATGATACAATCTTTATTAAATCTATAAATACCACTAATCTAAATTCAAGAGCTTAAATACAAACACATAGGTTACTTCAATATTCACAACTGGTTACCACTACACCTTCTTTGCTGTTGTATATACACGTCTCAGGCCACTGGCTGCGCTAGTGTTGACACAATTCTGCTTTCTCTGTTGCTCGTCACTCGCAAGACTCACTCTGCCGACACTTCCAGTTGATACACCAATAACAACTCTATGGCAGACTCTCACAGTTGATACACTAATCAGGACTCGCTGGCTTCGCTTACACACGTTTATCCGCTTCCACTGCTCCCTTACTCTTTACTCAAGGGACTCCACAATAATCTCAAACCACGACAGACTCCAACTGTCACTATAGACTGTACTATAGTCTCTTCAATTTCCAACTCACGTATTGTAAAGCACAGACTCAAATATCAACTCACTGTTGTATCACAAATCACGGACTGCGCACAACTTATTTGTCAACTCACTTGATTAACAACAGAATTCTTATTAGCAACTGAGCTTCTTCGCAACTGATTTATTCCCAACTAACTTTTGATCGCGACTGAACTGCTGTTGGATGCGTCAACCCCTTTTTATACTTCGCACAACAACCACTAGAATTTTCTTGCAAAGTCTAGACCGAATCTTCATTATCTTCAATGTTGTTTACAAAGCGCGTAATTAAGTTCATGTGGTAACTATGTACATACGTGTGTATATGCATACATCATTAAGTGGTTGTTTACTTTTATTTCTGCCTTTAGTTGGAATTGCCAGGCATGTATGTATGTATGCATGTAGCTATGTATACCTTCTTCATAACAAGCAGACCCTTCTAGTTGTTGTTGGTTGTTTACGTTTAATCACGTATGTATGTGCTACGCATGTGTATATAGTTGTTTGCTATAGTGCTTGTATGTGAATACGAGTGTACGTTTAGTTATTTATTTAAATACTTCTGGATGTTTCTTTATATTGGCCCTGTTCGAATACTCTTGCGTAACACTTATATTAACCCGACGGCCATTTCCGTAACACTGCCGCCCACTTAAGCCTATTCGTCCCGAATAGGCACATCATCGCCTTTCTTTTTCTTCGTTTTCTATACGCCTTGTAGTTACGTTGGAGACGACTACCTCTTCCATATTTGTTGGCTTTAGTTCTGGCTCTGCCTCGGCTTTCAACTGGGACTTGTGTTACTATGCGCTGGAGATTACTACTTTGTTGACATTTGCGGCCCTTGGTACTGACTCTGCTTCGTATTTCCACTACAGCTTGCCTTGCCGTATGCTGGAGATGAAACCTTCTTTGACACTTGCAACCCTTGATACTGAATCTGCTTCGTATTTCCTCTACAGTTTGCCGTAGTTTACGCTTTAGGTGACAACTTCTTCCACATTTGTGGTATTTGGCTCTGACTCTATTTGGTCTGTCAACTAGAGCTTGCCTTGCCATACTCTGGAGATGACTACTCCTTTCACATTTATGGCCTTTGGCTTTGACTAGAGCTTGCCTTACCATTCCACATTTATGGTCCTTGGCTCCGACTCTACCTTCTCCCTTGACTAGAGCTTGCCTTACCATTCCACATTTATGGTCCTTGGCTCCGACTCTACCTTGTCCCTTGACTAGAGCTTGCCTTACCATTCCACATTTATGGCCTTTGGCTGCGACTCTACCTTGTCCCTTGACTAGAGTTGGCCTTACCACACGCTTGAAGCTCTGTATAGAAGTTGTCTTTTTCTTTCTTACTGCTTCTCTACTGCGTACTTCGTATACTGTAGCAGTTTCTTTACCCTGAGCAAATAAGTCCATTTCAACAATAGCTATTCCCGCTGTGTCACACACTGCTTGACTATCATCTAGGTCACAAGCTTCATTTACTTTGCTGGAAACTTCTGGAAAACTTCGGTCACGTTCAACTTGTTGACACTGACCACTGTTGATTTCATCTTCTGTCTTCAGTTTTTCGTCAGCGTCTTCCTCTGTGCCAGAAATGTTTTCGTTGACACTGTTTACTAAGTCAGAAATCTCTTCGTCTGATTTACTGACTTGCATTTCTACACCATCTGCCCGCGTGTTTACGGCTTCAGCTATTTCCTGGGGTTTCTCATTGCTGGCTCCAGATGATTCTTGAGCGTTTGTAATAATTTTCGCTTTCCATTTGTCAAGTGTGTCATTTGTGGCCTTAACTTCAGCTTTCAATTCGGCAGAAGACTCTTAAAACTTCTCATTCATTTGCCCTAGCAGTTTTTCGTTGTTTGCCTCCATTTTTTCATTGGTTGCTCGAGAGGTTTCTTTTATTTCGTTCATCAAAGCAGCTAACATTGCGCTGATGTCTGTACTGATTGAAGTGCTAATAGAAGGAGTGGATGCTTCCATCTCATATTTTTCTTTTTCATCGAGCTGGAAAATTTTCAAATTTTTTGATATTAAGGTAACTAAATAAAACTAATATTTTCCTTATTTCTTTTTTTTCTTTGTTTACTTAACATATTTTATATATATTTTTAAAGAACAAGATTGGTATAAGGACCCAGAAAAATTTTAAAAGATGATTTCAAGGTTGGGAACCTTTAACTTTTTGTGATATACAAAACTAATTAAATAAAGCTAGTTATTTCTTTGATAATTAAATATAATCTGTGTAGAAAGAAAGAAATAAATTAGTATTAAGACCAGAAAAATTTAAATTATGGTTCCAGGGTTGGAAATTGAAAAAAAAATTGGAGTAAAAAATTAACAAAAAATATATATGTATTTTTTTCATTTAAACATATTTCATGTTTTAGGAAGATCTTTACTCAAGCAAATTCTTTAGTCGAAAAAAACCGAGAGGTCACTTACTAAAAATTGCACCATAACAAAAAATTATAAATTTTATCACAAAACAAATATGTATGTACATACATATGTACTTATGTATGTATCTGTATACTACATATGTATATGTATGGTAAAGGGTATATAAGATTCGGCACAACCGAATATAGCACTCTTACTTGTTTTATTATGAAATATGAATATGAAATATTAAATATTTATTAATGAAATTATTTATTAATTACTGTATTTTAGATTTAATGAATAACATACAAAAATTAAAATTTTTAAAAATATGTGACGCACAAAATAGAAAGTGACCTAAGGGTAAAAACCGGTTTTGTTCAGGAGAGTAATTTTAAAGATTTAAATACGTGTATCTTTGGTGTACCATCACTGAGCGTGTTGGTTGGTATTGGTCTCATTTGAAAGCGACACATCTCATGACGTCACGAACACGTGTTGGTCAACCTTGAAAACGCGCGTAGGACGTCCCTACCTCTTGTTTTGTGTAGTAGGTTTTTACTGTTTGCTATCTAGCGCGCTGTTTCCATGAGTTTGATATCAATTTTGCTACCGTTTTTTCGAATCTGAAATTATTATTTGTGAATTATAATAAATACTCATTTATAATTCTTTTAAATCGTGAATATCACTCTGTTAGTACGAAAACTTTTTCACATAACCTTAATATCGTCAACTTCAATTTCATAAAACGCGCATATCTCTGGGAGGGAACACTTTCGGGGCATGGGATCGGTCTCATTCGATGCTCAGATGTTGTCCACATCGAAAAAATTAAAATTTATTTTTTTTACCCTAGGTCCCTTTCTCTATGCGCTGTCATATATAGGTTTATTCCAGAATTATGTGGCTAATAATGCGATTTTGGCTTATTACTTGTGACTTTATGGCAGTGGGCCGACGAAAATCAGTACATTGTGCCGATAGTATTATCGAGGCTTAAGTCTATTTCCAATTTTTTTTTTTTTAAATAAGTAAATTCATGCCGCTGAATGAACGTTGAACTCAAGTTAAAGATTTATATACATAAAAAACTAAAAAAGTCTTTTGGCTACCAATTATAAATTTAACTTTTTTCCTTTGTAACTCTAACCATTCTGTCTTTGTCCTGAATTTTTCAATTTTTCATTTCTGTCATAAAATTGTCGTGTAATTTACATTTTGTATTTTTTGTAAACTATTTTCTAATGAAACAAATGTGTATGTATATTTAAATATTAAAAAATTATACATTTTTTAAGTTGTTTGTGTTTTTAATATATTTTTAGAGAACATGCGTGTAAGATTAAAAAAAGGCTAAAAAAGCGAAATGAGTTTTTAAAAAAAGGTTAAAAAATAAGCAAAGAGCTAAATGAAAATTTAAAGCTAAACCTAAAACAAACAAGTAAGAGTGCTATATTCGGCTGTGCCGAATCTTATATACCCTTTACCAACGTATGTATGTATGTTTAGTATGCAGATACATACATAATTACATACATACATATTTGTTTTGCGATAAAATTTATAATTTTTTGTTATAGTGCAATTTTTAGTAAGTGACCTCCTCGTTTTTTTCGACTAAAGAATTTGCTTAAGTAAAGATCTTCCTAAAATTAGAAATATGTTTAACCGAAAAAATAATTATTTTAGGTTATTTTTTTACCCAATTTTTTTCCAACCCTGGAACCATAATTAAAATTTTTCTGTTTTTAATACGAGTACTAATTTAATTCTTTCTAAAATATAGAACATATTTAATTATCAAAGAAATAACTAGCTTTATTGAATTAGTTTCATATATAAAAAAAGTGTATTTTTCCCAACCCTGAAATCATAATTTTAGATTTTTTTGGTTCCTTATATCAATCTTGTTATTTAAAAAATATATCAAATATGTTAAATGAACAAAGAAAAAAAGAAATATAGAAAATACTAATTTTATTTAGTAACTTTAATATCAAAATAAATTCAGTAAAGTGCGACTTAATTGAAGTTTTTTTCAGTTAAAAAGATTTTTTTTAGTTTTGCCGCTTTTTTCTCGTTTTGGCGATTATTTCTGTTTATGGGGATTTTTATTTTCCTTTTTTTTCGATTTTTTTCATTTTGAAGATTTTTTCTATTTTTGGGTTTTTCTTTTATTTTAGCGATTTTTTTTGGCAATTTTTTTCATTTGGCGATTTTTTCATTTAGCGATTTTTTTTTCTGTTTTTGGGGTTTTTATCATTTTGGCGATTTTTTTTCATTTTGGCGAATTTTCCGGTTTATCGCGATTTATTTTAGTTTAAGAAATTTTTTTAATTTGGTGCTTTTTTTGTTTTGGCGATTTTTTTTGTTTTTGGTGATTTTTTTTCGTTTTGGCGATTTTATAATTTTTTGATTTTTTAGTCTTGCCGTTTTTGAAAATTTCAAGAGTTTTGCTCTTACGGTTTCCAAGATACAGCAAGTTGTCAAAATTACATAGTCAAAATTGCATAAACTGATGGAACACCCTTTATTTTAAATTTGTTTAAATCTTAGTGTTAATTGTTTCAGTCTGTATAAAAATACACTAACTTTACAAATTTCAAGTGCATATACATACAATTGTATATATATTACATGGGATTTTAAAATTTTTCGTTGCTCGACCAAAGGTCTACACATTGTGTCTAAATTTCAGGTCCGTAGCTCTTACGTTTCTCGAGAAAATACTCTGTGATAGACAGACGGACATCGTTGCGAAAATAATAGGGTTCCTTTTCACCTTTGGTGTACGGAACCCTAAAAAGGTTAAATTTTCCACCTGTGACGCTTTGGTTTTTATTTTTCAAATTTTCTATACCCAACTTTTCTTTGCAAAACATAAAATATATTTATAAATAAAAATATAAAAAAAAAAATTATTAGACCTAGATAATTTTATATATCAGAAAAACTGTACGTTTCCCAACCCTGAAGTCATAATTTAAAATTTTTCTGATTTCTTGCACCAAGTTTTTTCTTTTAAGAATTTAAGATATTTTAAATTTATAGATAAAAAGGAAAAATTAGTTTTAGTAGGTTATTTTTATATAACAAAAAAGTTAATGTTCCCAACCCTGGAAACGCCTTTTTGATATTTTTAATTTTTTTCATATATTTAATACAAATTTTATTCGTACTGAAATATAAAATAAGTTTATTTAACAAAAAAAATTAAAAAAATTGTGTTATCTAGTTACTTTTATATGGCAAAATCAAGTTTCGGTTTTCCAGCTCTGAAACCGTCTGCTCGATTTTGCTGATTTTCAATACCAATCTAAGTTGGACCATTTCTGACACACCAGTGCAAGAACGAAGTCTGTAGCTTTTCTGTTAGCTTCGGAAAACCTATTTCACGTACACCAGACGGACGGACAAACGGACATCGCTTATTCGTCTTCCCAGTTCATAAGAACCCAGAATATACACATTTTATGGGTGGCATATTAATATTATGGAAATTACACACGGAATGACAAACCTATATATACCCTTTTCCATTTTTGGTAAAGGGTATATAAATAAGCTAAATTTAGCCCAAAATAAGCTAATATGGTTACGCTGGACCAAACAATAAGCATAGCTCAGAAAGTCTTATTATTTTATCACTGTTTTTTTTTGAGCTACAATAACAATTTTTTTAAGCTGACACCTAAGACGACCGTTTGAATACCCCAATTATAATATAAGATTTATTAGAACTTATTTGTTTGCAAGCCTTGACTACTTAAAAAAAAACAAACTGTAGCAAAAGTGAGCATAGAGTCAAGAGAAAAAAGGAATCAAAATAAAACAAAGAACAAGCAGAGCTGTCATTTTACACTTGTCGCCAGCTAAAATCCAAACAAGTCAAAGGCCGCGCCAACATTTCTCTTATTTTTAATGTTTTATTTGCCTTATTTTTTATATTTAGATTTTGTTTTTTATTTATTTAAATTGTTTAAATACAAAATAATGAAATTTAACCACGTTTGTTTTTTTTTTGCAGTCACTACAAAAACAGCATGTGCCTTCCGTGTTTACACCATATTGTGAGTTCGTTTATTCGAAGCGAAATCCACGCTCAACTTTTGCTGCAAAGAACATGTAAGTGCAAAAATTGAAATACACAATTGCGTTTAAAAATGTTTTTTTATTTAACTAACTAGCTACACCCGGTGTGCTTCGCTACCCCAATCGCCTTTAAAATTTAAATTTAAAATTTACTCCCATCGTCTTTTACATTTCATTTATATCGATTTGAAAGTGTCCTAGGAGCAGAAATTAGGTACATAGACTATGTCTTCTTTTATGCTTTAAATTTCATGAAAATCCATTTCAACATTTCGGAGGAGCAGGAGTTATCTCCTGGCCCCTTGCTCGTCATAGTTTCGAAAAAGTACATAGAGTATGTCTCCTTCTAAATGAAGGAGTATCTTTATATTAAATTTCACTAATGTCGAGTTGAGACTCAGAAATTGTCCCCCTACTTCGTCATGGTCCTACTTTAGATAATGTCTATGGTCATTTTGTGACTTTTTAGACGCAGATTTATGTTCTGAATCGGTTGGAAAGTTTCTCCCCTTTCGCCATCCTGCTTCTAGTTTTGAAAATGTACAAAGCCTATATAAGTTTTTAGATGCAGATCTATCTATGTTCTAAATTTTATTAAAATCGGCTTGAACCTTTCGGAGGGCAGAAATTTCCCCTATCGCCCTCCTGGTCTTAGTTTTAAAAATGTATATAGCCTTTGTGACTTTTTAGCTACCGATCTATCTATGTACTAAATTTCATCAAAATCGGTTGGTACGTTTCGGAGGGACAGAAATCCCCCTCCCCCAAATGGCCGTCCTATGAGACTCCTTAGATGCAAATCTATCTATGTATGTTCTACATTTCATTAAAATCGGTTTAGATGTTTCGGAGGGACAGAAATTTCCCCCTATCGCCCTCCTGAACCTAGTTTTGAAAAAGGTAATACCCCTAAACACTCCCGGAGTTGCACAGACTAAGTCCACCAAATTGCATTGCGATCGTTTGTACGAAGTTTATAGGGAATCGGTAAAAAAAATTAAAAAAATTTTAAATCTCATAGAAAAACACAATTAGTTCTTGCGAAATTTTTTTAATTTTCAAAGCAAATTTTCCAATATTTCTTTCCATAGAAACCTTTTTCAGACTATTACACATATTTCGAAAAAAAAATTACCGAAACAGGTCAAGTCATTTTCAGGCTATTGCGCTTATTGAGTGGCTTAAAAGCAAGTGCCAAAACTAAAAAAATTTAGTTAGAAAAGTAGGTTACGTTACATTACATCTCTATAACCAGTTGCATTACTTTTCACATAACATTATCGATCAGCTGTTTCCTACTGTTGCAGTTACTTTACATTACAGTCGGGTAACTGAGCCTTAGAATATGTTGCTGTTTATTTAATATACTATATGGTAACGTATGTGAGGTAGAAATCTACAGAAAATAGATTTTTCAGGAGCAAACGTTAACTTCTCTCTCACATACATACATACACATGTATAAAGCAAAGAGAAATACAATAACAGCTGACACGTTCGTTTGCAACCTCACATATTTACTAACTAAATAATAAATGCTTGTGTGTGCTATGTGTGCATGTATTAGTAGCGACTTTAAACGCTTATAGCTCCTAAAATACGAAACCGATTTCAATTAGATCTACATTGTCGCATCTGTGCAGAAAAACCTTCGAAACCATATAAAATTTTTCAAAATAGGTGCAGTAGTACCGACATAAAAGGGATTACAAAAAACGTGTTTGTCTATGAATTATATGGACATTTGAGCGTCAAACAATCAGAGGAGTCGAAGAATATTGAAAATGGAGAATCCGACAAAAATAAATAGAAAATTGGCGGTAATCATATATTTGCTAAAAATTCTGAAAAAGGCATTCACGTGTAGCAGGCCGAGCAATGGAAAAAAA
This sequence comes from Tachina lurida, assembly GCA_944452675.1. Lineage (NCBI taxonomy): Eukaryota > Metazoa > Arthropoda > Insecta > Diptera > Tachinidae > Tachina > Tachina lurida. The sequence continues at coordinate 37,641,211 of OX101752.1, read as the reverse complement.
GTCCTTTTTTAAATTTATTTTTTCAATTTAGAAGGTAATAAAATAAGTTAAAATTAAATTTGGGGAACACAATTTCATTCACAAAACCGGTAATTGCCCTTTCAAATTAAAATCTTCCTAAATTCGGCCGCATTGTTATACCCTTCAACCCATATACGCTTATATATATAATTATGTGACGCGCAAAATAGAAAGGGACCTAAAGGGTAAAAACCGGTTTTGTTCAGGAGAGCCATTTTAAAGATTTAAATACGTGTATCTTTGGTGTACCATCACTGGGCGTGTTGGTATTGCTCTCATTTGAAAGCGACACATCTCATGACATCAGGAACACGTGTTGGTCAACCTTGAAAACGCGCGTAGGTCGTCCCTGCCTCTTGTTTTTCCTAGTTGGTTTTTACTGTTTTCTACCTAGCGCGCTGTTTCCATGAGTTTGATATCAATTTTGCTCGCGTTTTTTCGAATCCAGGTTTATTTTCTTAAATTATTAATTGTGAATTATAATAAATACTCATTTATAATTCTTTTAAATCGTGAATATCACTCTGTTAGTACGAAAATTTTATCACATAACCTTAGAATCGTCGACTTCAATTTCATAAAACGCGCATATCTCTGGGAGGGAACACTTTTGGGGCATGGGATCAGTATCATTCGATGCTCAGGTGTTGTCCACATCAAAAAAAAAATTGAAAATGTATTTTTTTACCCTTAGGTCCCTTTCTCTATGCGCTGTCACATATATACATATAAAATTGTCATTCAGAAATAAATTGCCTATCAGATTTTATTGCAAAAAAAAAAAAAAAATTCATTCCATGAATATTTCTGTCTTGTATTATCATTTTAACTTCTCATGCTGCTAAAAAGAAAACCCGCGTTACATATACAATAATTAGAAAAATAAATACCACACATTACTTTGCAAGTGATTAAAAGAGTACTTACTAGCCATTTCAAAATCTCGAAAAGTCTTTTGCTGGGTAATGACGTGATCAAAAGTTATTATTGCTATTACTTTTTATTTGCTAACAGTTTGCTAACATTTACTTGTATCACCTGCAAACTTCTCGAATTTTGGAAACAGTCTTTTGGGGCACCCTAAATCCTTATGTATGCTACTGCTATTAGAGTTTTATTTTTATCACATACTCAATCATAATACACATGTTTGTGGTATTGCGTAAAATTTTATTTCGATTTAATGTTGGTATTTATTTTTTGGTAGTTACTGTTTTGTTTAATTTAAGAGGATGTGTGTACAATTATTTATTAACTTTTTTTTTTCAAATAAAATTTAATGATATTTAATAATTTTTGTACGTTGTTTTTCTCCAGAGAAACTAAAAACTAACAAACTCCTTGTGTAGAACAAATTTATTTTTGCAATTGTTGTTGTCTTAAACTTGAAGTTCGTGTCTTGGGTCTTTTGTTTTTCTAGCTGCAACGTTTGCACCGTTTGCATGTATGTATGTATGTATGTATATATGTACGTATGTATGTATGTATGTTCATGTATGACACTTTGGTGTTTTAATTTTTTTTTTCTACTTATCTGCTGCTTATTATATGATATTTGGTATAATATATGATTCGATTTCGCTTAGTGTTGGTTGTAATCAAATGAACATAAGTCAGTACATAATACATATTGATTATTAATGACTTTAGCAACAATTTGAAACATATAAATAATATGAATTTGTATTAGTATATAATATGGGTGCGGGTGTTAATAATTTTGACACTTTAACGCTAATGGCGACACATTGTCTCCCCATTTCATAAGATTTCAAATCAAAACTTTGCCATAAGTTAGTTGAAATCATGCTCGTTTATTGAAAAGAAAAAACAAAAGAAAATGATTGATTATACTCGACCAAAAATGTAGCAAACCAAACAAAAAAATCAATTTATTAAATTAACGAATAAAAGGTAATAAATAAGCAGCTATACATGCATAGATACTTTTCTTAAAACCATGAAACACAAACTTAAAGTAAGTTATATGATTGACAAAAATATACCTACACAGGTGCTTAAGGAATTTTTTTTTTAATTATGTTATTACATTTGCTTAAGTTAAGATTGCCTTAGAATCTTGGAATGGAAGTTAGTATCATTTAAAGATATTTTGACTGTATAGCTTACGTAATGGTTTAACAATTAGACCCACGATCACTCAAACTCCCAGTCTATTATTTATTTGGTGCAATCATTAACAAATACCTAATTGAGTTATGATTTTCATACATTAAATACTAAAGTATACTTATTTGACATAAAGTCTTTATTTAATTTTATTTACTATAGCTATGCTATTTATGCCACGATGCAGGAGTTAGGACGTGATTTTCGTAACAAACACTATTACAATTATAAATTTATTTTTGTTTTGACTTCTCTGCACTTAAAAGCAGAGTACGAAAATAAACGTAAGGCATTAAACACATTCACCACAGCAGGCTACACGTAAACACGACTTCTAATGCCGCTAGCACCATTTGTCGCCTCGTAGCCAGCTACTTGATTATTTTGGAGACGGCAGCAGCACCATCTGCAGCTGATATTCTAGTACAAAAAAATAGTTCAGTATTGCCACTTTCATATATTTTGCATTTATAAGAATTAATTACTCTTAAAATGTACTTATTTCACGTAAAAGTACAAAAATTAATCAATTTATTTTTTACATCAATTTTTTAATATTGTTTCTGGTAAATAATATGAAATAATGGTACGACATCATTCATTCAACATTTTTTATTATACTGGCAACACTGCATTTGCCCATTGTAGCCAAAGAAATAGAAATTAGTTTAATCGGAGTACAACGAAAAAATCACCATAGACAACAACCTGTCGCCGTGTTGCCCTGCTGTGTTCAAAAGAATCATTCTCATATAAACATGTGTATTCTATCCTTGATATTTGGTAGTCGGTAGCTTGCTGTGCGGAATGTGCTTAAGTATTAGTTATTGTTTGCTTTTGTTTTGTTTCGTTCTTTGAACTGAGTGAAACAAAAACAAAAAGAAAACAATGTGAAGAACTAATCAATTTGTTTTTAAGTTTTTTTGCACATGAGCACAAACCAGAGAACACAGCCGATGGACTGTACGCAGGCTAACAGCCGCCGCCGGCCACAAATAATCATACAGAAAAATGTCAACTTAAAATCAACTTAAACAAGGTTAATCTAATCTTTTTCGGCAATGATTTTGCTTCATATGTGTTTCAATGTTAATCTAATATGTTTTATAGTAATTGTCAAAGAAAATTTTTCCTTTTGAAATAACTTTATTTCACGTTGATTAAACATTTACGTACTGTTAAAATCAAAATGAAGAATCATGTTGAATCAACATGAATTTAATTTAACTAATCTAGTAATTGTACTTAATTAATTATTTAACTTACGTGTTGTTGACATAGACATTAGAAAAATGTTTGTATATAAATTAGCTTCCCCGAACAAGATTTGAACTCGGAACTCATCGCATGGTAGTCAACATGCTTACCCCTGCAGCCACTACAACTTTAAATTTTCTAAAGACACGCACTAATATGTACCATCTTGAATTACATTTTAATTTAAAATTATTTCATTGATCATTAAACAAACAATTTATTTGAAAAGTTTTAGTTTTAGTTAAAAAAAACCAAATGCTTTCACTGGAAAAGTTTTAATTAAAAAAAAAACACAAAATACTTTGACTTAACTCCAGGATTCGAACCTGCGATCCTCTGACTGCAAGGCTAGTACACTGCCTACCAGCCAGCAGCAGTTTGTCGTCTGTTTACAAACACCAAAAAACAACAACAATACAAAAACAAACTACACAACTAAACACCAAAGGGTATTGCAGCTATGAACAAAGCAAATAAACACCAACACACTCAAACGACATATTATTTCTTGTAAATTTAACATGATTTGAATGAAGTTGAATCAAACTTTTTGCATGTTGATTTTACATTGGTATATTTTTCTGTGTGATACATTAATATTAAGAAATAAATGGAACCGTTTTGAAATATTTGCAGAGAAATTTGTTAGTTATATAAAACTAAGCAGCAAAGCTATAACACAGCCGATCGGCTGTAAGCTGGCTAATAATATCCGGCACCGGCCACAAACAATACATTAATTTAATCGTACCCCGCTAGAAAAGAAAATAATGGGAAATAACTGCACAGGTTTGGAAATATTTGCTACGAATTTGGCATCATCATATAATATAATTTTATTGCATTCTTATTTAACACATTGTTTATATAGCAAAGCAGCATAGCTATAACAGGGTGTCCTAAGACATATTTATTCTTTTTATTATTTTATTATTTGATTACTATTAAAAACTATAATAGCAATCGGCATTTTTCATGATTTCATTCAATATTTGCCTGAGCCCATAGTAGAAGTTGTCATTATCCTGGAAGAAAAAAAAACAACAACAACAAATGAATCTAAAATTTATGCACTTGCTTAGTTTGACACTATTTTTCTATTTTAAAATAATTTTTTTTTTTAATTTTTTTTGTCTGCTTGTCTTCTAAAACAATGTGTTTATTTTGTAAAGAAAAACTTGTAACTTGTGCTGTCTGCTGCGTTTTTCCTTCTTCTACTTTTTCTATTTGGCAACTGCTGTTTGTTGCATGGTTCCAGCTTAAACTCTTGTCTGACCTGTCTTTAAAGTTTTTATACCGTTTTGCTTCAGTCTTATGCTGTTTAGCTACAAATAAAATATTGTAAATCTTGCATGAGTGTACGAGTATGTTTTTCTCAATGATTTTTAGAAGTGGAGAAAAAAAAAAAACTAACAACTAAAAAATAAATAGTCTTAAGCAAACTCTATTCGATAAATCCCAAATATGTTTTTGCTAGTATGCAAGTGTATTACGTACTATATATATTTTTGCTTTTTTTTTCTTAGTTCCTGCTCAATGTTTGCTTCTATTCCAAGACATATGTCAGGTATAAACGCCATGTCTCTATTCACAATTCACAAAGGTTTCTTTTTTTTTCGGTGGTGTCTGGTGTCAACACTCATACTGCCATCTCAACTTGTGGCTTTTCCCCTTTTACACTGTCGTACATGTGTATGCACGTTTATTTATTTTATGTGTATAAATTTTTTTTTCTATTTTGTACATTTTGTTTTTTTGGCTGTGTAATTTACATGTGTATGCAAATTTAAAAAAAATTGTAAATTATTCCATAAAAATTTATACAATTATTTATGAATGTTGTGACAAACTAAATATGCCTCTCCACTGTTTAAGTTTATTCACTAAAAGTTATTTTAAATTAAGTGTTATGTTATTAACATCTGAAGCGTTGGCTTGCTTACATTCATCGGTCCGGTATTCAATTCAATGAGCTTGTACTGCAATAAATCCTAGAACAAAGTATTAAAATTTTCTTTTAGATCAGGCCTGCTAAATTGTTGGTGCCAATACTCATACTTTACTAATATTTCTAAAATGAAGAGAAACAAATAAGAGTGCTATAGTCGGCTGTGTCGAATCCTATATACCCTTCACCAACGTACGTATGTAACGGGTGTTTTTTTAGAGGTATAGAACTTCGAATTGAAATAAAACACAAGAAAATCGTTTTAATGTCCATCAATTTGGCTTTATTGGAAGGATAATTTTATGCCATTAATGTTTAGATATGATTTCGGGCATGTGGCCGCCGCGGCTGGCTCGAATAAAGCCAATTCTACAGGTCCAATTTTCAACCACTTTTTCGAGCATATGGGGCCGTATGTTGGCAATAACGCCACGAATGTTGGCTTCCAAGTCCCCTAACGTTTCTGGTTTGTTGGCGTAGACGAGCGACTTCACATATCCCCAAAGAAAATAATCCAATGGTGTCAAATCACACGATCTTGGTGGCCAATTGACAGGTCCATTCCGCGAAATTATGCGCTCATCGAATGTTTCCTTCAATAAATCGATTGTGACGTGCGCTGTGTGGCATGTAGCGCCGTCTTGTTGGAACCACAACTCATCCACATTCAAAATCTTCAAAATCTTCCATAAAATTGATGGACAAAGCTCCAATTGCTGTGCACGGTGGCGAATCGATTCATTCGGGTCCTCTTCAACACTTTGCTCTACAGCGGCAATTGTTTCTTCGGTGCGCACTGTTCGACGTCTCTGCGGATGCGTATTATCACATAGAGTAAACGTAGTGCGAAAACGATCCATGGTTAACCGAATTAATTGCTCTGATGGACGATTATGTCGACCATAAAATGGACGGAGCTTGCGGTAAACTTCGCGAACTGAACCATTATTTTCGAAATAAATTTGCACGATTTGCAAGCGTTGTTCTTTTGTCAACCTGTTCATGATGAAATGGCAAACCAAACTAAATATTAATCACTTGACAGCTGACAAAATGGCCGCCAGTTAAAAAAGTGATGCCAACTTAAAGTTCTATACCTCAATAAAAAACACCCATTAGATGTACTATACAGATAAATACATATGTAAGTACATACATACATATTTGTTTTGTGAAAAAATTTATAATTTTTTATTATAGTGCAATTTTTAGGAAGTGACTCACTTCCCGGTAGTTTTCGACAAAAAAATTTCATTCAAATATCTTATTTTCAATATTAGCAATAGTTGAATGTCTTATTCAAGAAATATTTTACATTCACCCTTATTTCTGTTGTCAATATCGACAACGCGTCAAAGTTGTTCAAAAAACTTGGAACTATTTAATAATCCTAAAATAACCTTTATATTTTACCTCCATACCAAATAAACTAACTTATTTTATATTTCCTCATGTTTAATAATATTTGATATTACAAAACCATTTAATCGGTCATGTCACAGAGTTCAATTCCGTTCGGAATCGAAATTCAATCCACCCCATTTTGTAGGTGTGTCCAGACTGTGGGAGGCGGTGGTATGCTCCGGCTAGGGCTTGACATTTTGTGGTTTATTCAATTCCGATTCCGAAAGGAATTGATCTCTGTGACATGGCCGTATGTCTTAATTTACACATCCACTTGAGTAAAATTATTCCTACAACTTGAAATATGTTTAACTAAAAAAAATATACATATAATTGGTTATTTTTACCAAAAAAGTTTTTTCAGCTTCCAACCCTGTAACCACAACTTTAATTCTTCTGGTTTTTAATACTAATTTATTTCATTCTAAAATACAGAATATATTATTTGATTATCAAAGCAATAATAAGTTTTATTTAATTAGTTTTATATACCCGAAAAAGTTTAAATTTTTCAGGTCTGGATAAATTTTTTTATTTTTCTTGCATTTTATACCAAACTTTATGTTTCTAAAACATTAAGTATATATAATTTGTAAATGAAAAGAAAAAATTAATGTGACCTATAAAAACTTTTATTTACAAACAAATAATAAATTTTCCAACCCTGTAATCATCCTTTAGGATTTTCTTGATTTCTTATACTAGTTCTTTAAAAAATCTATAAAAATCGTTAAGCGAACAAAAAAAAAACGTTAAAATTTTCCAGCTCAGGAGCTGTGGTTTATTATATTTTTAAATTTTTTATGCCAAACTTTTCTTTCCAAAACATAAAATATATATAATTTATAAAGAAAAAGAAACAAATTAATTGCAGCTAGTTACTTTTCATCACATCACATCATCATAACACAAAAAGTGTATGTTTCCCACCCCTGAAATTTCTGATTTCCTGCACCAATGTATTGCTTTTAAGAATGTACAATATGTTTAGTTTATAGTGAAAAAGGAAAAATTAGTTTTAGTAGGTAACTTCTATATAACAAAAAAATTTAAAGTTTTCCAACCCTGGAAACGTCTTTTTGATTTTTTTTATGTACTAAAATATAACATAAGCTTATTTAACAAACAAAAAAAAAATTTTAAAAATTAGTTTTAGCTAGTTACTTTTACATGGCAAAATAAACTTCAAGTTTTCCAGCTCTGAAACCATCTGCTCGATTTTGCTGATTTCCAATACTAATGTATTTGGGACCATTAGTCCCACACCAGTCCAAGGCAAAAGTCTCTAGTTTTTCTGGGAGCTGACCTGAAGGACGGAAGGACGGACATATATTATTCGCCTTCCCTATACATAAGGATGCACTACTCGTATATTCGAGTATATACTTTATGTGTCGCATATTAATATTATGGAAGTTACACACGGAATGACAAACCTATATATACCCTTTACCATTTTTGGTGAAGTGTATAAAAATGTTAAGTACCCGGTAAATTTTTTTTTCGGTGTTTTGTGTTTTTTTTTAGTTTTGGCGTTTTTTTTCTCTTAGTTTTTATTTTTACTTTCGTTTTGGCAATTTTTTTCCGTTTTTCGGCTTTTAGCGATTTTTTCGATAGGGTTAGAATTTTTAAAATTTATTTAAAGATTGCTCTTCATGTTTTGGCCTAGTAATTTACGAAAACGGCTCATAGTGCGCTCGTTTTGCTGCTCCAGCTTTCATTTTGTGATGTAGAGAGAGAAAGATAAAAAATAGTATGTATGTATGCAAGTATATTAGAGTGACCGTTATTTTATTTTTTTTTGATATATATTATATTTGATTATATTCTATCCCCACATATCGGTTCAGTTTTATGTAAAAAAAAAAATACAAACACATTTCATAGCGATAACTTGTGTTTTAAGGGGTGCGTTCGCCCCTCAAAGTTGCCTTCAAGACCATTTATTAAAAAAAAAAATATTAAAATCATCTTTAGGCTTCTCTTGTGATTTTTTATTGTGAATGACCATTTAGGATATTTGACGTTGCAAAGGGTTTTTTGATTTTTTTTTGCATAAATACTTGTGTAAACATTTCATAAGCTTGGAATTTTTTAGCTTTGATCCGCAGAAAGGAACACTTTCAGGGAAATGTAATGAAAATGATCAGTTAATTTATTTTGTAATATCGAACATTTATTGCTATTTTGATTTACTAAAAATAAATAAGAAATCAGTTATTTCTTGCCAACGTATGATCATCGATTTAATACTGTCGAATTGTTGAACTGTATTAAGAGCATAATAAGCAACATACCCACAAGGCTTCGAAAAACTAACGAGAATCAATATCTTAAATGGCAGAACAAAAGCTTATAATTGTATGGTTAAACTAAATAAATTAATTAATTAACTTTGAAGAAATTTATTATTTGACATATTGTCAGAAGTGTATATACAATAATTGAAATTTATTTGTTGTTGGTTAAGCATGTCTATATACGCATTTCATTGGCGCCTCAACCAAATCATCAGCCACAAATTTTGAACTAAATAAATAAATAAAAAAATCTGTAGTAAATAGTTTTCTAAAATATAAAATATGTTTACAAATTGTAATTGTATTATTAATTCAGTTTAATGTACACAAAAATTATGATTTTGCAGTATTTTTTTATTTTCCCGTTTTTCAATACCAATTGCCGTATATACGAGTATAAGTCCTATAGCAGTCTCTAATTTTTCTGGGGACTTTGAAAAATCGATTTAAAACTTGTTTCTGCCTGTCGGGTATTTTTGATCAAATTAATTGATTGTAGGTTAAGCAAAAAGTTTTTCGTGGAATCAAAAATTAACGACATTTTTGTAATTTTATCAGGTTATTTTATATTGAAAGAACTAATTGCTTTTCAAATCAAAATACACGGTTACCAATTTTTTTTTATAATTTTATATATATTTTTTAATTGCTCAAAAGTGCTTAAACCAGTGCATTGATAAGATTAAATATTTCAATTTAATGACACAAATAGTTTACATAAAGTTTTTTTATATTTTTTTAAGTTTTTTTTTACCACAAAAAGGCCCAAAACCTTTAGAAAATTTAAATGGCATCAACATCAATTTAAAAAACATTTTGAATAAATTGTTTGTAAATACAAAACGTTAAATATTTTTATAAATGTACGATAAATATACATACATACATATTTTTGAAAAATATAACAAACTATAAATAAAAATTTGGGAGAATTAGTATAATTTGCATTGTGCTTTCAAAGTGATTCGGTGTTAATTATTTTTCTTTTTAATATTTTGTCGATAAGTCAAGTCTATGGCGATATAGTTTTCCGCCTGTTTTCTGTATTAATATTTCCACTCTTTCCTTTTAATTCAGCTTCTAACAATTTTGTGGTATTCATTCCAAAATATATTGCACACATGTTCACAACAAAAGCCATTTAAATTTTAAATCCAATAAGTTCGCAAAAATATTTTAATGACCAGCATCACGTTTAAGAAATTTCACTAAACGCATAAATGTTTTCCTTAATTTTACGCGTTTTGCCCAGCAGATTTCAATGATGAAACAAATAAACGATAACATCATACCGAAGGCAAAACAAATCATCACCAGCTTCAAATCTTCTAGTTTCATCGGCGTGAATTCCGGCTTAGCACTTTCTTTTAGAAGTTTCATTCTTTTCAATCGTACCAATTCAGGAAATGTTAATGATTCCCAGTGCGATATTAATCCAGCTTCATTTGCTTGCTGGATAAGATTATCCAAGGACTCCCTGTAAAGTGAGTTAGGCTGCAAAATGAGTTTGCCAGCATTAGATTTAAATATACAAATATCAGTTAAACGAAATAGAGGTTTTGACAGCATTTGTTGCTGATGATCAAGTATATTCCAATGAAGCGACGACACAAAATACATGTAACGGCTGTCAAAAGTATTAATCATTTCATTGTGTCCAAAGTACTTTGGGCAATAATAAAAAAAGGGGACAAAATAAGTAACTATTGAATTGTTTGAATTAATACTTTTATTAACGGAAAATATTACCTTTAATGAACTTACCAACACTAATTGTAATATCGTAAATTTAAAATTAATAGTAAACTCTGAATTATAGCCATTTTATTGAATCGGACATCTAACCGAAGTCCCTTAAACTGTTAAGAAAAAACTAATACGTACTTGTACTTTAGCTACCGAGCAGGATACTTGCACTTATTAAAGCTGAACTTATAAATTCTAAATTTGTCGTTTCCATTGGATACCCTTCACAAAGGTGAGTCTCTCGAACACTTGCCTGTTAAGAATAAAAGAAACAATCTAATCCATATTGTTTGCTTTATATTTCAACCCCTAATTGTAATTGCTCTTCTATTGAGCAATTATAATTAACAAACCTAATTATAGATTGGCCCCTATTATCTCGCATTCTATTCTGCCACATCATTAAGCTGGTTTGTTTTATATAAAACACCAAACGTGTGCACATTGTATTCTTGGAAACTATCAACAACCTTTGCATATGAACTGAATTCCTTTGCTCTCCCAATTTCTTTTAAATACTCAAAATGTTCAAGATAAAAAGCAATTTTCATGCCAGAGTTTTGTACATCCTGCATAGTGGCAATCTTGTGTTCGCTGGGAGGAGCGGTAAAAAAGGATTGTATGAATGTGTTGTAAGTTGTATTAAAGATCAAACCAGCCAAAAACATCATCAAAAAGGTTAAAATGCGTGTGCGGGAATAAGTTCTCCCTATGCTGAAACCTTGACCCAAAAGTCCACTTAGCACATCAATGTTAAAAATTAGTTCATTGAAATTCATACGTTCACGTCTGATGAAATAAGTCGCAGCAACGACCAAGAAAAATAATATAAAAGCCAAGACAATCAAAATCATGCTGATGGTATCGTAAACTGATACATAAAACTTATAAGCTGGTATAGATTTTTCAACGGGCACCATTAGGCAGAAGTCTGAATATTGGAATGTTGTAGAAAACTTGACCTCTTCATCAAAACTATCAGTGCCGAATAAGTCAGCGGATATATCACACGTTCCGTTTCCCACAAGATTCCATACATCATCAAAGCTCTGTACTTTGCTTGTTTGTTCCTGATACGGTAACGTTAGCGATGCATTTAGCTTGCGAGCGAACTCCTCAAATAAATGCCCCACGGGACCACCGAGCATAGGTACACCATTTTTCTCTCCTTTTATAAAAATATTATTGCTGCTTCTTGTATGAATAATACTTATAGGATAACCTTTCATATTTTTTGTTTGATCGATGAATAAAGAACTTGTTTCTTTTATATTTAACGATTTTACTCTGACTTCAAACTGGGGAAATGCGTTAAAATAATAGACCACAGGACCCTTGTCTAGTATTTCCTTGATCAACACTACAGGGCTTTATTTTGATAACAATATTTCAAAATAGTCCATATATATTGATCACTGACATTCCTCTTAACCAGCAAAATCAAACATGTTAATAAATTACGACTCAATGTTTTCCACAACGAAGCCAAAAGATTTTTATCTTCACAAGCAATTCCCTTTAAATTTTCTATGGCCAACAAACGATTATTAGAATTCTTCAACGAAAAATAAGATGTGTTTCCGACTAGATTCAAAATTGGCGTTCCCTGCTCCATTAGACCTTTCAATATAATGTCGTTGTTATAGAAATTCTCGCAATCCTTGCCATACGTGTCATTGTGTTTTATAAAAACAATTGTTTCAAATGTTGTTCTGCTTTAATGTTGTTTGTCAATTTTACAAGCATTTCACTCAGTTTATTTTCAAATGCGAATACTTCCAAAAATCCAAGAAGGATTAAGGTTGAAGTTGCTTTCACGTTTAAGGACATCGTAATACTAATCTTAATAGTGATTAGTCCTTCGATGGTTAGAGAGTAGAAAATGTTTATACACATACGTACATATGTATATATGTACATATGTATATTTTTTGTTCTTTTCTTATGTATAAATTTTAATAACCCCTTTGGGAATTTTAGTTCTTGTCAATTGTTGTTTCAGTTTGAATGTTTTACCGATTAAATCTTAACATTAAACGTATCGACCGTCCAATAAGGAAGACATACAAACACTCGTTTACCCCCGCACATCCATATCAAGTAAAGTGGTGTTGGCGGTATCGATTTCATATTTTAAAAAACATAATGAGAATGATATAACAATAAGGTGTTAAAAAAAAAAACACTCTTTGTTAGAACTTAAAAAGCGACCTAGTGGGAGTTATAGACCTAGTTGAGGACATTCAAACACCGTTTGCAAAAATTTTGAAACACCCTCCAAAATTCGAGTTATTATGAAAAAATTGTTTTAGGTTGGGTCGTAGTACTTTAGTACCTCTAACTCACACATTTTTTGAGCGATTTAAAAATTTTTGGAAGGTCAAAGAATTACACGTAGAGAAATGATATGGTTGTAGAATGTTTGAGAAAACAATATTATGCTCTCTGCAGAAATGAAATAAATGTGTGGTCGTTGAAAACTAGTTATTGTTATTTTTAACATTAATTTCGTTACGACAAACAAAGTAATTAATTAATAATTACGTTATTATATTCATAAAAATTTATGACCACAACATAATAAGTACTAAGGTGTAAAAATAACATCCTGTAAATAACAATATAATGTTATCCAAATCCATACTATATTAAGTTTTTAAAAATACTCTTTTTCACAAACATCTGCTGTCAGTTCAGTGTTTCGTTTGTAAGATATCGATATAGCACGCGTGGGGTTAAATAAATAAATAATTAAATAAAGCATAAACAAAAGGGTATATAAATAAAAATATATATCTCTTTATACAAACGTGTCTGTACTTCATGTATACACACTAGAGCGTCTCGCCCCCAACAGGCAACAAATAAAAGTTCTCCGTACATCAGTGAATATAAAGTATTGCTCCAAGGATATTTAAAAAAAAATTTTATTTTTTTGCCGAGCGTAGGGGTCACCTTTTTAGTTTTTTCGTTATATCTTCCAGTCCGATCTTAAAGTTTGATATGGCGAATTTTTTATCTCAGGGAGGCCACTATATTTGCTCTTAGGTCCATTGACCTCAAGTGTACCGTTCTAGTACTTACCCCCAAATCTCATTTTCTACCACCCTAATGTGACACTCTAATGTTAGAAATTTATAGCTCGCGAAAACTCATAAAACTTTTGCTAAGAAAGTATTCCGGTAATTACAGCACAACTATTTAAAAAATGCTTTTATAAATTCATTGTTGCAGACCGTAGGGGTCACCTTTTTAAATTTGTCATACCTTCAGTATTTCAGGTCAAAGACTTTTGAATTAAAAAAAAAAATTTGGTCTGCCTCAGACAAACTCATCGATATATTCTACTTTAATATCTGAATGTTCCAGGGTTGGAAATTGAAAAAAAAGATTGGGTAAAAAATTAACAAAAAGTATTTTATTTTCATTTAAACATATTTCATGTTTTAAGGTAGAATTAGCCGAACGTCCACTTAAGCTAACGAAACAGCTGATCGTTTTTGTTGACTGAAAACAATGCAAACGCTTACCTAAATTTGCTGTAACGTTGACGGCTTGTCTCAACCTGTATAAAATAGAATTTTCTAACGTTGTTAAGTGACGTTTGTAAACCAGTGATGGTAATATTTTATGTTAAATCGAATGAAGGTAGTTTGGCCCTGTTTTTCGGTACTTTTATTAATAATAATATCTGTGTAAAAAAAACCACTTAAAATAATACATAAATATATGCATTTGTATATATATATATATATATATATATATATATATATATATATATATATATATATATATATATATATATATATATATATATATATATATATATATATACTTATGTATATAAAAATATGTATACATATTTATATTTAAATATGTATATATGTAATTAAGAAATATGCATATATGTACATTAGGTATGGCGTAGTTAACGATTTTTCGATTTCGACTTGCAGGAACCGCATAACTCCTCTCCTTAAGGGGGCTCCCATACAAAGGGGAAATTTGTATAAAATTTACTCGCAGGGCTCTAGCTGCCCCTAGGGCGTACCTATCTAAGTCAAATGTGTGACCGACTTCCAATATTTTTTCAATACAAAGATTTTCTCTGAACATAATTATCGTATATCTTCAACCATTAAGCTGGTCCCCATACAAACAAATAATTTTTTTTTAAGAAATCCGCTTTTATGGTGCCTCCACGGGGGGGGGGGCGGTAAATTGTACGACCGGCACATAATAATTTTCTATCCTGAACATTTCCTCCGAACATACCTATGCCCTATCTCGACTCCTTAAGAGGGCTTCCATACAAAGGCGAAATTTGTATAAAACTACTCTTATCCCTTTAACAGTTTTGTGGAGTCAAACATATAAGGGACCTCGAATAATGATGTTATTATATATTTCTCAGAAAATACTTATTACTTGTCATTAACATTTTTCTAAAGATAATACATTACTGTGGAGTTTTATTAAAACTGCCTCCTATTCACTTCTCATTTTTTCTATGTAATCTAGGCTACTTATTATCACAATCTCTTAATATATGGTGTTCTTTTTATCTGTGTGTATGTGTGATATAGTATTTTTTTGTGTTCTTAAAATAAAAACAAAATAAAATGTCGTCAACAGCAACTAGCATTGCAAACAGCTTGAGATCGAATACTGAACTTTTTTTAATAGGTCAATCGTGCAAAAATATGTATAATGGGAACGAAATTGCCGTCAAGAAAACAAGTGCTTAAATTGTTTTTTTATGGCACTGGACAACGTAGAATTACTTCTTCTGAAAGTGCTTACTTGGTAACGGAATGGAAAGCTGAATGGAAAGCGTTGCAAAAGAGTACTTTGAGAGGGAGCGCAACACAAAGAAAAAAGAAGCTGAGTTCGTCGACGCATTGGATGACCTTTTTGATATCGCACATGTTAAAGCTCTCGAAATGGTAACCGATCCGGAAGATGCTGCATTTCTGCAATTGCAAAGACAAAAAGGGCGTCCAGGGTGCATGCTTTTTTTTTTTTTTTTTTTTGAATGCATGATTTTTTATTTATTGTATCTTCATATATGAACTAACAATAAGTATTCAAATCTTAAATCTAAAAATATAATTAGGCCCGACCAGTGTCGGACATAAGCTTAGTAATAGTTATATATAATACATAAGTAGTGATAGTCAAAAGGAAAAAAATAAAGTATTTTCAAGAAGTCCCATCTGGAGTGCTATGAATAAGAGCCCATGTGTCCCTCTTTTTTAGGCGGATGTGTCCAGTAAAGTTCAAAATATTACGGGCAAGC
The DNA here is from genome assembly GCA_944452675.1 of Tachina lurida. Classification (NCBI taxonomy): domain Eukaryota; kingdom Metazoa; phylum Arthropoda; class Insecta; order Diptera; family Tachinidae; genus Tachina; species Tachina lurida. Next base: position 37,625,106 of record OX101752.1, on the reverse strand, counting down.
GGATTAGGATGTGACTCGAGTTTTGTTAAATATTTGCCAGCGTATTTTGCAATTTCTTCAGTCACTAGTGGCATATTTAAATCACGATGTATATTTGAATTTTTTATATACCATGGAGCCAATGTTATTAAGCGTAAAATTTTGTTTTGCCTTCGTTGGATTCTCTCGACATTAGAAGCTGAAGCAGTGCCCCATAACTGTATTCCGTAGCACCATATTGGTTTCAAAATCGTCTTGTATATTAAAAGTTTACAATCTAGACTGAGTGAAGAATTTCTACCAATCAGCCAATGTAGCTGAGTTAATTTCAGTTTCATTTGTGTTAGCTTTGAGTCAATATGGGGCTTCCATGTAAGCCGTCGATCAAGGTGTATACCAAGGTATTTTACGTGTGAATGTTGAAGAACAACTTGATTGTTGATTCGAATAGGGGAACAAGTATCTCTTCGCAGGGTAAATGTTACCTGGACACACTTTTGCTCGTTTACTTTGATTCTCCATAAATTTAACCATAGTTCCAGTTGTGTAATATGTTCTTGTAGATATCGGGAAGCCTCGTGAGGGTTTTCGTGCATACTAAGGCAGGCTGTATCATCAGCAAACGTAGATGTATGAATATTGCTGCTCAAAGGCATATCACAAGTGTAAATCAAATACAAAACTGGCCCCAGTATGCTCCCCTGTGGCACACCGGATGATATAGATTCGGGCACACTCATGAAGTCTCCTTCCACAACCGTAAACTTCCGGGTAGTAATATAACTTTCTAATAGCTTCAGAAAATTTATTGGTAAATATGATTTCAATTTTAAAATAAGACCTTCATGCCACACTTTATCAAATGCCTGAGAAACGTCGATAAACAGCGCAGAACAATACTTCTTTTCTTCAAATGTTCTTCTTATAAATTGAACCAATCTATGAGTTTGTTCGATGGTGCTATGCTGACTTCTAAAACCAAATTGATGGTCCGGTATGCACCCATTACTAACTAGAATTGGGGACAATTTTGTCATGAGCAGTTTTTCGAAAAGTTTTGACATTGTTGATAGCAGACTTATTGGCCTGTATGACTCAGCCTTGGTAAGGTCTTTGCCCGGCTTTGGAATCATTTTAACTTTGGCAAGCTTCCAGCTATTTGGAAAATACTCCAGTCGTAAAATGGCGTTAAAAATAAATAATAGGATTCTAATTGCAATACGAGGCAACTTTATTAGCATCTGGTTACTAATTCCATCAATACCCGGAGCTTTCTTCGGGTTAAGTTCAGCAATTACTTTTTGTACATGCATGCTTGGTGTTGACAAATTTCTAGCTAAAACACAAAAAAGGCGACTGGAAAGAGAGGAGCAAGAAAAAGAACGCACAAAACGCTCAAAAGTTCAAAACAAAGTCACAACAGCGGGTAAATTAATATTTAGTACATATTTTATATTATTATAAAGCCTTATTTGAGAGAACTATATATATACAAATGTGTAAAACATAATTTCAGTATTTAGGTTTTCATCTACCGAATCGAGCGAATTGGCCGACCACGAAGTTGTCAATGATGAAATGGTTGTCTCTAAGCAAGTGGCAAAGGAACCAAGAGGCAAAATCGAATGCATTACTCCGGATCTGTTAGCTGTTTTCGACAGATGTAAGACATCTGATATACAAGCAGTTCGTATATTGATTGCTGCGGCACGAGCTTTTCAACGTGACCCTAAAAATTATATTATTAACCGAACATCTCTTCGACAAGCTCGTACAAAAAAACCGACAGCAGATTGCAAAACTTTTGATGGAAAGTCCAAAGGTAATTTTTACATAAATGCATACATACATACATATACATATGTATGTATATGTAAAATAGTTGTCCATAATAGTACATACTGGAATATATGTTTTTAGTTTGCTAATGCCGCATTTTTCAATGTGCACTGGGATGGGAAAATGTTGCCAGACTTGCAAGCCGTTGGGAATAAAGTCGATCGACTTCCTGTTGTTGTCACGTTTGATGGGGACGAGCAACTCTTGGGCGTACCGAAAATACGATCCGGTAAAGGAAAATGCAAACATATGGCGGAAGCTATTTACGAGCTTTTGCTTGAGTGGAAAATTGCTGACCGTGTTCAAGCTATTTCCTTCGACACCACGTCAACGAACACTGGCCAACACCAAGGTGCATCATTGTTGCTTCAGCAAATGCTAGAACGAAATTTTCTCTATCTTCCCTGCAGACATCATATTTACGAACTGCTATTGAAAGAAGTGTTTGAAGCTAAATTCGGCAAAATGTCTGGGGCAGGGAAAATATTAAAACCATACCATATATTCCTGGCATAGAAGATGAAGTAGCAGCCAAAATTCCAGTAGAAGTGCAAATTGAGATAAAGAGGTTTTGTCGTACTCAATCCGACGAACAACAACACAGAGGCGACTACAAGGAATTTCTTGAAATGGTGTTACTGTTTCTAGGTGAAGGTTATAACAAAAGTTTCACTTCGCACCACCAGGACCCATCAGTCATGCTCGTTGGATAGCGAACGGGATATACTGCCTTAAAATTTTCTTATTTCGAGAATATCTGGGTTTAACCAAGAATGAATTTGGTGGAGTCCGCGAGTCAGTATTCATCATCACACTTTATGTAAAAGCTTGGTTTAGTGCGACTAAGGCCATCGAAGCTCCAAATAACGATTTGAGCTTTTTAAAAGCCATTGCTCATTATGATGGTGAAGAAATTTTGTGGACATCTCTGGTACCTTAGTGATGAACCTGTTCCTCTCGCATTATTTGACCAGAATGTTATCTGTGACATCAAAAAGAAAATGGCGACTGATATTCGTATTTTTGAAGAATATAGAGAAAAATATGAGGAAGAGTTGTCCGACGAAGAGGTGGACGAATCATCAAACGAAGACACCGACGGCGTAGATCATAATGAGGCAAAAGACGACAAAATAAATAGCGGCGCCAATGAAGAGAAAGGTCGTTCTCGCTCAGTCATTGGGTTCACAGGTGTGAAGCGAATTAACTTAGCTCCCACAGAAGTACTACAAAAAGTAATGAAGCATTTGAGCCACTATGTAACACCTGGGACAGCAAACTTTTTTCCACGCTATGGATTACCCACAACTTTTTTAAATAGCGATCCAGAAACCTGGGAACAACGTGAAGACTATAAGCAAGTGCTAAAGATATTGCAAAAACTCCATGTGGTCAACGGCGCTGCCGAAAGAGGCGTAAAAATAATAGAAGATTATATCAGTGCGTTATGCAGCGACGAAGAAGAAAAAATATTTTTACTACAAGTCGTTGCCCAAAATTTAAAAATGTATCCAACACACGCCAAAAATAAATTAGTTATTTGACAAAGAATTCTTTGGTTGAAGATAGACGATAAGTATGTTCAGAGAAAATCTGTGTATTGAAAAAATATTGGAGGTCGGTCATACATTTGACTTCGATAGGAACGCGCTAGGGGCAGGCAATTAGAGCCCTGCGAGTAAATTTTGTACAAATTTCCCCTTTGTATGGGAGCCCCTTAATGAGTCGAGATAGGACATAGGTATGTTCGGAGGAAATGTTGAAGATAAAAAATTACTGTGGGTCGGTCCTAATTTTACCCCCCTAGGAGGCAACATAAAAACGGAAAAAACGGATTTCTTAAAAAATTATTCAAAAAACTATTTGTTTGTATGGATTTCACCTTAATGGTTGAAGATAGACGTTAAGTATGTTCAGAGAAAATCTTGGTAATGAAAAAATATTGGAAGTCGGTCATACATTTGGCTTCGATAGGTACGCCGTAGGGGCAGTTAGAGCCCTGCGAGTAAATTTTATAAACATTTCCCCTTTCTCCTTAAGGAGAGGAGTTAGGCGGTCGATGTGTTTAAAAAGGTGTTGGGCGGAGAAAATTAATGGGTGCTCGTCATATATTTGACCCTGGTAGCGGTGACCCCGGGAAAGTTATATGATTTTTTGTATTTTTTTTTTGCTTTTACCCTCAACTTTGAGCACGATGCGGATTCCTTTGCACCCATCTGATCGCCACCATTTTTTGGCTCGAATATTTTTTTCCGAACCTCACAAAATGAGGGTTCTTGCAAGTCGAAATCGAAAAATTGTTAACTACGCCATACCTAATATACATAATATGTATGTATGTGGGTTTGTCATTTCATATGTAATTTCCACAATATTCATATTTGACCGCATTTTACTTTAATATACGTGATTCTTTTGAATCAAATCACGTGATTTTATTCCCACTTCCAACGCTGTTAATCGCGAAATTTATTTAAGCAATGTTGAAGCTTTTATTAATTTTTTGAAATCATCGTGATTTTACTTGACCGATAATCTGGGTGCTTATGAAGTCGTATAAGCATTGTCCGCGTGTCTGCGCGTGAAAGCGAGTTTCTGAAGCTTCCAGAAGAGCTACACACTTCAATCTCCGACAGATATGTGAGAAATGTTCCTAAATAGGTCGGTATTAAATATCAGAAAAATTAAAAAGACGTGGCAGGCATTAAATTAAAATTAAAATATTGAAATGAAACAATTTTTTTTTTAGTAATGTAGTTCCAGTCTGTCTAGATGGCGGTGAAAAAATAAAATGTATAGCAAGTTGTAGCCCAAGGTATTCTAACCAACAAGGACTTGTCGAAATTTCGATATCAGTACTTCTGATGAACGAAATTTTGAATGGGAGCTTTTTGCTTTTTAGCATATATGTTTTTAGGAGGAACTGGCTCATTTTTTTTATTTTTATTTTTTTATAAATGAAAATGACAGATTCGAGCGAACATTGGTGTTAAAAACAAAAGCAAAAATAACTTCAATTTGGTTTTGTTTTCAATATGAATATTCGATGGAAACGTTTGTTCGAATTTAGAGGAATAGGCTGCTAATTGAAAGTTTCTAGGCCTGGGAGGTTTCTTATCAGCTGAAAAGGATAGCAGTACACAAAATAATAATTCTTAAGCTAGGATTGCCGCAAATACAAAAATCTGACCCAATTTTTATTGTGCTGAAATTGTGCACAATAATAAAATTGTCCCAATCAAACACGTTGCAGTCACATGATTGCCCCAAAATTTTATTGCCGCAGATTGTCAAAGTATGAGTTTGTGGCAATAATTGCCGCAGACCAGTCATACAATTGTCCTAAGCTGCGGCAACACAAACAAACAGCTGTTGTGGTAGTTTTTAGTTTGTAATGTTCTAGGTGCAAATAGTTTTTTTAAGAAATAATTTTTTTTTTTTAATTTTATTTTTAGATTTTTAGCTTTTCAATTGAATATAATAATAACAGCCCATATAGATGTTTGGAACTGTAGCAGTTGCAGCTTACATATTTGTACAATTACAACTAAAGCTATTTTATCGAGTCCACAAATCCAGCTTAAAAGCTTAACGGCAAAAGTTTAGAAAAATCAATATTTCAAATTTTCAATTAAAAATATTTTATCAACTTTTTTTTTAAATTTAAAACTTTAAACTCTTTTTTTTAACTATCTAGATACTTCTTAAGTAGCAAAGAACTGTTAGGCGAAGGTCATATTAAGACTTTGTCTGCAGCTTGAGTTCAATACAACTAGAAAAAATAAAATCAAATATAATAGCATTACCTTGACTACATAAACTCTTATTTTGAAATATTGTATGTTAACATTAGGTCAAAATGTAAAAAAAAACAGCTGAAGAAAAGATTGATCGTGCATTTAAATTGTTGTTAAGTCTTTTGTTAATTTACAGAAGAGAACAAATAAAGCACGTGTTTATTTATGTTCTAAAATTGCATAAGACACAGATATTTATTGAACTGCTACCACACCAGAGCATATTTTAGAAGGAAATCAACATTTTTATCAATGTCTTTTGTCTTTACTCTCTAATATTTAAGTATTGTTCACTGTTTATTAAAATCACGAATATAATACAAAAAAAAAAAAAAACTTAAATTCAATCAATAAAATAAAAAAAAAAATAAACTTAATTTAAAATGTAAATATAACGATATGCATGACACCCAATGCTGTCTTTACCAGGACATAATAATAAGAAAAAGTTTATTGTTATTATGTTAAAAATATATAAATTAAATCGATTCAGTTATAAGATTTTAAATTGTAGATGCAGCCCAGTACACTCTATGAAGTTTGTCCTAACTGAAAATCGATTTCCATTGCCTGGAGTCCCAAGGTCTCATATATTTTACTGTTGTACGAAAAAATGGCATTTTTGATGGCCAGTTCAATTTTGCTTATATTAAAAAATAAATTCAAAATCGATTTTTTGATTGATTATTATGAATGCCATTAAACTACATGTCTTGGCAAAATATTACACTTCTGCGATCAAAAATTATGCTTTTATTATATCAGTTATTTGTTTAGTTTGTTGTTTCTCCTGTAAAATTATATTTTTGTTAATTACGCCTTTTTGCATTTTAGCTAACGATATAGCTAAAATGGCACTTTTTTCGTTTTAAGCGTTTTGTTAATATGGCGTTTTTTTTGTTTCGTTTTAGCGATTTTTTTAGTTTAAGCGCTTTTTCTCGTTTTGTCGATTTTTTTCGGTTTTTGGGGGTTTTTTCATTTTGGCGATTTTTATTTAATTTTTGTGATTTTTTTCCATTTTGGCGATTTTTTCGGTTATTGGCGATTTTTTTTAAGTTTAAGAATTTTTTAAATTCGGCGCTTTTTTTCGTTTTGGCGATTTTTTTTTTAGTTTTTGGTCATTTTTTTAGGTTTGGCGATTTTATAATTTTGGAATTTTTTAGTTTAACCTTTTTTTAAATTTCAATACTTTGCCTCTAATGGTTTCCAAGATACAGCAAGTTGTCAAAATTACATAGTCTAAATTATATTAACTGATAGAGCACCCTTTAATTTAGATTTTTTTTTTAAATTTTATTGTTAATTGTTGCTTTACAAATTTAAAGTGTCTATGTAGATACAATTGCATGTATATTACATTGTTCGTTTGGGAACACCCTTTAATTTTTAACTCTTTAATTTTACTTGTTGTTTTAGCATTTAAAGTTCTACATACTCTGTCCAAATTTCAGGTCCATAGCTTTTACGGTTCTCGAGAAAATAGCCTGTGACGGACAGACGGATAGTGTAGCGAAAACAATAGAGTGTCTTTTCACCTTTGGTGTACGGAACCCTTAAAATGCTGGAAGAATGTAACATGAGAAGGATAAAAAACTCGCTGTACAATCCCAGGTTGGCTTAGTACTGAGCAAATGTGCTGATGGACGATAAACATTTTGTACTTTCTTTCCGCCAGATATTAAAGTGGGCTTCTTACCTTTGCGTCGAATGAACATAAAAATTCAACATTTATAAGTACAAAAATTACAGTTAGAGGCACATTTCTTTTCTCATCAATGCTGTATTGTCTTGCTCTCCCATCCCTGAATTGGACGCCATAGCACACAGTAAAGGTATTCACGTCAGTGCACTGTTAAGGGAAATTAATTGTGCTTGCCTGTCGAAAGAGTTGTGCTATTCGGTCGCAAACGTACACTTTAATTGCTTCTGACATATTATGTATTCCACATGTGAAAATTTCCGAATAAAATTTTTCGTTCACATGTGACTTTAATTTCGTGAATAATATCCTTCATAAGTTGTCAAAATATTTCGCAATCGTATGAGGCTTTTTTTTTTTGAAAGTAAACAAAGTTACAAGCAATTTTCTCGGACTTTTCAAAAAAAAAAAAAAAAAAAATCCCAAACTAACAATTAACGAGCAGATTGCATGATGTCAGATTCGCCTCAAATATCTCAAAACGTTTCCATTTGTTTTCCATTATTTTCTTTTCTAGCGGCGTACGATCGGATGTGTTCTCTGATTTGTGCTCATGTGCAAAAGCAAATTGAGCAATCCTTCTCATTGTTTTTGTTTCACTCACTTCAAAGAACGAAACAAACCAAAATCAATCAAAAATCGTTTATTTTCGTACTCTGGTTATAAGTACAAAGAAATAAAAAAAAAGATTTATTTGTAACTGTAATAGTGTCGATTATTTTTGTTACGAAAATCAAGTCCTAACTCTTGTGTCGTGACATAAATAGCATAGCTATAAAATTATCAAACGTTCTCCGGACTGCTTTAACAAAAAATAGTACTTAATCGTTGTCGCAGCTACGTCACTCTTTATATAAACGGACTCTTTCTTAGCTTCTTATATACACCTAATATATTTTTATCATGGACAATTATCAATGTGAAGTTTGACTTTTGTCATGATAAAAATATATCAGGTATATACATACATACGTAGGGTAATGCTAAAAATGTCCTTTTTGGCAAATTATAAAACTTTGAACTAAAATCAATATTAACTGATACCTTTCAAATTTTGTTAGTATAAGCAAACCCCAAACTCGTCAAATAAGGCTTGGTCGTATTCAGTAGTTTACAGTTTTCTTACCATTTCATATTATTTCAGTTCTGGTTATGTATGGACTATTTTTTATGTTTTAAAGGCCATAAATTGCAATAAACTTTACCAATAATTTCAAACACTGAAAAAAGGCTAAGTTTAATTAGAGCTTAAACAGAAATCTCTACTAAATTTTTAAATTCATTCATATGCATTAACATGCCGGCATACATAAGTACAAACATACATGGATAAATACATACATACACATTTACATGAATTCATTCATCCATTCCAACATTTATACCCAGTTGACCAAGACTTTCGTCATCAATTTCGAATATATCTCGAACATTTATCGTGTAAAACTACTCGTATCGAGAGTGACACTCAAAAATTAATCGTAAAAAGTTCACCTGTTGCTTAGTTTTGTCCCAAAAAAACATTCGACTTCGAAGTTTCGAGGCTCGCAATATCAAAAGTGAGCGAATATCGAACTAAATTCGATATCGTAAAAAGGCAGCAGAAAAAGTTAAAAAGTAATTTTATTTTTTAATTTATTTATTTTAACTAACTTATTTTATTTTATTCTATATTCTTATGTATTGAACAGACTAATGTTCGTATCGCATTTTAATCCAAATTACATGTGATAATTGTTAATGAACAAATAACATCAAAGTTAGTTGTAAATATTCTGACAACAACACATGGTTGAACGGAACAGCCAGCCGTTTTCGAAGGCCACTAAACCTTCCTCATCAGCGTTCTTCTGTGTTTTGGTCCACTGTGTGTGGTGTCAGTTGATGTAGATTTCTGCCTTATATTTTATTTTTTTTTAATTCCTTGGCGTACACGCTGCACAGTGGGGGATTTTAAATAAAAGTGGAAATAATTCTGTAGTTTCTAAACCAGTCATCCGATTGTTAAGAAATTTCATACTGCATTTACAGCTTAAGTCTGGAATTTGGACTATATATCTTTCAAGGAGGCGGGACCACAAAGCCCCAAAGTGGGCAACCTCGGGTTAATGAAAAATTCAAACCGATGCCAAGCTGATGTTTTTGATCTGATAAAAAAATTTTTTGCAATTGGATTTCTTTATCCAAGAACTAAACAAAAGTCTGCTACATTTATGCAGAAAAAAATTAAATTTGGCTTATTTACCAACCTTGCTCCACTGTTCTGCCAATGGAGAAGTCAAATCTTGTTCGATTTAAATAAAAATTATATGAGTTAAAAACAAAATTGTTAACATTTAAAAACAATTGGTATCAAAAGCACAACTAACCCACGTATTCTGAACCTTGCGACAAATAAAAAAATTATAACAAATGACAATTTTTGTATATTAAGCAATGTAAAAATTGTCATATATTATAATTATTATTTTGTTACAGAGCTTAGACTACGGGTGTAAGTCGAAAGTTATAAGCAATTTAAATTAAATATTTGAAAAAAATTCTATTTTTTGTCGGTTTTTTTTTGCAGAAAAAAGTGGTTTGATTATTTCGCTATTATTAAAAAATATTGCAAAAATATCAACACCATATTTGTATTTATTCAAAAGGTAATGCTATAAGAAACATTATAAAGAAATTTTTTTTTCAAAATTTTCGTTATTAAAGGTGCCACATCTATTTTTGCTATAAATGTCAAATGTAAGGCCTTTTTTCTAAAATTCCCAAAAAGATTTCATAAAATCCCAAAAATGGGATTTTTTTTTTAAATATTTCTGCTGTATTTCTCTTATATTTCGCCGGGCGCAGATAATTCAATTCAATTCATATGATATTTACATTTACATTTACATCTTAGAATTATATTTAAATAGTTCAAGCTTTGCACTTTTTCTTCTTAATAATTTATAGTAATATAAAAAATTATATATGTACATATTTACATAATAATTTTATTGGAGGCAAAATTTTAAAAAGACCTATTTGAACATTTTTTTCAATATTTTAATTAAAACTACTTAACTTAAAGCCTACATTCTACTTAAGCTGATGTCAAATCATTGATATGGGTGTGTTCTGACCAAGAGCATCTGGAGTAAAAATTTTTAGTTAGCTTATACAGTCTAGAAACGACAGTTTCTGTATTCGAAATAGAGTGAAGCCTGAGGGTTGAAAAGAACCAAGGAAGATTATATAAAAGTTTTAATAATTTGTTCTGCTCGGTTTGAAGTATTTTAACATGGCATGTTGCACTTCTAGCCCACATAGGAGCAGCATAAAATATTACAGAATGGAACGCCGGGCGCAGATAATATTTTAAGAAATATTTAAAAACATATCTTGTCTTAAGACAAATTAACGAATTTTTCGGTTCCAGCTTTGAATTTTTCATTAACCCGAAGTTGCCCACTTTGGGGCTTAAGCTGGGTGACACCTCTTCAAATGCTGCATGCAATTTCATAACAATCTGATGGTTGGTTGAGAAACTGCAGAATTAATTTCACTTGTTTTCAAAATCCCCCACTGTGCGCTGCAGGCTTTGAACATAGTACTCGTAACTCCATTCTAACAGACTAGCACACATCCACGGGCTATCGTGACAAATTTTTTTCTATTCAATTACTGCAGATATGTCATGCCTGGAACTAGATACCTCTAGACCTAGGCTGCCCAAAGAAGCACCAGAGTGCCGGACACCAATCGGCTTCTTATACAAATGAATACACATACGCGAATACATTTCTCTCGTGTTTCTCTCGGTGGCCAGCTCTGCTCTAGACTAACAGACTAGTACACACACATCCACTCGACTACCGTCGCACATTCGAAAAACTATCGAGAGAAGTTCGAAGTTCCAAGTTTTAGCGAACATTCGAATTATTTTAGATTTGCGAACAAATATCGAACAATTTTGTTTCGAAATTTCTACGCTTTAGTGAACATTCGTTCTTATCGAATCTCAGGTCAAGTGGGAGGAGCATTCATGTACCCAACACATGCTTATCTAATTGTAAGCGTGTGTAACTGGGCTGAGCTTTTTGGTCATTACTCGCGTTGGCCCTCCTGCTGCTGTAGCCTACAACTATTGCTGATTTGTGCTGCTGTTTTGGTGCATAAAAAGGCGTGTCATTAAAAAAAAAAAAAACAAATTATTGAATTGCTGCTGTGCTTTTTTTCTCTCTAAATAGTTTATTTGTTTAACAATGATTTAATTTTGCTCATTTTTGCGTGTTTTTCCTTCAACAACAAATTTTTGCAATATGTATTTTTTTATAAATTTATGTTGATAACATAACAAAGTATTAAAAGCAAATTATATACATACATATTTACTAGATATGTATGTATAGTTAGTATGTATTTAGTATATTGTGTTCTAAGGTGTTTGGTTGTTGGCATTTGAACATGAAAAAGGTTTTTTTCTTCGTTAATTTTTTGTTTTCAAATCAAGATTTATGATAATGTTCACCCCAAATGTAAAGTAAAATACTTATAAATTTGTTATAAAGACACAGCGATAAAAAGAAGGAGTAAATATGTCTTCCAAAGCAGACACAAGGCCTGCTAGTCCCATTGCGTACTCATTTCTTTTTTACACTTCCTTACTCAAGAGGACTTATTGAAGGAATACTTTAGTAGGCCTAGTTTAAGGCCTTATTTAGCAGGCGTAATGGAAGATCTATTTCTGCAGCCTTTTTGTGTTTTTTCTTTATAAGTAATATTAAATCTTCTTCATCTGTAATGTAAGATATCTTTTCTTCTCTTCTGCGAGATTTTTGTATATTATTATTATAAATTTATTTTTTTTTTTGACAGTAAAAATACACAACCGATCTTCACAAGATTTGATACAAAACTATTTGAAAATGTTTTTCTCTTAATGTTATGCTTTTTATAACTTTCATCAAAAATGGTAAAGGGTATATATAGGTTTGCCATTCTGTGTATAATTTCCATAATATTAATAAGCGACCCATAAAGTATATACCCTGCAGAAAATTTGTTGACAATTGAACCAAGCGTACTCGTCGTAGGACTTGAGAAAATGGGAGTGTTAAAAAAAGGAGATACAAAGTTCCACAATTCATTCCCCCGGCATTGAATGGTACTGCACTTACCATGTCGAAAAGTGCCAAATATCTAGGTGTTGTTCTAGATAGTAAACTCTCCTGGAGGGAAAATCTTCAGGTGAGGATAGAGAAAGCCGCTATGGCAATGTACATCTGTAGGACAGCAATTGGCTCTACTTGTGGAATTAACCGCAAAGGAGTCGGTTGGATACTAGAGATGGTCATAAAACTTATCCTATTTTATGGGGTCTCGGTCTGGTGGAAAGCACTAGAATCAGCGGGAAACCATACCCGTATAGAAGGTATTCTACGCAAAGCGGCACTTATGATAACAGGTGCCCTTAGATCCACGCCGACAAAGGCACTCTTTGCTATGCTTTGTTGGCTTCCTGTGGACTTAATGGCTAGAAAACTGGCCCTACATACGGCCGTTAGGCTGAACGCAATAGGCGTATGGAACTATAGACCATGGGGTCACGCTAGCATCCTAAATACAGCAAACAATATACCTAAACCCATTACTTCAATAGGAATTTCAATATCTCTTTGACAGAAGGGTTCTCCCCAGTGGACAGAGCCGTGCAGGTTTTCACAGACGGCTCTATACGGATGGTAAGAGTTGGAGGGGGGATATATATACCAGATTTTGGAATTGAAATATCCTTCAGACTCCCGGACGAATGTAGCATATTACAGGCAGAAATATCCGCCATAAAAAGAGCAACACACTGGTTGAGTTATTATCGGATACACAATAGGTGTATATTCTACATCATTACTTGTCCAACCAACAAAAGAAGCAAAAATTGATAATTTTCTTATACGGACACGCTCCCAATGAACCGCCTGCCATTGACTGACTTTGTTTACAAATTATTCAAAAATAGATTTTTTAACAAGCCTAAGAAAGTTAGCTAATTATTGATTATACGCCGGTTTTAAATTTAACTTATTTGATTGAAAATTCATCACACTGTGTTTCTATTTGTTTACGTACTCGTATACATAATTTGCTGTCATAATTAACCCGTGTCTTAATACAGTGGAATCTCTCTTGAGCGGACACCGAAGCGATCATTGCAATATGTCCCCACAAGGGGCTGCCCGGTCAAGGGAAAGCTACACATTTAAATGAGTAAAATTTTTCTAAAATGGTTAGTTTTTTGAAATACTTTTCTAAAAAAAATTAACAATTCAATTGGGTTTAATAACAAAAATCATTAATATGCAAATATGCATTATTTCCATATGTAATAAAATTTTAAAATGTTTTATAGAGCGATTGCAATGCTTTTCGTATGGAGCGCTGCCGGGACCTGTAAAAAATTTTCGTCTAAAGGCGGTGTCCGCCTATAGGAAGTGTCCGTTAAGGGAGATTCCACTGTATTTCTTAAAATCTTTTATTTTAATTGATGCCATCATTTTGCAAGCACTTTTTTTAATTTAAAATAAACTATGCAGTTTATTTTTCAACAACTTACAACTCACGGAACTAATTCAGGCAATTTAGTTGCGGATGAACTAGCAAAGAGAAGAACTCTACTCGGGGAAGTCGATATTGACAATCTCTGTGGGCTCCCTCTGTCGTCTTGCTGGAGACGCTTCGATACTGCCTTTCTTAATTTAGCTCAGGAAAGATGGCGCAATGAGCCTACCTGCGTTATATCGAGAACCCTTTGGCCTCGTCTAGATACTAAAAGAACCAAAAACCTCATTAGCTTTACCAGAAAGCATGTGAGGAATCTCCTGGCCACACTTACAGGCCACTGCACTTTCGGAACCCACGCTAAACGTATGGGTCTCCCGTATAATGACTACTGTTACAGCTGCAATGATGAGGAAGAGGAGGAAAGCATTTCGCATCTTCTCTGCTTCTGTCCTGCTTTGGAGGATCTCCGTCTGCACTTCCTTGGCAGAATATCCTTCAATAGCTTGTCCGAGTTATCGGAAATAGGACTTAGAAACCTAAGTCTATACATTAGGAGCAGCGGCTGGTATGGCCGCTAGCCTTCACGACATGTGTATGTACTAGACCCTCTCCTTGTCCCACTTCTTCACCTCTTCTCTACTCTATTCTCTCTTATTGTACAAAAACTCTCCATCTATATCCTCTCCATCTATATTCTCCCTATACTTCCGGTCTCCCCCTTATTCTTATACTTTCAACTTACAGGCAGCACAAAGGGATCATCGTATTGGATCCAAGTGAGCTAGACTCCTATATTAGCAGCTTGCTAACCTAACCTAACCTAACCTAACCTAAAAAAAGTAGGGCGTAGTGTATGGTGAAAAGAAGATATATCGTGTAAATGGTTACATATTCACCATTTTCGTGATGTATCTAATACATATACTGAAAAATGCCAAAATCTCGACTTAAAAAAAAATAATGAGTTAGGTGGTTTCTATATCAAGGTAACTATGTTGTTTAATATTTTCTATACGCTGCATTACGTTAATGCTAATGCAAATTTATCAGAAAATGTCCAACCAAATTCTTGAAAAAAAAAAATTGGAATTATATAAAATCTACCATAAAGTAATTGATAATTACTAAACATCTTAAAAGTTAAAAATCTTCAACAGACTTGTTCTAGTTATTAGGACTCGTTCTAGTATTGTAGCTGAGTCCAGGACCTATCAAATAATATAAATACATGTTTTTAATTCTTTGGATTTGCTCTACATTGGAAGCTGACATGAGCGGGACATGATTCATCAAAAACTGGGCTTAAAAAATAAATATCTTTTAGAAAGCGGGATGTGTAATATGCACATACACAGTTTCGTGTGTACTTAAGATACACAGTTTTCACAGTTTCTAACATTAGAAAATGTTAATACAGGTAGGGCAAATTTAAAGTTTTATGAAGAACTCCTGAAAACTCGAACTTCAACAAATTCTGAGTATGCACGGTTTTAGAGGACCACTTGGACATTAATCTATGACCAATATTATCCGCCAACATTCACTCCTTTAGAAAATAGATTCATGGGAAATAATAAAGGAGGAGCATTAATTTCTTGCGTCTGGGTTGCCTCATTTACTGGAAAAGTCCCTTAGAAATGCATTATAGCTTAACAGAGGTATGTTAAGACACTAATAATAAAGCTCTGTTAAAGCACAAGGTTCGTGTCAATGCTTATAAATCTATACAAGTACAAACTTGAAATTACGCCGACTCCGACAGAAAATAACGCAGTGATAATTTTAAAACTCTTCATAACATGTTAATAATGAGATTTGTATTCTGCAAATTAGCTGAATTACGAAGCACACAGGGATATGGATAGTTAAGCAATAACTGCACTTAAAAAATATTTGGATTGAATTTGTATCGGTTACATTTTAATAAAAAACTAATAAGAGATTGAAAATTTCAATAGCGCGATGTGTGTTCAGGTTACCCGTAACTGAATTCCGTAGCACCATAAAGGTTTCAAAAGTATATTAAAAGTTTACAATCTAGACTGAGGATTGAATTTATACTAGTTAATCACCCAATGTATCTGAGTTAATTTAAGCTTCATTTGTGTTCGCTAGATTCAATGTGGTGTTTCCATGTAACGTCGATCTAGGTGTATGTTGGGGAACAAGTTGGGAACAAGTATCTCTTTCTTCATAGGGTAAATGTTACCTGAACACATTTTTGTTCGTTTACTTTTATTCTTCATTAGTTCATCCATATTACGAATATTATATATAATATATGTACTACGAATATTTTTTTTTGCTTAGTATGTCTATATAAGAAAGACTCCGACAGGGCATGTATTATGTATTACGAATTTTTTATTTTTTTTGGTTTATTATAAATATAAGAAAGACTTGGCTGGGAAAGACAATAATGAATCGATATAAATGGACCGTCAAGTTACTCTGGAACAAGTCCCGTAACTATACTTAGATATTAACCTAAGCTTAACAGGTGTTTGTACTTTTGAAATATGAGTGCCTCTGTGGTCGAGTGGGTAGTGTGCAAGCCTGTCATGCACGAGGTTGTCAGTTCGAGTCCCAAAAAATATCTGCTCAAAAATAAATTATAATTGAATTTGTAACAATAAAAAAAAAATAATTTTTCATTGTTACAGTTAAGTTTCGGAATAACATTTTTAAATAATTATATTATTCTACTCCGAATAGGTCACTGTGGGATAGTTCAGTGACAAGTCAAAGTATCAATTAACCCCATCCTAGGCCATTCCCATGTAAAAGTGACTGGTCCGCTTTATAGGAAGTGTTTGAATTCAGACTGGTCCCTATCACTTGGGGACCGACCACGTGACTAGTCTTGTGTCAGTTCCATTTCCTGCAGGGTATATTCTGGATCCTTATGAATAGGGAAGACGAATAAGCGATATCCGTCTGTACGTGAAGTCGGTTTACCTGGCCGGTCTTAAACTGGTGTATCAGAAATGGTCCGAAATAGATTGGTATTGAAAATCAGCTAAATCGAGCAAATGGTTTCAGAGCTGGACTAACTAGCTAAAACTAAGTTTTGTTTTATTTTTGTTAAATAAACTTATGTTATATCTTAGTACGAATAAAATCGGTATTAAAAATTAAAAAAAAATAAAAATAATCAATCCAGGGTTGGAAAACTTTAAGTTTTTTTTTGCTAAATAAAAGTAACGTACGAGTACTAAAACTAATCTTTCCTTTTTCTCTATAAATTAAACATATTTTATATTCTTAAAAAACAGATTGTGGTAAGAAATCAGAAAAATCTAAATTTATGATTCCAGGGTTGGGAAACTTACACTTTTTGTGTTATATAAAAGTACCTAGTACTAATTAATTTTTTTTCTTTTTCTTTATAAATTAAATATATTTTATGCTTTTTAAAGAAAAATTGGGTGTCCAGGGATGGAAACTTTGAACTTTTTTTTAATATTAAAGTAACTAAAGAAAACTAATTTTTTTCTTCATTTCTTTTTTTCCTTGTTCACTTAACATACTATACATATGTATTTTTTGTAAAGAGTTAATTGAATGTTATAAGGAATCAGAAAAATCTAAAAGGATGATTCCAGGGTTGGAAAATTTAGTTTTTCTGTACATAAAACTAACTGGTCAATTGAATATTTTCTGTTTGTTATTTTTTTTTTCAGATAAGTAACACTCAGGCAATTAATGCCTACTACTATTACTAGGTGTTACCTTCCTTAGGAAAGGGATATTGATAGAGAAGACAGGTGGTGAAGGCAGAGATAGAGGAAAGCTTCATTCTTTTACTAGTCTGCTTTTTGCACTTTTTAATAATGCAGTGTTGCAGCGCCTCTGATGTTAAATGAGGCGTATTAATTTTTTGAAGCTGTGTTTTGTTGCCATTTTAGTGATTATATTACTTCGCCGATGATTCTGCTACACAGCGCAGGAGGGCGCTCTGATGTTACATTAGGATTAGTATCTGCTGAAGTCGGTGTTACGTTCCTTAAAAGGCAGGGAAGAATGAGTATCGAATCTTAAAGAAGGTCTAAGAAGGCTTACAGAAAGGCCTGTTTGGTGCAGGCCTCGTAAATTTTGCTGTTGTGGAGCCGTTGAATGCATGAACAAATATTGTTTTATAAGTACATGCATATGTATACATACATATGTATAATATGCATGTTGGCTAGCAAACAAAATATGTTCTAGCTGGTTTCTCATAATTTGCCAAGATTTTTGTGGGTTGTAGCAAATTGCTGGTTTTTCTAAGTAACTGTGCGGTTATAGGAACATGAAGTAAGTAGTGAATTT